>JAHRHZ010000020.1:60120125-60159271 GCA_024137785.1 Ginglymostoma cirratum | reverse complement strand
GGTACCCTTTTGTCTACAGCCCTGCATCATCATCTTGGAGGAGCCCTTTGAGATGGTTAAACGTAGATGTGATTTTCATACAGGTAATCGAGCGATCAATAAGTATTGCCAAGATATTTGGAACTGCTCCCCTTCAAATATGTTTTAAAAAATGACTGGAGTGCTAAATAATGCTCATTTCTCTATCTGTTGACATAAATCAACATTTCAGATCTTAATTCAGAATTAGTGCTGTAAGATTGATTTCATAACTGTTCATTATCACAAAACAGTTCTTACAGAACATAGAACATTACAGCACAGCAGCAGGCCCATTAGCCAATGTCTGCGCTGACCATGATACCATTCTAATTTAATCCCATCTGCCTGCACACATAGTCCGGACCTTTCTATTCCCTACCTATTCATGTGCCTGTCTAAAAGACTCTTAATTTACAGTTTCACTGATGACTGCAAGTGGTAATAGACTCTTTGAAGTGAAACTATGAATTCCAAATAAAAACCAAAAAAAAGAACCACAGGTGCTATAAATTAGAAACAAAAACAGAAATTCCTGGAAAAGCTCACCAGGTTCGGGCTTGTTTCTCAACAGATGCTGCCATACCTGCTGAGCTTTTCCAGCAATTTCTGTTTTTGTGTCTATGAATTCTAATGCTTGTTTTCATAATGAATTTATAGATAACATGCGAGTTTTGAATAATGAGTTTTTAAATAGTATCGTTATTAATATTAAAAAATTCTTAGAATTTATTTCATTCCAGTAAGGCTCCCTAACAAACCATACTGGCTTAGTTGGCATGGTAGGTGTAAGAGTAAAAGGTAATGGGGCAGAAGTTGGCATGGAGGGTTTGAGAAGCAAAGGATGTGTGTGGTCAGACATAATTTGGCATGGATGAGGCACGGGAAATGTCCTTTAGGGTTCACAGAGTGTGAAGGTTCAAGAACTGTTTGTTTTCTTTTGTTTTTATTTCATATCTTTGACAAAATGCCAGTGCACCAAGGTAAGCCTTCTTGCCTAGTCTACCACCTCACCCAGCAGTCACTGTTTCCAGGATTGCCTGCAACAAGCCCTGGCCCCCATCTCATCAGAATGAAAGTCCAACATTCCAGAGGGTCCCCAACTCTGAGTCAAGAGACCCAGGTTCATGTCCCACCAGCTCCTGTAATAACATCTTGGAACAGGTTGATTAAGATACAGAAAATATTTGTATGTATTACACTAGATCTTAAATATATAAAATTCACATGACTAACAAACATCCTGCTTTGAATTGTAAAGGCAACAAATAGGAGTAACATCCTGATAATAAGAGAAATATTGACAATTTTGTCATTACTGGAAGCACGACATAATTTATACAAGCAAATAAGCTAAGGTAGATTAAAGTGTGATATGATTCACTCCTGAAGCTACAACAGGACAACCACAAACCAACCTCTTCTCCACAGGGTCGCTGACAGTTCAATGCAGCACAAACAGCATTTTCATCCTCAGAGTCCTCTGCTGCAGACCAATCCTCCCGAGCTGGTAAAATCACTTTCTTTTCTTTCTTCTTTTCCAACAGTTTCTCCACACACTCTTTGGATTTCTCTTTTTTCTTCTTCTCTTTCTCCTTTTCTTCTTTTCCCATTTTCTTCCCTAGTTTGCTCTGATCTTTCATTTTCTCAGGGGTCAATTTCAGCTTTTTCTTTTTGGGCTTTTCAAACTTTCTCAGTTCTTTTAACTTCTTGCCATCCCCCAAGAATAACTCAGCCTTTTCTAGTTTTCGCTTTCGCTTTTTATCAGAAGGATCTTTGACTTTAATTCGGATGGATTTCTCCTCTGGGCCATCATCCTGAATACACAAGTTATCAAAAGGAGTTAGAAAAAGCAATTCTGGCATCATGAAACTCAAAAATAGGGAAACTGAATGTAAAGTAAGCCGGGAACAGAAAAATATCACAGCATCACAAGACTTCTTTATTATCAGCCTTTCCATTTCATCTCCAGCTCGAAAGTATTCCAGGGATGAGGAACTTCAGTTACAGATTAAAGAAACTTGGATTGTTTTGTTTGCAGAACAAAGATGAGAGGAGACAGCATGTATTCAAATCAAATAGGGTCTGGAAAGAGTGGAAAGGGAGAAATCATTCCAATTTACAGAAAGTTGGAGAACCACAGGGCACAGATTAAAGGCAATGGCAACATGAGGAAAAGCTTTTGCATGCAGCAACTGGTTAAGATCGGAAATATTCTGCCTGAAAATGTGGTGGAGACAGGTTCAATTATGGCACTCAAGGGTACATATGTGAATAGAAACAATTTGTGGGTTAACGTGACACAACGAGCTGAATGACCTCCAGTTGCACTGTAACTATTGTACTAAATCTTCCAATCTGCAAGAAGCTTGTACTTGTGTTGCTTTGCCCTGTTAGTACATTAGTTTGTTGTTCATTCTGTTATAACTTGTTCCAGACTCTAAGTGGATGGAAAATGTTCAACGATATTTCTTTATACACTCAATTTCTTCTTTTTCTTTAAACATAGTTTTGAATTCCTGGTAGTTGGACTCCCCTCATAATGAAGTTCCCCATTAATCGTATCAACTTTGACTATTTTCTTCCGCTACAGTTTTCAGAAGTTTGGCAAGGAAGAAATCTATTACTACAGCGCTAAGATAAAGGTCTACACATCCTCAATTGAAAGAGAGCTAAAAAGGAAAGCAAGGGAATCAGGAAATGGAATTTAGGAGGTACCTCCAATATATGTAGAAATCTATCCTCAGCAGGAAGGTGTGTTGCCTGCAGTATTCTCCAAATGTGCTGCGTTTCATCTAGGGTTACCTCCAAAAGGTCTCCCACCATCATCAGCTCCTCCAGCTGAACTTTTGCATTGTGTGACAGCTCGAGAACTGGGGGCTCCAAACTACGTGGCACCAATGGCGTCTTACGTGGTTGTTTCCTTGGAGTTCCAGTTCCTGAAACATTACATTGGTGACATAAAAACCGAAAGAACTGCAGATGCTGTAAATCAGGAACAAAAACAGAAATTGCTGGAAAAACTCAGCAGGTCTGGCAGCATCTGTGAAGAAAAAGATCAGAGTTAACGTTTCAGGTCCAGTGACCCTTCCTCAGAACTCTGATTTCTTCTTCAGAGATGCTGCCAGACCTGCTGAGTTTTTCCAGCAACTTCTGCATTGCTGACAAAATGGTTAAAGTGAGCAACATGAATTATCGTAACAGTGCTTGAGATACTAATAATGCAAAGGATAGAGAGGGGGCAAGGGGTTTCTAAAGAGTGCCCAGAAGAATTATCTGGATTTTATACATTGTGTTTAATGAGAATAGAGGCATTGCTCAATTTTGGACTAGGGGATCAGGGAGGCGAAGCAGATCAAGCGTCAGCAAGGACCATTGTGCAGAGTCGTCGGGTTTGGGTTGGGGGGTGCGGGGGTGGGGGGGGGAGGTCAGGTCAATTTCAATGCAATGAATCTGGATGTGGTCCAGGTAAAATTAGAATCAAATGAATCTTAGGTAAAATTGTAATTAATCAATGGGCTCCCTTCAAGGAGATAGTTCATGACTAGGTTTTCCACTGTTTGGGAAGAAGAATAA
The DNA here is from genome assembly GCA_024137785.1 of Ginglymostoma cirratum. Lineage (NCBI taxonomy): Eukaryota > Metazoa > Chordata > Chondrichthyes > Orectolobiformes > Ginglymostomatidae > Ginglymostoma > Ginglymostoma cirratum. Next base: position 60,155,677 of record JAHRHZ010000020.1, on the reverse strand, counting down.
GGCCAGTCAAGGCAGAATTCCCTGGATGGGTGAGATGCAAAGGTGAAGCAAATAAAAAGTGTCTGACATTTGTAATCAACCTGACAATGAGAACTAGGCTGAATAAAATTCAGGAGGCAAGTGGAGAAAGAAATAAGAGCAGACAAGTGAGTGTATGAAAAAGGTCTGCCAGCTAACATAAAAAGGAACGTAAATGTCTTCTACGGTATATAAATAATCAAAGTATTGTTGAAATTAAAAGTTTGTCAGAGCTTTTCATCTTCCATTGATCAAGACCATTTGCAAGAATATAAATTTATTTTGTTGTCAAATAGTCTCTGATTAGTGGTGTTGCTGCAATGGAGAATGAGTCAGTTAATGATGATTGACAGTTAAAATTTAAGGAAGGCTTGAGAATCAAGGCAGACATATTGATTGCTCAAAGATCACCTTGCTGAGAAATCAACCAACCAGAAACTGGCTGAGATCTATAACATGCAGCATAAATACACAGTAAACAGGTAGCGAACGGAGGGTTGAAGACTACGGGTTGAGGACATGAATGGAGACAGATAGAAATGCACTTTGCATTTGTCTTTACCCAAAAAAGAAGATTCTGCAAAGTCATACAGGCACTCTTTAGTGTTACCACACAGCGCAGAAGTGAAACAGATCATACTTTGATACACCATTTACAACACTACACTTCGTATATATGGGAATCAAGAATGCAGGGATAGTCGCTCAGGGTTGTGGCTATGACCATAATGATGGAATGATTCATTGAAGTCAAACATAAAGGAGAGCAAGAGTAGCCCGTTAACAGCCATACAGCCTGCTAAGTTTGCTCCAGTATTTGGTATGATTCATGGTTGATGTTTGAAATCACTTTGCATTAACTTTGTGGACCATGTGAACCCTGCTACTTCTCAGTTAATTGCACTTGATGGAGATTAAGGTTAAGGAGACTGCCATTCCAGCATGGAGCTCAAGCTAACACTGTTTAACAGTGAGGGGACCATCAAAGCATATACTATTGTCTCACAACACAGAAGGCTGCCAGAGGCCAAAACATAAAGGACAAAATTGAGACACACAACAGAGCTTTCAAGAGAAGTAAGGCGAAAATGTCGAGGCCATAATCTTTCAATCTGTCTTCAATACAGGAATGGCATCAGAGCACTGCAAATATTACACGCTTGTTCAAAATGGGAATGAAAATAAACCCAGCATCTTACAGGGCAAACAGTTTAACTTCAGTGGTGGGAAGGTGCTTAATAACAACATTACAAGACAAAATTAACAGTTACTTCAAAATATGTACACTCTGAAAAACCAGCAGTGATTTAGGAAAGATAAATCGTGCTTAACTATTTGGATTGCACTTTTCACAAAGTGAAAGATGATGAGGGTATTGTGTTTGATGTGGCATACAAACAGCATTAGATGAAAAGCCACATTACAGGCTTGTTAGAAAAGTTGAAGCCCAGAGAAGGGAAGTTGAAGGGACAATGGTAGCATGTTTACAAAGCTGGCTGACTGACAGAAAACTGTCAGAACTGAAGCTCTCCAGGGATTAGTACTAGGACCACACCATTTCAAAATCCATATTAATATGTTGATTTGGGTGCTCAGGGCACAATTCCAAAATTTGCAATCGACACTGATGAGCAGTGTGATTTAAGTATGTATTAATATCATTTCGAAAGATTTGATTTCAAACTATTAGCAACTGGGTGGTGATTATGTTTCATAATAATTTAAGAGAAAAGCAACCAAGGTCAGAAGATGCTTTCTGAACTGCAACCTACTTCAATTTTTAACAAAGTAGGTGAGTGCAAGTCCCCAGCAGTGTTAATGGAAGATTGTTCAGAATTGGAGCTGTTAAGGCTCTTTTCAGCCCATCAAGTCTGAACCACCAAAAACACACCACCATCTACACTAGTCCTACTTATCTGCTGTAGGCCCATAGCCTTGAACCTTATGACACTTAAGTGCTCATCCATTTTTAAAGGTTGTGAAGCTTCCCGTTTCAATTACCCTCCCAGGCAGTGCATTCCAGATTCCTACTATCGTCAGGGTAGAAAAGTTTTCCCTCAAATTCCCTCTAAACATTGTGCCTTTCACTTTAAAATTATGCCCTCTTGTTGTTGACCCTTTGACAAAGGGGACGAAGTTGTTTTCTATTCACCCTGTCCGTGCTTCCCCCATCCGACATAATCTTCTGCTCCAAAGAAATCAACCAAACCCTATTCAGCCTCCAATTCCGTGATACTGTGGAAACACTGAATGGCATCAGTTTACTTTTTGCTAACAATAGTCAAAAGATTTACTTTAGCTTAGAAAGGCCCTTAGAAACCTTCAAAGCTTTTGGGGCAGTTTTGGAGGAGACCTGATTATCACAACCAAGTCTAGTTTCTCTCCTAGAAAGATGTACAGGACAATTCAGCTCTTACCTTGGAGTTAGAGTTTATCTTGTGAAATGACAAAACTGGGAGTACTGGATAGAAATCAGAAATTATTAAATGACTGAGAAAGTCTAAGCTTTCAATTTTGATAGTATTCACATCAAAAAACTTCACAGCTCATAGAGCAGACCTGGAGTGAAGCAGTTAATTTGAACCAAGAGATTTGATACAAAAGAATGACTTCTCTGGAATAATTCACTAAAGTGATGAGGTTGGGGAATAGATGACTTTGTTTTGCGGCGCGTTCTAAGATCATTCAAGCTGTTCTCTATGTTTTGATATTTAAATTTATCATTTTATTTTTTTCTTTCGTGCGATAAACTTCAGTTTTATTATTCAAGAAAATCTATAGCCGTGTGTGCATATGTTTCAGTGAATGACAAGTCTATTAAATAAAACAGAATGATCTATTCAGGCCAGATTTTATTCTAGGATCAGACTTGTCCAATAGTATCAGCTAAGATCATAACATAAATATTGAAATATACACAAGGAAGACGGTGATAGATGGTGACAGGCTGGTAGGATGAGCAGACAAAATCTAGTGCAGGAAAGTTGGCAAAACAGGGAAAACAAATTTAAAAAAAACAATTCTAAAGTGGGTGCAGGACGACATTGAATAGAATTGGAATAACGTGAACATACAAACAAGGAAAAAGAGGGGACCTCCACCATGCAATAAGATCATGGTTGATCTGATTTTAAGCTCAGCTCGACATTCCTGAGCATCCCCTTGGTAATCAAGAAGATACTTGCCACAACCTTAAAAACATTTAAAAATATTCTGCATCCATTGCCTTTATAAGTAGGGAATTCCAAAGGAACACAACCCTCAGAAAAAAAGTTTCCTTATCACTGTCTTAAATGGCTGACTGCTTATTTTTAATCTGTGCCCACTAATTCTAGATTCTCCCACAAGAGGAAAAATCCTTTCCTAATCCACCCAAGACCCCTTAGAGATCTTTAATGTTTCAATTAGGTCACCTTCTATACACCAGAGGATACAGATCCAGTCCGTCTAGCCTTTTCTCGTAAGGCAATCCACTCATTCCATCACATCCAGTAAACCTCCTCTGAACAGTCTCCAATGAATCAACATCCTGCTGTAAACACGGTGACCAGTAACTGTACACACTGCCCCAAAATGCAGTCTCACCAATGCCTTATATAACTGAAGAATAACCTCTCTAGACATGCATTCAATTTCCTTTGCAATGAAACAGAACATTGTGTTAGCTTGACTGATTACTTGCTGTAAGAATAGGCAACACCACCTTCACCACGATAATACTCAACACCGGCGCCCTGCAAGGCTGCATGTTCAGTCCCCTACTGTAGTCCTTATATGCTCATGACTGTGTAGCCAAAATCCACCCTAACTCCATTTATAACTTTGCTGATAACACCACCGCTGTAGGTCAAACAAAAGCGAGGCAGGGTATGGAAAAGAGATTGAGTGCTTAGCAGTATAGTGTAAAGACAACAATCTCCCCATCAACATCAGAAAAACAAAGGAGCTGGTCATGGACTTCAGGAAGTGGAAGGAAGAGCACGCCCCTATCTACATCAGTGGTGTTGAGGTAGAGATAGTTGAGAGCATCAAATTCCTGGGAGTGAAGATCACCAACAATCTGTCCACCCACGACGACACGATGGTTAAGAAAGCACAACAATGCCTCTACTTCCTTAGAAGGTTAAGGAAATTCAGCATGACCATAAAGACTCTTATCAATCTTTATAGATGCACTAGAGAAAGCATCACAGCCTGCTACGGCAACTGCTCTTGATTGGTGAATCCCAATTTTGACCTTACGATGGAGAGAAGCTTATGGATGAAGTAGCTGAAGATTTTCCAGCCTAGATCTCTACACTGAGACATTCATGCAGACACATTCTGGAGCTGAAATAATTGATCACTAACAACCACAACCATCTTTATCTGTGTTAAGTAGGACTCCAACCAGCAGAGAGAGTTTTCTCTGCCCCCAGATTATCACCTCCCTGACTTTTTGCTACAGCTCCTTTATGCTATATTCCATCAAATGTTGTCATCATATCAAGAGCAGTCATGTTCATCTCTGGAGTTCAGCTCATTTGTGTATGTTTGAACCAAGGCTGTAATGAAGTCAGGCCCCGAGTCAATCCCAAAATGAGTAGGTTACGGCTGAGTAAGTGCCGCTTGACAGTACTGTTGACAATTCCTTGCATCACTTTGCTGCTGATAACAGCAACTTCTCCAGTATTTCCAGACTGTGTCCACTTGCTATCCTACATATCTTTGTATCATCAAACTTGGCTACAACATAGCCATTGCCTTCGTCCAAGTCATTCATCCAAGTCATTTATATAGTTCAGAAACACAAAAGGGACCAGCACTGATCCTAGTTACAGTTGCCAATGTGAAAACGACCAATTTGTCCAACTGTTTCCCATTAGTTAACCAAAGCTTCAAACATGAAAATGCAAAATCACAGCTCTACCAGTAAGAATTAATGATAGAAGTATTATAGTATAGTATTATAGGGAAGGGGATGAAAAGGATATTGGCTGTTTAAATACACAATTAGCTGAGAGACAGAAGCAGAAAGCAGCAGTGAATGATTTTTTAGACTGCAGGGAACGGATTTGGTGTACTCTGGTTGTCTGTTTTGGGACAACTGCTCCTTCTAATGCAAATAAATGACCTAGAGACTTCGGGATACAAAGGATAATTTCAAAGTTTGCCAATGATACACAAACGTAATGAAACATAATAAAGACAGCAGACTTCAGAAAGACATGGACTGATGAAATGGGTAGATACATGGCAGATAGAATTTAATGTCAAAACATGTGAAGTGTGACGATGCTGTCACAGGCGTGATGCAACTGGTCAAACCACTCGGCTGTAAGCAAAGCAAAGGTTAAAAAGGTTATTTTGTCCTTTGTTTTTTTTTGAAGAGAGGTTCTAAAGGCAGATGTGCTGAAGAGCCTAGGGAATAACAGCTTAACAATGGAAGGGGAGTGGGCAGTTCTCCCAGGTCAGATTTTTTCTAGTTTTTTTTAAGCTGCAGCAGTCGCAAGTTGTTTCCAGTACCAGAAGTGTTGCAAGCTTCAGGTAATAGATTCTTCTGACATTCTCTCTGAAAACTCTCTGTTGTTCCATCCTGCCTGTAAGAATCTGTTTGAAATTTGCCTTTTTGCCAAGGGGTGTGGTTATGCGATGTTACTACATTGGAACAATTAATTAGTTAAGTTGCTGTACCGGGTCGTTAGGTTTTCCAATAGTTAAGTCACTCTAAATTCCGCTTCCTTTCGTTCATGTTTCAACTGTAGTGTTTAAACAAACTTTGCCTTGCTTAAAGTTGTCGAGTGGTTTGACCAGTTGCATCACTCCTGAAACACCCACTTCACACTTGCCTTTAAAATAAGAAAAAAATAGGGTCTAGGCTGCCTTCTTAAAATATTTTGAGGGGGGTCTGGTCTGGTCCATAACATAAGTGATGCATTTTAGGAGGAAAAATGAAGACAGCGTATATAAACTAAGTAAACCAAGAGATTGCAAAAATAGAAGGACCTGGGGTTCACATATACAAAAATACTGGAAAATGGCAGGGCAGTTTGAGAAAGCAGTTAAAAAGCACACACAATCTTAAGTTTATAAATAGAGGCATAAAATACAAAAGAAAAGAAATCATAAAATTAAAATCACTGATTGTATTTCCATTGAGGCGTCCAACTTTTGGGCAGTAAGAATGGAAATCAAGATCTTGGAATGAATATTAAAATGGTACTACAGACGAGGGATTAAAGGGACTTGAGAAGCTGAGACTGTTCTCCTTGGACAGGGAGATTAAAGGGAGATCTAATAAAGGTGTTCAAAATGATGAGGGACTTGAAATAGGATAACAGAAATTGTTTAACTGGCAGAAGGAACAATGATCAAAGACTATTTAAATTGACAGAAGAGGCATGAAGTAGCAAGTGGCAGGGTGGATTGGAGGAAAGAAAAAGGAACATTATTTTAATTTATGCTAGTTTATATGATTTTGAAAATGCTGCCAGAATGGTGGTAGAAGGATACTCAACACTACCTACAAAGAGGTGCTGAGTTATTGTGGATTGTCTGGGCACTACATTTTAGGAAAGATATCTTGGCTTTGGAAGTATTACTTCAGTTTATCAGAATTAAAAGTTAGACTTCCACAAATCAGTGCTGGTTAAGGGGTGATTTATTTGGAGATTTAAAAAGAAAAACAGAATGACAAGACAGGATAGACAAAATCTGGACAGGAAAGGCACAGTTTAAAAGTTTGAGGCAATCAATCCAGGAGCAAAATTAGGCAACATTTCTGCATACCAGGTACAGCAGAAGTTCAAACCTCTTGTGCAAATAGCTACCAATGCTCAATCAATTATAACATTTTAAATCAGAGACTAATAAGGTGCTTGCCGTCAAGAAACATTAAAGAATATGGTGGTGGAAGGGTGTGTGAAGTTATGTTGCGACGTTGGGCAGAGTACTTGTGGAACAAAAACAAAGTTGCTGGAAAAGCTCAACAGGTCTGGCAGCATCTGTAGAGGAGAAAACAGAGTTAACGTTTCAGGTCCGGTCACCCTTCCTCAGAGTACTTGTGGATTGGGAGGCAGAAAGGTGAATTTGGTGTTTGTAAAATGCTGGTGGTGGTGGGTGGGAAGAGAATTGAGTAGTTCTTTAAAACATCAGGTGACTTTTCTGTGCTTAGAGATTTAAAATTGGTGTTTGCGAGAAGCAGCTTGAAAGCTTGCAAGTACACAGAGGGAGTTCCCAAAATGAAACATTTGTATTGTAAGACTGTACAGTTAGCAGGCCAAGCAAGAGTTTTTAGCCAAGACAACAAGCTTTTGAATTCAGCCAACCAATTTGAACCAGGCACTTAGATACCAAAAACCTATTAAATTTAAACCTGATGATTTTGACAATATAGGACCAACCTTATTGTAAGAAATATTGATATGGGTATAAAAAGTGGGCAGTTGGACAAAGCCCCAGAGCTAGTTGCCATCTGCCCTCATTTCTCAAGGGAGAATCGCTGGCTAACACAGCCTCCTCTATGTCTTAGAGAAAGCACTATCTAAACAACAATGGTACCAGTGACACAATTAGTTAATATTCTACACAGAAGAATGCATTCTAGACAGAAGAATCGATGGAGAAAGCACAGGACATTCTGGAAGGCGTAACCTGGCTGTAATTTCGAGAAACTAAATTCCATTTTCATATAAGTGGGACCTATATTTATTGGAACAGCATGCCATTAGAATCTTGATTTATTCAGGAGTAGTTAGTAGTTAGAAGGAATTTATTCTGTTTGTTAACAGTTTAGTTAATTTGTTCATTGTTAGAGTTAGGTAAATTAATTTTTACTTGTTGATTTTAAAGAGCGTGTCAGGGATTTTTTTGACCAATAGAAGTTGCTGAAAAGCAGGTTACACCACTTTTCATACTTCTTTTACAGATTATATGAAGAGGTGCTCCTCTTTGAGTGTTTCATTTTTAATTTTGCAGATGACACTAAAATTGGTGGAGTAGCAGATAGTGAAGGGGACTGTCGGAGAATGCAGCAGAATATAGATAGATTGGAGAATTGGGCAGAGAAATGGCAGATGGAGTTCAATCCAGGCAAATGCGAGGTGATGCATTTTGGAAGATCCAATTCAAGAGTGAACTATACGGTAAATGGAAAAGCCCTGGGGAAAATTGATGCACAGAGAGATCTGGGTGTTCAGGTCCATTGTACCCTGAAGGCGGCAACGCAGGTGGATAGAATGGTCAAGAAGGCATCTGGCATGCTTTCATTCATCGGACGGGGTATTGAGTACAAGAGTTGGCAGGCCATGTTACAGCTGTAATGGACATTGGTTCGACCACATTTGGAATACTGCGTACAGTTCTGGTCGCCACATTACCAAAAGGATGTGGATGCTTTGGAGAGGGTGCAGAGGAGGTTCACCAGGATGTTGCCTGGTATGGAGGGTACTAGCTATGAAGAGAGGTTGAGGTTGAGTAGATTAGGATTATTTATATTAGAAAGATGGAGGTTGAGGGGGGACCTGATTGAGGTCTACAAAATCATGAGAAGTATAGACAGGGTGGATAGCAAGAGCTTTTCCCCCCCAGAGTCAGGGACTGAATTACTAGGGGTCATGATTTCAAGGTGAGAGGGGAAAAGTTTAAGGGAGATATGCGTGGAAAGTTCTTTATGCAGAGGGTGGTGGGTGCCTGGAACATGTTGCCAGCGGAAGTGGTAGAGGCGGGCACAATAGCATCATTTAAGATGTATCTAGACAGATACATGAATTGGTAGGGAGCAGAGGGATACAGATCCTTGGAAAATAGGCGACAGGTTTAGATAGAGGATCTGGATTGGCGCAGGCTTGGAGGGCCGAAGGGCCTATTCCTGTGCTGTAATTTTCTTTGTTTTCAGAGGGGAGGTCAACCTTCGCTTGAGAACAGATTGGGGGCTCGTGTCCAAGATCTGAACAGATTTAGAAAGATCTGAACAGATCAGAACAGATTTACACTACGAAAGGTCCCAGCAGATTTAAACAGACTTCAGGATTAGTGTCCTAGATCTTTAAATAAAACTTTTTGGGTGAGAAGTGGAAAATCTATTTAACTTCAGTTGCTTGTTGTTGGCCAAATCAAAAGTGGGGAATTGGCTCTCAACATTGCTAAAGAGGATCGGGGCGGGGGGGTGATGGTGCGTGGGAAGGTGGGAAACGAAGTTGCTTCCCAAATTTGTCTAGGAAGTCCGGAAGACAGAAAAAGGTGATATTTTGAGAATTAGCAGAAAGGATAAAACGATAAACAATTTACATCGTAAAGCCTACTCGGAAAAGGAATCAGAATGTATTCCAGAATGCTATTACCTTAAAGATAAAATCTTAAGGCAGAAATAGAGACCTTGGCAGGTTAGTGCAGATGCGAAAGCTCATCAAATTGTGTGGCCGATAGAAACAAACAAGTAGTATTGCAGGTAGCACACAAATTATCTGTAGAAGGTCATCTCAGAGTGAGGAAGATACAGGCTAAGATACAGAAGCATTTCTATCGGCCTGGATTACATACAGACATGGTTGAAGAATTTTGCCATACCTGTCACACGTCAGATGGTAGGAAAACCACAGGCAATGATAAGACCAGCAGTTTGATGCCAATTCCTGCTTTAGAAGAATGTTTCATGTGAGTTATAATTGATTATGTAGGTGCCTGCCCTAAAATCAAAAGGTGGGAACCATATTTGTTAACTGTAATGGATGAGTCTACCAGGTTTCCGGAGGCAATTCCATTTCGGAATGTCAAGGCAAGAAAGGCTTTGGATGAGTTGCTTGCTTCCTTTATCCATTATGGACCACCCAGAGAGATTCAGTCAGACCAAGGAGTGGAACGGTGGCTCAGTGGTTAGCACTGCTGCCTCACAGCACCAAGGACCCGGATTCAATTCTACCCTCGGGTGACTGTGTGTGGAATTCTCTCGAAGCAACACAGGTTCAGAAGGAAGTGAAAGTGATGCTGTAAGAAGACATCATAGAGACAAGTCAAGGCAAGCGGAGTTCGTCAATAATGTTGGTTCCCAAACCTGATGGTACTGAACAATTCTGCATAGATTAATCGGACGGTCAATGCAGTGACTAAATCTGACTGATAACTCAATTCCAAGGCTGGAGGATTGCGTGGACTAAGTAGGACAAGCCATTTAGATTACAGATTTGGACTTACTTCGCAGTTACTGGCAAGTACCTTTGTCAGAAAGAGTAAAAGAATTTTCTGCTTTTGTAACCCTAAATGGGCTATATCAATTTAAAGTAATGCCCTTTGGAATGAAAACTGCACCAGCCACTTTTCAAAGGCTTATAAACAGAGTTGTTGCAGGATTGACTAATTGAGCTGTCTACACAGATAATTTAATGGTTCTTAGCCATTCGTCGAAAGATTACATGGAGCATTTGGCAGAGCTCTTTCAGAGACAATGGAAGGCAAAGTTGTTCATAAACGTGGTAAAAACAGAATTTGTTAAGGCAGAAGTCAGATTCTTCAGGCACAACATCAGATACGGATCAATGACACCGAGGAACATCAAGACAAAGGCCATCAAGAAATTTCCAACACCATCCTGGATGAAGTAGTGCTACAATTTCTAGGAATGAGCTGATTCTGCAGGAAATTTCTACGAAACTTTAGTAGCATCGTTGCACCATTGACGAATTCATCAGAAAGGAACATAAAATTTTGGCAGACAGAACAATGTCAAGGGGCATTTGAAAATTTAAAAGCAGCATTAACCACAACATCAGTTATTAGCCACGCCAAATTTCTTGAAACCCTTTAAAGTCGCTATTGACTCAAGTGACGTAAGGGTTGGAGCTATGTTGTTGCAGGACGATGATGGCAGAATTGAAAGGCCAATCAGTTACTTTTCAAATAAACCTAACCACCAGAAAAAATATTCAGCTATTGAGAAAGAGTTAGAGTTTGGTAATGGCCTTACAACATTTCAATGCTTACATTGCAAACAATGCATCAGAGACGATGGTGTATACAGAGTACAAATATTTGACATTTCTGGAAAGGTTTAAAGACAAGAACTTTGGATTATTTCATTGGAGTCTAATATTACAAGCATTTAATTTACAGATTGTACATGTCGTGCAAATACTACCGCGGATGCTTTATTGTGAGTTTAAAAGAAAAATGTTTATGTAAGATAGAAACAGTAGTGCTCAAAATTATATATAGAATTAGTATAAAATGCATAACTCTAGAATAATGAGCTATAATGAAGTTAAGGTTTAAAAAACGAAGCCATCTTTTCATAATAATGGTTTTCTTTTTCTTAAGGGGGGAGGTATTGTGAAGTTGGGTAGAGAACTTGAGGATTGGGAGGCAGAAAGTTTGAATTTAGTGTTTGTAAAATTCTAGGTGGGGGGAAGCATTGAATGGTTCTTTTAAAAGATCAGGTGCTTTTTCTGAGCTTGCAAATTTAAAATTGATATCGGTGAGGAGCAGCTTGAAAGCTAGCAAGAACACAGACAGCTCCTAAATTGAAACATTTGTATCAAAAGTCTGTACGGTTAGCATGCCAAGAAGCAGCTTTTACCAAGACGACAAGCTTGTGAATTTAGCCAATCAATTTGAACCAGGCACTTAGATACCAAAAACCTATTAAATTTAAATCTGATGGTTTTGACAACATAAGACCAGCCATATTGTAAGAAATATTGATATGTCATCAAGGGTACAAAAAGAAGGGGGCAGTTGGACAAAGTCCCACAGCTAGCTGCTATCCACCAAAGCTAGCTCTCAAGAGAGAATTGCTGGGTTTCTCTGTCTCCTCAGTGCTTTCTCTCTAAGACATAATTTAAACAACGGTACCAACAGCACAACTAGTTAATATTTCTGACCGAAGAATCGACGGAGAAGGCACAGAACATTCCGGAAGACGCAACCTGGCTGTAATTTTTGAGACTAAATTATATAAGTAGTAGAAGTGGGGCTTATATTTATTGGAACATTTATTCGGTTTGTTTACAGTTTAGTTAATTTGTTCACTGTTACAGTTAGATAAAGAAATTGTTACTCGTTGACTTTAAAGTGAGTGTCGGTGATTTATTTTATTTAACCACTAGATGCTGCTGAAAGGCAAGTTACACCACTTTTCACTCTCCTTTTACAGATTATGGGGAAAGGTGCTCCTCTTTGGGTGTTTCAGTTTTAGTTCTCGGGGTCGGGGGCAGGAGTGGGGGTGGAGGGTCAACCTTCTCTTTATAACACATATCAGCCATGACTTCACAGGATGAGAGAAGGAAGATGATTTCTGCACCTGGATACTGCCAGATCAGTAGGTGCACATTAAACAGTGGTATTAGAGGGTACTGTTCGACCAACAGGTACACATTTTCAGGTTTAGATTTTAATTGTCACATACTCATGTATGGGGTATAACAGTACAGTGAGAAGTATACAATGTCACCATACATGGCGCCATCTTAGCTCCAAAATCTTAGTTAAAGAAATAAATAAGTTAATAAGTTCAGCACTACAGTCTTCTTGGCGTAACAGTAGAAAAATAAAGAAACAAACATTACACAGTGGTTAAGAATGCGCTGCCTGGTGGAGTGCTGGATGCAGATTCCATATGAGGTTTCAAAAGAGAGTTGGATATATATTTGAAAGTAATGAATTTAGAGAGTTACAGAGATAGGGCCGGAGAATGGGACTAGCTGGATAGTTCTTTCGGCAGCCAATAAAGGCACAATGGGTCAAATGGCCTCCTTGTGTCTTGTAAAAGTCTATGATTCTAAGGGGATACTGCCAGACCAAGAGGTACACAAACAGGATAGTGTTAGAGACAAGACTGACCTTGCGAGAAAGACTTTGATGCTGAAGAGTAAGCATGTTCAGCACAGAAAGATGGAGTCACTGGCCACACATGTGACACCACTTCCTCTGCTTTGATTGGAATTTCTTCATCGCAGAATAGATTTGGTTCCAAGCTACCTGATGAGACACTGCTTGCACCATCCTGGGAAACAAAGAAAACTGTAACAGTTTGAGATCAATACTCAACACAAATATACTTTAGATTTTTGTTTACACAGCTCACAGCCTATGTGGGCAAAATACATTAGACACCACATCACAGAACAAGAACTCTATATTATTGGACTTAAACAGTTCTCCCAAATGTCATTAATTGTGTCCTTTGATCCTTAACAACAAAGTAAAAATAAAATGAGCATAAGCAGGAAGAAAGGTGGAGTTAATATTGACAATGAAGAGTTTTGCAAGATCCCTCAAGGAGATTTCTGAAAACATGGATTTCATAGGATGACACTGGAAATGAGACACAGAAACAAGCCATTCAGCCAAAACAATCCATTTCAATATTTTGCCGTACTTGTGCCTAGTCCCACTTTTCCCTCATTAAAACCCATCATTATCACCCGCCATTTCCTTCTCACTGATGACATTAAGCTGGACAAGCCTATTCACTTCCCTTTGGGACTTTCATTCCCTCACTGGGGAAACAAAGTTTCTTCTGAAACCCATTTCTCAGTGAAATTCTTACACTGACCACTTTAGGTACTCTCTTCTCCACAAAACGAAACATTCTGTATCCACTTTATCAAAACCTATCATTTTAAAGATCTCAACTTGGTCAGTCCTTAGCCTTCATTTCAAGGAGAATAGAGATCCAGACTGTCAATCCTTTCCTGATGTGTGCATTCACACATTTCTGGTGTCATCCGTGTAAATCTTGGCACCGTCCATGCTGCCTTGATATCCAATTTACAATATAGTGTCCAGAACTGAACACAGTACACTAGGCATGAACTAAACAATTTCAGTACAAGTTTAGACTTAATGCTCTACTTTTTAACCCTCTCCCTAAAAATAAAGCCTGTTGCTTGAATTGTTTTTCTCAAAAGCCTTGCTGACCTGTGACCTAATTTTAATGATTGATATGTTTACTGAACGATCCCAAGTGTGCCAACAGCTACACTAACAACCAACTTAGGATATCAGTAAAGCTCGTAACATAGCTGATTTACACATACTGCTAGTGACATACAAAGTCCCATTCTCTAAACAAATTTCTTTTTGAATGTGGGCTAAACTTGGACTAAAGCATCTTGAATGTGAGTGAATGAAAAAACTAGAGATGGCAGAAAAAGACAAGGAAAGGAAAATGGCAATGCAAATGAAAACAGTGGAAATGAAAAAACTAGAATTGCAAAGGAAAACAAAAAGCCAGCAAATAAAAGCATAAACATGATACAGATTAAATAGGAAATGACAGAGGAAGAATCGGACAAAAAGTCTGAAGTCCAGTGAGGAAATATTTAAGTTTACACAGGTTTTACCAAAGTTCAAGATAAAAGATATGAAGGCATTCCTCATGTAATTTGACAAACTGGCTAGAAATATGAATAAGGTTAAAAGAGGACATTGCTTCTACAGATGAAGTTAATAGGCAAAGCACAGGAAAATTTTGTCTCTGTCAGAATTATGATGTTGCAGAGAAAACTATATTGGCTTGGAATTAATGCCTAAGGCATACTGGCAAAAGGTTTTGGAATTTAAGGAAATGATCAGAGCAAACTTATATTGAATTTGAAATGCAAATTAATTTTGACATATAGGTCTGAGCATTGGCAGGTTAACTCTCTAACATCATATGTAGTTTATAGAGTCATAGAGTAATACAGCATGGAAACCGGCACTTCGACCCAACTGGTCCATGCTGACCATGGTGCCCACTCAGCTAGTTCCAGTTGCCCGCATTTGGTCCATATCCCTCTAAACCCTTCTCATCCATGTACCTATTCAAATGTTTTTTTTAAGATGTTGCTATTGTACCTGCCTCAATCACTTTCTCTGGCAGTTCATTTCATATACGCATCACTCTGTGCATGAAGAAGTTGCCTCTCATAGAATCCCTACAGTGTGGAAACTGGCCCTTCGGCCCAACAAGTCCACAGTGACCCTTGGAGCAACCCACCCATACCAATCTCCCCATAACTTACCTAAGCTACATATCCCTGAACACTATGGGCAATTTAGCATGACCAATCCACCTAACCTGTGCATCTTTGGACTGTGGGAGGAAACCGGAGTACCTGGAGGAAACCCGTGCAGACAGGGGGAGAATGTGCAAACTCCACACAGACAGACACAGTCACCAGAGGGTAGAATCGAACCCAGGTCCCTGGTGCTGTGGGGCAGCAGTGCTAACCACTGACCCACCATGCTGTCCTTCTTAAATCTTTGCCCTCTAGTTTTCAATTCCCCATCCTTGCGAAAAGATTATATGCTTTCATCCTAACTATGCCCCTCAGTTTTATACACCTCAATAAGGTCACTATTCCTTGAAACGTAGGAGAATGAAGGAAGTCCTATCCTGGCCAAACTTTCCCTATAACTCAGGCCTACTAGTCCTGGCAACATCCTCGAAAATCTTCTTTGCACACTTTCCAGTTTAACTGAGTCTTTCCTTTTACAGAGTGACCAAAACTGTACACAACACTCACCAACAACTTATACAACTGTAAAATAACGTCCCAACTCCAATATTCAATGCCCCAACTGAAGGCTAGCATGTTAAATGCCTTCATCACCCTGGCCACCTGCGACGCTGCTTTCAACGAACTATGTACTTGTCCTTCTAGTTCCTTCTTCTCCACAACACTCCTCGGGACCTTATCATTTACTGTATAAGTCTTACATTGGTTTGACTTTCCAAAGTGCAACATCTCACACTTATCTGCATTGAATTGCATTTGCCAATTCCCAGCCCACTTCTCCATCTGATCAAGATCCCTTCAATTTTTGATAACATTCCTCGCCATCAACGGTACCTCCTAATTTTGTATCAAAATGACTAATCATGCCTTGTACCCTCACATCCAGATCATTTATGTAAATAACAAATAACAAAGGTCCCTGCACCAACCCCTGTGGCACACCGCTAGTCACAGGTCTCCAGTCGGAGAAACAACTTCCAACCATCACCCTCTGCTCCCTACCATTGAGCCAATTTTGAATTAGCTAGCTCTCCCTGGATCCCATGCGACCTAACCTTTATGACTAGCCTGCCATGCGGGACCTTGTCAAAGGGTTTACTGAAGTCCATATAGACAATAACCAATGGCCTATCCTCATCCATCCTCTTGGTTACCTCTTCGAAAAACTCTGAAAGATTTAACAGACGTTACTTCCCGCGCACAAATCCATGCTGACCACCCCTAATCAGACCGTGACTATCCAAATGTTGGTTGATCCTGTCCCTCAGTATCCTCTCCAACAACTTGCCTACTACTGATTTTCAGGCTTACTGGCCTGTAGTTCCCTGACTTGTCTTTGCTACCTTTCTTAAACTATGGAACAACATTAGCCACCCTCCAGTCTTCTGGAAGTTCACCAGTGGCTAAAGATGAAACAAAATCTCTGCAAGGGCCTCTGCAATTTCTTCCTAGCCTCCCACAACGTCAGAGAATGGACTTGATCAGGCTCAAGGGATTTACCCACCTTAACACGTGTTAAGGCTGCAAACACTTCCTCTGTTAATATGTATGCTGTCCAAAACATCCTCACTTGTTTCCCTTATTTCCTTGAGTTCTGGGAGGATATTTTGCCAGAGGAGTTTAAAAACTCACTTTCTGTAGTAAGAATGCATGTTGAGGACTAGCATTCCCTCTAGTTCTCTTTCTGGCCCAGCTGGCCGCTGAGGTTTGTGTGTGGCAACGACTTCTGGAACCAAAAACCATTGCTAATGCCAACTATCGTGTACAGAACCTTAGAGCGACTACATATGCGGACAGCCTTGCAGCTTAGAGGAAACTTTGTTGAGGACCAAAAGGATTGCAACCATCAGACAGGCAGCAATAACGGCCGATGATTATGAGGTTTTCTCCCCTCATTCATTCACAAGAACTGGGCATACTGGTTAAGCCAGTCATTTATTGCCCATTCGTCAGTGCCAAAACTAAGTAAGGACAGCAGTTTCTGAAAGGACATCAATGAACCAGATGGGTTTTCTTCCCAACAATCAGCAATGATTTCATAGTCATCAATAGAATTTTGAAATCCAGATTTTCTTTATTGAATTCAAATCTGTCATGATGGGAGTCAAACTCAGGTCCCCAGGAATTATCTGGGTGTCTGGATTAATAGTCTAGTGATAAAACCACTGAGCCATCAACTCCCCATAAAATTAAACCTTTATTCCATTACCTGTGACTCCAGTTTTGGTAGGACTCCGTGCTGCCACTTTAGGTCAAATGCCTTGATGTTAAGGGGAGTCATTCTCATCTCGCCTCTGGAATTCAGTTTTTTTTTGGCTAAGCTTGGATCTGGTGTATAACTTAGTCTCCCTGTTCCTCTTTCATTTAAATTGTTGTAGCTTTCGTTTTGCAGGGAACTGTCCGTATCCTGTGACTCTCGTCATAAGAACAAAAAATGGACATTGCTGGAAAAGCTCAGCAGGTCTGACAGCATCCGTGGAGAGAAATCAGAGTTAATGTTTCAGGTCAAGGGACCCTTCCTCAGAACACAATTCTTCTCATAAGTATGTGTCTAATCTGTTTCCAGACCTCCTTCAGCATTCACTGTTCCACCCAATAATCTTAAATTGCTATCTACTTTGGGATAGAAAAGGGGATGAGATTGATTGGACTTGCTCGAAGAGAAAGCTGGCATCGTCTCGGTTGGTAGAATGGCCTCACGCTGTTCTGAGATGTACAGGATATAGTTATTGAAAATATAATGGAGGAATGAAGCTACTTAATTCAATGGACATTATATCTTTTACTCGTCAGACTAATAAGAGTACAAAAGCCCAAATATTCCAGTCAGCATCAAAGCACCTTTTGCTGACACTATTCAGATTCCACAATTAGCGACAATTTCCTCCAATATTTCAAAATGGAGAATTCTTCTGAACTTAGTCAGCTCAGGATTCCTCAGAGGGAGCAGCAGACAGAATCCACACACAGGCCTGCAGTAATTCCACTCCTCCCTAGTCTAAAACCGACTTACTTTTCTCTCATAGCGGTATGCATCTCTGATATCATCATCCGAATCGGTCTCTTCCTCATCCAATTCAACAGATTTTCTGGGCGAGTTTGCCAAACTCCCCATGCTCCTGCTGAAAGCAGATTGTTGGACACTCTGCAAATGCTCCTGGAAAAAAAAAAAGACCAACTCCTCAGTCAGATAATTTCTTAACATCATCTTGTTTAGATATCAATACAAAACAAAATTTGACATTAAGCCAAATAAGGAACTATTAGGAAAGATAGCGTAAAGCTTAATTAAAAAGGTAGGCTCTAAGGAGACCTTTAAAAGGAGGAAAAAAGATGTTGAGAGGCAGAATGATTTAGAGGGGAAATTCCTGAACCCACGGCTTGGGCAGCTGAAGACAGGGTCATCAATAGTGGAAATGTTAAACCAGAATTGGTAGTTAATAGATATCCTGCATGGTTTGAAGTAGGGGTAGGCTGTATGGCTGGATGAGGTTACAGAGAATCAGGAGGAAACAGGCAATGGAAAAGAAAATTAAGAACAAGAATTTTAAAAATCAAGACTTTCCTTTCTTGTGAGCCTCTTGTGCAGCAATTCCAAAACCAGAAGATATTGCTTAAAAAATTAGAGATTGACCTTTTAGGACAGATGAGGTGAATTTTTTTTTTCCCTTGAGGTGTTGTACCACTTTGGAACTCTTTGCCTCAGCAGTCAGGGTCAATAGATATTTTTAGAGACAGTGGTGGATTCCTAACAGGAATCTGAAGTTTACAGCAGAACGTGGAATTCGGGAACAGATCAGCCATGATCTCACTGAATAAGCCAGTAGCCTTAAAAAGGGCCAAATGGCCTATTTCTGCTCCTCATTGATATGTTCCTATCTAGGGCCAGTAGCACAGGGAAGTTGGGTGAATGGGATTTGATTAGTTAGGACTGAGATAGAGTTTTGAATTATTCCCCACAGCATAAAACTATGGAAGCTGGCAAGTAATTTATTCAAATAACCAAGTCTTGAGATAAAGTATGCAAAAATGAAGGTTTCAGCAGCACATAAGCCGGCGGAGAAGTCAAGTCAGTCATTACCACAGGGATAGAGATGGGTTTTCTTGGTCATAGTGTGGACATTTGGTAGGTAGTTCTGTAAAAGGTACAATTTCCAAATCTGAAGAGAACTATTGCCTCTGACAGATAATATTCATCCCTATTGTGCCTTGTTTAATAAGAGTTCAAAGGGGGAAAAGGAAATGAGGGAGTATGAGATGAAACTTGCAAGTAACATGAAAGGGAGTGCAAATGATTTCATTTAATTTGTAAAAGTCTTTTAAGTACCTGACTTGTCACCACCTTCCACTCAGAAAATGACCCATTTATTTTGCCCACGTTTCTGGACGTTAACCTGGGATTAACTTTCTTCGAGGAGACTAAGGAACAATGACAGATATTTAATAAAATAGTTTGCCACTCACAGCAATCGAACATATTCCAGTGAGGAATGAAGACTCCTAGGAAGGGGATAAACCCACCATGATTGAGGAAGTTAAGGATAATACCAAATTGCAGAAAGATGATTTCATTTTGTGGAACAGTCTGGTACAAGGAGGCTAATATCAGACTAATGGGTCACCTATTTAAAATAGAGGTGAAGAAGAATTTTTTGCTTCTGGAGGTTGGTAAATCTGTGTAATTCTTTATTGCAGAGGTCTGCCAAGGCTGGGTCTTTAAGTATATTCAAGGTTAGATAAACATTTTAAATCACAGAGAATGAAGGCTTAGAATGGAATAGAATGATATAGAATCCCAACAGTGTGGAAACAGGCCCTTCGGCCCAACAAGTCCACACTGACCCTGCGGGCATCCCACCCAGAACCATCCCCTGATAACCCACCTAAGCTGAACATCCCTGGACACCATGGGCAATTTAGCATGGCCAATCCCCCTAACCTGCATATCTCTGGACTGTGGGAGGAAACCGGAGCACGCCTGAGGGTGGAATCGAACCCGGGTCCGTGGCACTGAGAGGCAGCAGTGCTAACCACTGAGCCACCGTGCACCCCCTGAAGGGTTGAGAAAAAGCAGGAAAAATGGAGTGGAAGGGTTGAGAAAAAGCAGGAAAAATGGAGTGGAAGGGTCATCAGAGCAGCCATGATCTCACTGAAGGTGGAGCAGACTCAATGGGCCAAATTGGCTTATTTCTGCTCCTGCATCGCATTGTTTCCTGGTCACTTCATTACCCAGGTGCTTGTTTTTTTTTTTACCTGCAAGTCTGGATTGGCTGCTGCCTTCTGCAGCTCAGCACTAATTATTTTCTCTGTTTTCTCCCTCGCTGCCTGTTCCACCATTCGCTGGCTTAGCACAGACAGTTTTGCAAGTGCAGAAGACAGTTCATCTGTGGCCAGGGCTTGCCTGGCCCGATCCTGCCAGCTCATTGCTCTCTCCGTCAGACACTGCAAGGCATCTCCTTCTGGTAAACGCACTGGAAGCTTCTGAAGGGAAACGAGCAGTGAAAGAATGGTCTCAAGACGTGGCCTTCGAGAGCGCATACACAATGGGCACAAGAATTTCACTTCTTTGGTTTGCCAGCCCAGTCCTTTTTTCTGTGTGCCAGTCTTGGGCAGAGGAACACAGGTGCTGTGAAACCAGTCTTTACAAAGTTCACACTGTAGCATAAATCCACTGGCTATTTTGCGGCACACACAGAACTTGATTTCTTCAATTCGATCCACCATTGCCATTTTAGCAAGGTTTGCTGCTCTCAAAGAATGCATTGCCTCACATTCCTTTTGTTCCATTGCACGGAAGCCTGCAATCTGAAGAATGTCGAAAGAATTTTATAAAAACACATCTGACACACAACTTATCAGTACTGACAAGACTGAGGACATAAATACTAAGTAATATCAGCAATTTCATTAAAAATTAAATTTCACTGCATAACAAGAAATGACCGAGAGATCAGTGAAAACTTGCAAGTTTTGAATAATTTTGGATATTTTATAATAACATACAAATTAAAAACATCAACTTCGTTATATTCACAATGGGATTTAAAATAAATGAACACTAGTATATAGTCTGGATTTTAACAAACGTGTTAAGGGAATAATCATAATTTGGTCATCTGTAAATTTTGTTAAGAAAGGAGAACTCTAAATCTACAGAAAGAGTTAAAACTATTTTCTGCCACTGTTTTATTTAGTCCTTATCTGGCATGAATGGGCTAAATTTCAAAAGCAAAAACATGATTACACATATTTCACACTGACACGATTAAACATATCAATATCTGGAACAGTTCTGGGGAAATATAGATATTTTCATAATCAAACTGTTCAGAGACATCATTACACCATCTGCAGCAGGTGGGATTTGAAAACAGGCCTCCACAACCCAGAGGTAGGGACATACCACTGTGCCACAAGGGCCTTTCTGGGGAGTTATAAATTTTTTTAAAAATCACCTATTTTTCTAACCAACCTGTTCAGAGACATTACAAACCTCTGGAGCAAGTGGGACTTGAACCCGGGTCAATCAATTCAGACAGAACGACACTATCTCTGCACCACAACAGCCCTTCTGGCGAGTTATATCTGTACAGGGTAGATGGGTAGCACCTGAACAGAACCAGCCCCTCGTTGAGTAGTTTGTCAATGCAGTAGAAGGATGAGCCAGAACGTAATATTAGTGAAGAAAAAACAGTGAAAAGGAGGTAGGAGAGCCCATTAATGCCAGAATAAGAAACAGTGCTGTATTAATGTCAAAATGGACATTTTTCTGAGACTTTTCATTATCAGGATAATTTGCACAAACATCAATTCAAGAGGAAAATCATTATTTATAATGCATTAGAACAGAGTACAATCTGGCTGGCAATTTGACTTTGAGGCAAAGGAATCGCTAATAGGAATTTTCTTTTATTCATATATGGGATGTGAGCATTGCCAACTGGCCAAGATTTATAGCTTGAGGAGGTGGTGATGAGTTTCCTTCTTGATCTGCTGCAGTCCACCTACTGTGGGTTGACCCACAATGCCATTTAGGGGGGAATTCCAGGCTTCTGATCCAACAACAGTGAAGGAACGGCAATATACTTCCAAGTCAGGATGGTGAGGGGCTTGCAGAGGAACTTGCAGGTGGTTTTGTTCCTACCCTTGTCCTTCTAGATGGAAGTGGTTGTGGGTTTGGAAGGTGTTGTCTGAGGATCTTGGGTGAATTTCTGCAGTGTATCTTGTTGATAGGACACACTGCTACAAGACGTGTTGTTGAGGGAATGGATATGGTGCCAATCTAGTGGGCTGCTTTGTCCTGGATGATGTAAAGATTGAATGTTGTTGGAGTTTGGTAAGAAGTTAAAAAGCAGAACCTCAAGGGTAGTGACCTCCGCATTACTCAGTGCCACATAACAGTAAAGATAGAAATAGAAAGATAAGCCAGGTGAACGTTTGGTTGAGGAGCTGGTGTAGGGGGCAGGGCTTTCCGTTCCCGGATCATTGGGATCTCTTCTGGGGAAAAGGTGACCTGTACAAGAGGTACTTGAACCAGAAGGGGGTCCAATATCCTTGCAAGGAGATTTGATAGTGTAATAGTGGGAGAGTTTAAACTAGTTTGGCGACAGCAAAGTTGTGGGGTGGGTGTAGGGTTGGAGGGACTCTGATTATGAACAGAGCCATTGAAAAGTCAGGGGAAAATACATTAGCTGTTGAGAGCACGTTTACTATTCAGGATTGCCAGGGGCACAGTAAAGGGCAGGAAAAGACTTCTGGTTTAAACTGCATTCATTTCAACGCACAAACCTGACTGGTAAGGCAGATGAACTCAGAGCATGGAATGGCTCTGGGGAATGGAATATTATAACCAGAACAGAAACATGGCTGAGAGAAGGGCAGGACTGGCAGCTCAATGCTCCAGGATACAGAAGCTACAGGTACAACAGAAATAGAAGCAAGGAGGGGGAATTGTCCTTGCGATGAGGGTGTAGATAACAACAGTGCTTAGACAGGATATTCTTAAGGGGTCATCAAATGAGGCCATGTGGTTAGAACTTAGAAACAAGGAGGGGATGGTCACTCTGTTGAGACTGTATTATAGACCCCTAAATAGCCAGCGGGTACGAGAGGAGCAGATGCATACAGAGATTGCAGATACCTGTAGGAATAATAGATTTGTGTTGGTTGGAGATTTTAGTTACCCTTGCATTGACTAGGCCACCCAGAGTGTAAAAGGCCTGGGTGGGGTGGAATTTGTCAAATGGGTCCAAGAAAGTTTCCTAAATCAATATGCAGAGGGCCCTACTCGGGAGGGTGCAACACTTGACCTCCTCTTCGGAAATGAGGTCGGTCAAGTGACTGAAGTGTCAGTTGGAGAGCACTTTGGGTCCAGTGACCATAACTCTCTTAGTTTTAACGTAGTTATGGAAAAAGATAGGACAGGTCCACAGGTTAAGGTGCTGAACTGGAGCAGGGCCAATTTTGGGGCCATTGGGCAGGATCTAGCAAAGGTCAAATGGGTCAGTCTGTCTGAAGGAAAAGGAGCAACTAGCAAATGGGAGGCTTCTATAAGTATTATGTCAAGAGTCCCATGACATCATGTCCCTGTGAGGGTGAAGGGGAAAGCTGGCAGGTTCAGGGATCCCTGGCTAATGAGGGATATCGAGGCTCTGGTCAGGAAAGAGGAGGCAATATACATTGGGTTTAAGTTATAGTGCTCCCAAGTGAATCCCTAGATGACTATAAAAATTGTAGGAGCACACTCAAAAGGGAAATCAGGGGAGCAAAAAGAGGGTATGAGATGGATCTGGCAGATAAGGTTAAAGATAAGCCTGATGAAGGGTTCAGGCCCGAAACGTCAAGTTTTCCTGCTCCTATGATGCTGCTTGACCTGCTGTGTTCGTCCAGCCCCGTGCTTGTTGTCTCGGATTCTCCAGCATCTGCAGTACCTTTTATCTCTTAAAGATAATCCCAACAGGTTCTATTGCTGTACTAAGAGGAAAAGGGTGGCTAGCAAGAGAAATCAGCACGGCCGTCTATGTGTGGAACCACGAGAGATGGGGGGAGATTTTTAATGAACATTTCTCGGTGTTTACGGAGGAGAGAATCACGGATGCGAAGTAACTAAGGGAGGAAAGTGGGGTTGTTTTGGACTGCATACATATTAACAGAGAGGAGGTGTTTGCAGCCTTAAAGTGCATTAAGGTGGATAAATCCCCTGGACTTGATCAAGTCCATCCTCGGACATTGTGTGCGGCTAGGGAAGAAATTACAGAGGCCTTTGCAGAGATTTTTGTTTCATCTTTAGCTGGTGAAGTTCCAGAAGACTGGAGGGTGGCTAATGTTGTTCCATAGTTTAAGAAAGGTAGCAAAGACAAGTCAGGGAACTACAGGCCAGTAAGCCTGAAAATCAGTAGTAGGCAAGTTGTTGGAGAGGATACTGAGGGACAGGATCAACCAACATTTGGATAGTCACGGTCTGATTAGGGGTGGTCAGCATGGATTTGTGCGCGGGAAGTAACGTCTGTTAAATCTTTCAGAGTTTTTCGAAGAGGTAACCAAGAGGATGGATGAGGATAGGCCATTATTGTCTACATGGACTTCAGTAAACCCTTTGACAAGGTCCCGCATGGCAGGCTAGTCATAAAGGTTAGGTCGCATGGGATCCAGGGAGAGCTAGCTAATTCAAAATTGGCTCAATGGTAGGAAGCAGAGGGTGATGGTTGGAGGTAGCAACATTTAAAAAACATTTTTAATGGGCTCTTCATCACTGAGGATGGGGATATCAGTGGAGTCACTGAGTTGTTTAATTGTCTACCACCATTCACAACTGGATGTGGAAGGTCTGCAGAACTTAGATCATCGTGAGCTTGTTTAGCTGAGTATATCATTTGCTGCTTTCTGATGTTTGGCATGCAAGTAGTCCTTTTGGTAGCTTCACCAGGTTGACACCTCATTTTTAAGTATGCCTGGTGCTATTCCTGGCAAGCCTACTTGCACTCTCTCCTGAGCCAAGGTCAATCCCTGGCTTACTGGTAATGGTAATGGTTGAGAGGGAGATAAGCCAGGCCATGAAGCTGCAGATTCTGCTCAAGGACCATAGTGCCTAATGGATGCCCAGTCTTGAGATGCCTGACCTGTTCAAAAAGTCTGTTCTATTTAGCACAGTGATAGTTTCACACAACGTAGTGGAGGGCATTATCAATATGAAGGCAAAATTTGATTTCACAGGGACAGTGCAGTGATTGCTCTTACTGATAATGTTGTGGACTGATGCATCAGCAGCCAACAAACGACATCAAGTATGTTTTTTCCATCCTGTTGATTTCCTCACCAACTGCTGCAGACCCAGTCTAGTTGCTGTGTCTTTTAGGACCACACCAGCTCAATCAGTAGTGCTGCTGCACATCACGAGTCAGTGCTGGGTCCCCTATTATCTGGGATATTCATAAATGATAATAAGATAAAAATGTGGGGGGAACACAAAGGTTGGCTGGATGTTTGTAATTACAGGATGGTGTTCAGAGAATATAAACGATTGGTCAAATGGGCAATTAGTGGCAGATGGAATTTTAATCCTGATAAATGTTAGGTGATGCATTTTTGAAGCAGCAGCAAGACAAGGGAGTACTCAATCAATAGCAAGACACTCAGAAGCTCACAGGAACAGAGGAACCCGAGTGTGCTTGCCCACAGATCCTTGAAGCAGGACAGGTTAACAGGGTAATTAAGGAGGCAAGCGGGACACTTGCTTTTATTGGTCATGGTATAGATTATAACTAAGTCTGCACGGTGCGTGCTGCTTAGTTAAACATGAGTGCTTTGGAGTTAAGTGAGACGGAGTAGGTAAAACTGCAATATCGAGTGCAGCGCTCAGTCTCACTCTGGGCTGCTCAGAAAGTGACAGTGACATAGTTCCAAAATAAACAGCCAATTGGTAAATTAATCCTGCAGAATATTTTCTTACTTTTTTAAAGCAAAATATTTTAGCTTAAATAAAGATAGAGACTTTTGATTATGACTGAAGTGTTTGAAACAGAGGAAGGTACCTCGCTT
Organism: Ginglymostoma cirratum; assembly: GCA_024137785.1. Lineage (NCBI taxonomy): Eukaryota > Metazoa > Chordata > Chondrichthyes > Orectolobiformes > Ginglymostomatidae > Ginglymostoma > Ginglymostoma cirratum. The sequence goes on along the minus strand of JAHRHZ010000020.1, from coordinate 60,129,647 downwards.
AATTAATTCTATTAAAGGGAGTAACTAACTTAATCTAAACAGAAGTCATGACAGGAAACTTCAGACCCGTCGTGTGCTCCTCATGCGCAATGAGAGAAATAAGGGCAACTTCTAGTGACCCTGATGACTATGAGTGCAAAAACGTATATCCAGCTGCAGCACCTGGCTCACCACTTTTCAGAGCTAGAGCAACACGTGAACTCACTGTGGAGAATCCACAAGCTGAGAATGCATCGTAGTACATTTAGCGAGGATAAATATCAGTGAAAGTGGGATACGCTAAAAGATAAGATCCTTAGGACACAAAGCAGACATGTTCCCTCCAAAAATAAGAATAGTACTGTAAAATATAGGGGAAGATTAAACAGGAAAAGAAAGCTTACGATAGTCACTAAAGTTTCAACACTGCTGAAAGGAGTATAAAGTACAGGGATCAAGATTAAAAAAAACAAGGAAATCAAAGAGAGGGCATGAAAAAATATCAGCGAGGAAGATAAAGGAAAGCCAAAGGTGTTTTACCAGTCTATAAAGATCAAAAGGATAGTTAAGGTAAAGTGGGACCTGCCTCAATCCCCTATAGTTTACCTACCAGCATAACAGATCCACAGAGGATGCCATATCGCTAGCCCTGCACTCATCCCTGGAACATCTGGACAACAAAGACATCTACGTCAGACTCCTGCTTGTTGACTACAGCTTCGCCTTCAACACCGTTATCCCCTCCAGACTGATCTCAAAACTGCATGACCATGGTCTCAGCTCCACCCTCTGCAACTGGATCCTCAGCTTTCTGACCCATAGATCGCAATCAATAGGTAACTGCACTTCCTCCACAATAACACCCAACACTGGGGCTCTCCAAGGATGTGCCCTCAGCTCCCTACTGTACTCCCCATACTCCTATGACTGTGTTGCCAAATTTCGAATGAGTGCCATATGCAAGTTTGCTGACAACACCACCATAGTGGGACAGATATCTAACAAGTCAAAATATGGAAGGGAGATAGAGGGTTTTGTGACATGGTGAAATGAAAACAACGTTGACAAAACTAAAGAACTGATCATCAGCTTCAGAAAGAAAGGAGAACACGCCCCCATCTACATCAACAGAACCGAGGCTGAGAGTGAAGAGCATCAAGTTCCTCAGTGACGATAACCAATGACCAGTCCTGGACTTGCCACACAGATGCAACAGTCAAAAATGCAGAATAACACCTCTTCTTCTTTAGGCGGCTCAGGAAATTTGACATGTCCATAAGGTCCCTCACCAACTTCTACAGATGCCCCATCGAAAGCATACTGTTTGGGTGCATCTACGGCCTGGTATGGCAACTGCTCTGCCCAGGGCCGTAAGAAATAACAGAAGGTGGCATGCACAGCCCAAACATCATGGAAGCCAACCTTTCCTCCATGGATTCCAGTTACACAGTCTGCTGCACGGAAAGGCAGAAAACATCAAAGATCCATCACACCCTGGTAATGACCTCCTACAACCTCTTTCATCAGGCAGAAGATGCAGAAGCCTGAACACACGAACACACACACACTCAGGAACAGCTTCTTTCCGGCCATTATCAGACTGTTGAATGGACTGTAGCCTCAAATAATGTAACGTGCAATGTAAGCTATATGTCTAAGTCTTTTTGATCTAGAGATCCTTTGCCTGCTGTAATCTACCTGTACCCCTCGTAAACAAAGCTTTTCACTGTATTTTGGTACAGTGACAATAAAATCAAAATCAAATGAAGGGAATTGTGTGAAGATGTAGAGGATTTGGATAAATTTTACATGAATCCTTTGTCTCAGAATTCACGAAAAAAAAATGACGTGGATATTGTTATCCAAGAGGAACAGCGAAATATTGGACAAAACAATTATAATGAGAGAAAAGGGTTACAGAATCACAATCTTATGCTTTTATAGTACAGGAAGTCATTTAACCCATTATGCTTGCATGGCTCACGAAAGAGCGAGTCCCACGCTCCAGTACTACTTCTGTAGCCCTTTAACTCCATCACTTCCAAATACATGTCCAGCTCTCTTTTGAAAGCACTTAGGGAATCCGCCTTCACCACTCTCCAAGGCAGCACATTCCAAATCCTAACAATTCCGAGCAAAAAGGTTTCTCCTCATCTCATTCCCTTGAAATTATTACTCCTAGATTGACATACCAACTCGTGGAAACAGAATTTTTTTTTTAAACCCAGTCAAAATTGTTCATAATTTTAAACACCTCCATTAGGTCACCTCTTAATTTTCTCTGCTCGAAAGAGAAATAGCCCCATCTCTCTGATCTTTCCTTGTATCTAAATCCCTTATTCCTGGTGTATAATTTGCGATGATACTACGGCTTTAAGAGGTGTTTTCTCCACAGACAGGTTGAGACAGAGGTACCGAGCAGTCTGTTCCAAGGCAATAAAGCAAACAGCTTGAGGCCCTTGGTGGTTTTTTTTTTGAAAGAAGTTGGAAAAGTAGAAGCTGCACGAATGGGTGATGTCAAGCTCCCACAGACTGGGGATTTCAGTTTAGCTTTCAGTAATTGCTGGAGTGTTGAAACTGTATATGGAAGCTGTTATTCCTCTCTCTGTTACAGCTAGAAGTTTGGGTTCTCTTCCTGCTGTTTGAGGTGTATATGAAACAATCTATTTTACTAAATTTGTGTTTGCCAAGGGTGAGTCGTTGGGGTATTGTTGTATTGGAAAAGTTGCTGTTTAGTAGTTAAATAATCAGACTGTTAGGTTTTCTAACAGAGTTAAGTTATTAAAATACAACAAAAGAAAGAAGAATGGTAACTGTAGTATATGAATAAAGTGAGTTTTGTTTAAGTCTGGTAGTTTGACCAATTGAATTGCATCTGGAACATAACATCTTACACTTGCCTTCTAAAATAAGAAAAAGTTGGCATCTAGGCAATCTTCTTAATATATTTTGACAGAATCTGGTCTGGTCCTTAACACATTGTAGTAAATAGTCTTTGAATTCTCTTCAAGGCTTTAAACCCTCCCTCAAATAAGGTCCCCAGAATTGAACATAGGATTCCAAATACTGTCTGATTAATGATTTGTAGACATGTAGCATCACTTCCTTGCTTTTATACTCTGTGCCTCTTTTTATAAACCCAAAGGAGCCTATAGGTCATCTTAATAACCGTTTCAGCTTGCTTGGCCACCTTCATAGAATCATGCAGGTGAATCCTGAGGTCCCTTTGCTGCTGTACTCCCCTCAAAGTTGTACTATCAAGCCTGTATTGTCTCTCTGTGATTCTTCTACCAAAATGCATTACCTCACACTTCTCTGCATCGGAATTCATTTGCCATGTGTGCGCCCATTTGGCCAAATTGTCAATGTCCCTCTGAAGTCACTCAGCATCATTGTCACAATTCACTATTCTCCATAGCTTATCATCTGCAAATTTAGAGATTTTTGCCTTCAATACCCATCTCCAAATTGTTTTGTATAAATCTGAAAAAGCAAGGGTCCCAATACCTATCCCTGGGGGACAGCACTTTGTACTTGTCACCAAACTGAAAAATGCCTAAATCAGTTTCACTACTTAAAAAGAAGTCATGCTCATGTGGAAGTAGTAGACTTGCCAACTTTATGGGCATTTAAATGGTCATTGGATAAACATATGGACGATAATGGAATAGTGTACGTTAGATGGGCTTCAGATTGGTTTCACAGGTCAGCACAACATCGAGGGCCGAAGGGCCTGTACTGCACTGTAATGTTCTACATACCGACTGTTTCCTACCTTTTAGCCAACTTCTAAACCATGCTGCCAAGGCCCCATTAGTCCCAAACATTTCTAATTTGCTAAGCAATTTGCCATGTGCCACCATATCAAGTGGTTTCTGAAGGTCCAAATATCCAACGTTCACAGCACACTAACCTCATCTGCTGCCTGTGTCACCTCAAAGAGCACAATTAAATTTATCAGACACAACCTCTCCTTGTCAAAGCCATGTTGACTGTCTACTATCAACATCTTTTTCTCTAAGTGTATTTTTACCTTATCTTGCATTATGGCTTCCACCAGTTTTCCCACTATTGATGTCAAACTGATCGGTCTGTAGTTTCCTGGATCATCCTTTGTCCCTTTCCTAAACAACTGTGTTACATTTGCAATTCTCCACTCCCCAGGGACTGATCCTATGCTCACAGACACCTGGAAAATTTCTGTCAGTGCCTCCACAATTTGCTCTCAACTCTCTCAGCAATGTAGGATGCTTTCCATCCATTCCTGGCAACTTACCTATTTTGGGTGTTGCCATCCTTTTTAGCACATCTTTATCTATCACTATATTGTTCAATAGCTCAACACCCAAAGTTTCACCTTGGCCTTTGGTCTTCTAATTTGGTAAAGACAGAAGCAAAATATTCCTCAGTACAGCCGCTACATTCTTTGCTTCAGTGAGCAATTAGAAGAACATTTTTACAATTTATTTTAGTGTAGCCTGTCATTCTTTCTTCATGATTCATGTTAGCCTTCCTTATTCCATTCTTTCTTCTGCATGAGGTTCTCTTCCTGATTTCTATGCTATTATTAATCTGGTATGCACCATATGGCTCCTTTTTCTTCCTTCTTTTCTCATCAATATCCTTCGTTATCCAGGACACACTAGCTTTGGATACCCCACATTGATTTCTCATGGGTATATACCTAGCTTACACCCTATCCATCTCCCTTTTGAAATTCTCCTATTTTCATCAGTGTTAGAGGAGCTGTAATCCTTGAAAGTAGATAAGTCACCAGGGCCGGATGGATAGTTCCCTAGAATGTTGAAGGTGGTCAGGGAGGAAATAGCAGATGGTCTGAGGATTTTTTCCAAACTTCATTTGATACAGGTGAGGTGCTGGAGGACTGGAGGAATGCAAATATGGTTCCACAATTTCAGAGTAAAAAGTAAATGTCAAAAAAATTATAGACCAGTTAGCCTTACTTCAGTGGTGGGAAAATTGTTAGATTCAATAGTGACAGATCAGCTAAACTGTCACTTAAAAATGCATGGGTTAGTCTGGGATAGTCAGCAAGGGAAGGTCATGTCTTACAAATTTGATTGAATTCTTTAAAGTAGTGACAAGATGGATTGATGACATTAGTGCAGTGGATGTTGTCTACTTGTATTTTAGTAGGGCATTCGACAGATCCCACACGCAAACTGGTTAAAAATAAAATGCCCCTGGGATACGGGGTAATGTGTTGATTTGGATGCAAGGTTGCCTTAGTAACAGGAATCAAAGGGTTATGGTCAATAGCTACCCTTACAAATGGAAGGCTGTTTCAAATGGTGTTCTGCAGGGCTCAGTGTGGGACCTATGCTGTCTGTTTTATACGTTAACCATTTTGACTTGAATATGGAGCAGGTGGACCATTGGGAGATTTATAGATGACAAAAAAAAAATTGGCTGATAGCGCAGAGGATAGCTCTCAGCTCCAAAACGATACAGACAGTTTGGAGGAGATGTAGGTGAGATATTAGGTAATGCATTTAGGAGGTCAAACTGAAAGACGGAATACATAATAAATGGGAATATACTGACAGGCACAGACGAAGTGAGATATTTTGGCATGCAAGTGCACAGGTCCCTAAAGGTAGATAAGGTTGTAGAGAAGGCATGCGCAATGCTCTCCTTCATTAGCAGAGATATAGAATACGAAGGTAGGGATATAATGATGAAATTATGTAAAACACTGGTGAGGCCATAACTGCAGTACTGTGTTCTGTTCTGATCAGCACATTACAGGAAGGATGTAATTGCCCTGGGGAGAATGCAAAGAAGGTTTACAAGAATGTTGCCAGAGCTGGAGAACTGTAGCCACGAGATGATATTGGAGAGGTTGGGGTTGTTTTCCTTGGAGCAGAGAAGGCTGAGGAGCGACATGGCTGAGGTATACAAAATTGTGAGGGGTAGAGATAGATTGGAGTTACTTGTTTCTCTTGGTAGAGAATTCAGAAACCAGATAAATCTAAATGGCAGAAGGATTAGAGGCAATGTAATAATCATAGAATCCCTACAGCGCAGAAAGAGGCCATTCAGTCTATCACATCTGCATCAACCCTCACAGTATCCCACCCAGACACACACCCCACCTACCCCATAATCTCACATTTACCATGGTTAATCCACCTACCTTTCACATCCCAAGACACTACGGGGCAATTTAGTGTGGCCAATCCACCTAATCTGAACACGTTTGGATTGTGGAAAGAAAGTGGGGCACCCAGGGAAAACCTACACAATCACCGCGAAAACGTGCAAACTTCAGGAAAAACATTTTTATGCAGAGGGTGGTGGGTGCCTGGAATTCACTGTCCGAATTGGTGGTGGAGGTTTAGACCCTCAACTCTTTCAAGAAGTACCTGGATCTGCTGTAAGCCACAGGGCTATGGGTTATCTGCAGGAATATGGCATTAGAAAGGACTTCTGGGTTCCTTTGCATTGGCATGGACAAGATGAACCGGACTGTCCCTTCTGAGCTAATTTCTATGGTTCTAACTGCAGGAAGGTCTCATTGGAGCTGTACAAAAAACTTTGACTGGCCACAGCTGGACTACTTTGTGCAGTTCTGGTCACTGGAGGGGGTGCAAAGGAGGTTCACCAGGATATTGCCTGGGATGAAGCATTTCAATTATGAAGAGAGGCTAGACAAGTTTGGGTTGTTTTCTTTGGAGCAGAAGGTTGAGAAAAGACCTGATCGAGGTAGAAAAGACTTAGGGCCATAGTGAATAAAAAACAGCAGTTCCCCTTCGTCGAGAGGGTCGACAACAAGGAGGCATTACTTTAATACGATGGGCAAAGGGTTGAGAAGATTTGAGGGCAAAACTTTTCCACTCAGAGGATGGTGGAGTCTGAAATACACTGTCTGGGAGGACAGTTGGGGTAGGAGACCTCAAACTTTAAAAGAGTACTTTAAGCACTCAAAGTGCCATAACATGCAAGGCTATGGGCCGAGTGCGGGAAAGTGGCACTAGTGTCAGTATCAATGTAGACCCAGGTTCGATTCCAGCCTTGGGAGACTGTATGTGTGAAGTTTGCACATTCTCCGCACATCTGCGTGATTTCCTCCAGGTGCTCCAGTTTCCTCCCACTGTCCAAAAGTGGAGTAGGTTGGGCAGATTGGCCGTGCTAAATTAGCAATGGGAAATGCAGGGTTACAGGGTAGAAGGTGCATCTGGATATGATGCTCTTTGAAGGATCAGTGTGACTCGATGGGCTGAATGGCCTTCTTCCACACTGTAGGATTCTATGACTCTATATGGAACTATGGTTGCTATCACTGGAGTGCTTCCCCACTGTCACCTGAAATACCTGTCCAGCTTCATTCCATAGAATTAGTTTACACTATCCCTTCTAGGACCATCTACATGTTTACACAAAAATCTCTCCTATATACATTTCAAGAAATCTGCTCCCTCCAAACCCTTTGGACTACGATTAGCCCAATTAATACTGGGATAGTTGAAATCCATTAATATAATTACCCACATTATTTTTACATGCCTTAGTTAATTGACCGCATTATCTGCTCCACAATTACCTGGCTGACTGTTTGGGGACCTATAATACACTCCTAACAAAGTGACTGCCCCCTTTTTATTTCTAAGTTCTACCCACAAAGCCTCATTTGACAACCATTCCAAGATACCACTCTTCCCTACTGCAGTAACCAACTTTCTACCCTGTCCTGCCAAAATGTTATGGTGCCAGTCTTGGCATCCCTCAAACACATCCAAAGATGTGCAGGTTAGATAGATTGGCCAAGGCAATCCAGTGTCCAAGGATGTGCAGGCTAGGTGGATTAGCCATGGAAAATGCAAGGTTGCAGGAATAGGGTAGAGGGATGGGTCTGGGTGGAATGTACTTCGGAGGATCAGTATGGATCTGATGGACCAAATAGCCTGCTTCCACACTGCAGGGATTCAATGACACTGTCTCTGTGATGGAAAAAACATGGTAGTTCCATGCGACAGTTCATACCCTGAACTCATGTATCTTACCTATAATACTTCTAAAGGAAGAGTTCTAAACTAGGGGAAGGCCAACTATACCAAAATTCGGCAGGATCTGGGAATATAGATTGGGAGAAACTGTTTGAAGGTAAATCCACATTTGTTATGTGGGAGGCTTTTAAAGAGAGGTTGATTAGCGTGCAGGAGAGACATGTTCCTGTGAAAATGAGGGATAGAAATGGCAAGATTAGGGAACCATGGATGACAGGTGAAATTGTGAGACTAGCTAAGAGGAAAAACGAAGCATACATAAGGTCTTAGGCGACTGAAGACAGAAGCAGCTTTGGAAGAATATCGGGAATGCAGGGCAAATCTGAAACGAGGAATTAAGAGGGCTAAAAGGGGGCATGAGATATCTTTAGCAAACATGGTTAAGGAAAATCCCAAAGCCTTTTATTCATATATAAAGAGCAAGAGGGTAACTAGAGAAAGGATTGGCCCACTTAAGGACAAAGAAGGAAAGTTATGTGTTGAGTCAGAGAAAATGGGTGACATTCTTAACGAGTACTTTGCATCGGTATTCACCAAAGAGAGGGACATGACGGATGCTGAGGTTAGGGATAGATGTTTGATTACTCTAGGTCAAGTCAGCATAAGGAGGGAGGAAGTGTTGGGTATCCTAAAAGGCATTAAGGTGGAAAAGTCCCCCGGTACGGATGGGATCTATCCCCAGGTTATTGTGGGAAGCGAGAGGGGAAATAGCCGGGGCCTTAACAGATATCTTTGCAGCATCCTTAAACACGGGTGAGGTCCCGGAGGACTGGAGAATTGCTAACGTTGTCCCCTTGTTTAAGAAGGGTAGCAGGGATAATCCAGGTAATTATCAACCGGTGAGCCTGACGTCAGTGGTAGGGAAGCTGCTGGAGAAGATACTGAGGGATAGGATCTATTCTCATTTGGAAGAAAATGGGCTTATCAGTGATAGACAACATGGGGTTTTGTGCAGGGAAGGTCATGTCTTACCAACTTAATAGAATTCTCTGAGGACGTGACAAAGTTGATTGATGAGGGAAAGGCTGTAGATGTCATATACATGGACTTCAGTAAGGCATCTGATAAGGTTCCCCATGGCAGGCTGATGGAGAAAGTGAAGTCGCATGGGGTCCAGGGCGTGCTAGCTAGATGGATAAAAAAAACTGGTTAGGCAACAGGAGACAGTAGTAGTGGAAGGGGGTTTCTCAAATTGGAGACCTGTGACCAGTGACCAGTGGTGTTCCACAGGGATCTGTGCTGGGACCACTGTTGTTTGTGATATACGTAAATGATTTGGAGCAAGGTATAGGTGGTCTGATTAGCAAGTTCGCAGATGACATGAAGATTGGTGGAGTAGCAGATAGTGAAGGGGACTGTCAGAGAATGCAGCAGAATATAGATAGATTGGAGAGTTGAGCAGATAAATGGCAGATGGAGTTCAATCTGGGCAAATGCGAGGTGATGCATTTTGGAAGATCTAATTCAAGAGCAAACTATACAGTAAATGGAAAAGTCCTGGGGAAAACTGATGTAC
>JAHRHZ010000020.1:60071931-60120025 GCA_024137785.1 Ginglymostoma cirratum | reverse complement strand
ATTTGGAAGATCTAATTCAAGAGCAAACTATACAGTAAATGGAAAAGTCCTGGGGAAAACTGATGTACAGAGAGATCTGGGTGTTCAGGTCCATTGTTCCCTGAAGGTGGCAACGCAGGTCAATAGAGTGGTCAAGAAGGCACATGGCATGCTTTCCTTCATCAGACGGGGTATTGAGTACAAGAGTTGGCAGGTCATGTTACAGCTGTATAGGACTTTGGTTCGGCCATGTTTAGAGTACCACGTACAGTTCTGGTCACCACATTACCAAAAGGATGTGGATGCTTTGGAGAGGGTGCAGAGGAAGTTCACCAGGATGTTGCCTGGTATGGAGGGCGCTAGCTATGAAGAAAGGTTGAGTAGATTAGGATTATTTTCATTAGAAAGACGGAGATTGAGGGGGGATCTGATTGAGGTCTACAAAATCATGAGGGGTATAGACAAGATGGATAGCTTTTTCCCCCAGAGTGGGGGACTCAATTACTAGGGGTCATGAGTTCAAAGTGAGAGGAGGAAAGTTTATGGGAGATATGCGTGGAAAGTTCTTTACGCAGAGGGTGGTGGGTGCCTGGAACACGTTGCCAGCGGAGGTGGTAGATGCAGACACGTTAGTGTCTTTTAAGATGTATCTGGACAGGTGCGTGGATGGGCAAGGAGCAAAGGGATACAGACCTTTAGAAAATAGATGACAGGTTTAGATAGAGGATCTCGATTGGTGCAGGCTTAGAGGGCCCTTCGGCCTGTTCCTGTGCTGTAATTTTCTTTGTTCTTTGTTCTAGCATTAAGATAGAGACTATCCAAACTTTCATTACTCCCTTGAAAGGCAACATCGTTGAACTTACTCTGCCTTGGTTCTTTTTCGTTGTGCACCCTGCCCCTGGTGAATTTGCTTAACCTCCTCCCAAAGGCACCAGCAAACCCTTTTGCAAGGGTGTTAGTCTCATTCTAGTTCCCGTGCAAACCATTCCATCCTCCCCAGAAATGGTCCCAGTTATCCAGGAATCTAAAACTATCCCTTCTGCACAAACTCTTGAACCACAGCTGCATCCACTCTATTCTCTTATTTCTGCACTCGCTAGCACACAGCACCAGAAGTATTCCAGAGATTACATAAAATCATTGAAAATAGGCACAGGAGTAGGCCATTCAGCCCCTTCAAGCCTGCACCACAATTCAATACGATCATAGCAGATCACGCAATCTCAGTATCTCATTCCTACCCTCTCCCCATACCCCTTGATCCCTTTAGATTCAAGTGCATGTATCTAATAAACTGACTCCAACAGCTTTCTGTGGAAGAGAACTCCACAGGTTCACAGCTCTCAGTGAAGAATCTTTTTCTCATCTCAGTCCTGAATGCTTACCGCTTATTCTTAGACTGTGGACCCCCTTGTTCTTGACTTCCCCAATATCAGGAACATTCTCCTAACTTCCAGCTCAGTCGATCCAGTCTTTCCTCACATGTCACTCCTGCCATCCCACAAATCAGTCTGGTGAACCTTCACTAAACTCCCTCAATAGCAAGAATATCCTTCCTCAGACTAGGAGACGAAAGCTGCACACAATACTCAAGATGTGGCCTTACCAAAGCCCTGTATAACTGCAGGAAAACATTCTTACTCTAATATTCAAATCCTCTCACCATGAAGGTCAGTTTTATTAGCTTTCTTCACTGCCTGCTGTGCCTGCATGCCAACCTTTAGCAACTGTTCCACCGCGACACCTAGGTCACTTTGCACCCCACCTTTTCCTAAACTGCCACCAAATAATAATCTGCCTTCCTATTTTTGTGACCAAAGTGGATTACCTCACATTTGTCCACATTATTTTGCATTTGCCAAGTATTTGCCCACTCAGCCTATATCCAAGACTATATCCAAGTCACACTGCAGCCTCTTAGCAAGCTCCTCACTGCACACACTGCCACCCAGCATAGTGTCATCTGCAAATGTGGAGATATGGTATTCAATTCCTTCGTCCAAATGCTAATGTATATTGTGAACAGCTGAGGTCCCAGCAGTGAACCCTGTGGCACACCACTTGTCACTGCCGGCCGCTCTGAAAAGGATTAGTTTATTCTGCTTCCTGTTTGTCAACCAGTTCTCCATCCATGTCAATATATTATCTCCGATACTGTAAGCTTTAATTTTTCTTACTAATCTTGTGTGGAATCTTGTCCATCTAGACTTTCAAAAGGCTTTTGACAGTATCTACTGATTCATCATTGTCTATGCTACTGGTCGCATCCTTAAAAAAAATTCCAGAAGATTTGTCAAGCATGATTTTCCTTTAGTGAACCCATGATGACTTCTGTCTTGTCACCCACCCCCTTCAGGATACCCTTCAACTATTCAGTGACCCTGGCATCAAGGCGGCAACACACCATGCTGGGTCATATCTGCAGCCACAGGAACACCAGTCTGCTCCCCTAATGGATTCTCTTTCACTATCACTCCTGCTTTGTTTGTCCTCTCCTCCAGCAAGCCAGGACGCTTCTGGTGTCAGAAGCATGGTTCTAGCTTCACTCCCTTGGGAGGTCCCAATGCCCATCTCAGTGTCCAGAACTGAAAACCAACCAGGGTACTTCTGCATTACCTCTTCACACATCAGTCCTACCACATCAGAATCAGTCTGGTAGATCTTTATTGCACTCTCTCCATAGCCAGAAGACTCTTCCTCTTATACGGAGACCAAAAATGTACACACAAGTCTCACCAAGACTCTGTACAATTGCAGCAAGATTTCTGTACTCTGTACTCAAATCCTCTCATTATGAAGGTCAACATGCAAACTGCCTTCTTCACAGCCTGCTGCGCCTGCATGGATACCTTCAGAGATTGATGTACAAGGACACCCAGGTCTTGTTGCACCACCTTCTTTCCAAACCTACATCATTTAGGCAACTTGTTTTTGCTCCCAAAGTGGAAAACCTCACATTTGTCCACATTATATCTCATCTGCCATGCATTTGCCCATTGAACTTGTTCAAATCACACTGAAGCATCTCTGCATCCTCCTCAAAGCTCAGCCACTTACCCAGCTTTGTGTTGTGTGCAAATATTACATTTAGTTCCCGCTTCTAAATCTTTAATATATTGTATAACTGGGGTCCAAGCACTATTTCCTGCGGTACTGTACTAATCACTGCTTGTTACTCCGAAAAAGACCTGTTTACAGGGTGTCAAAATCTATAGAAGTCTGACTTATGAATACTCATACTTAGAAAGCGATTGCTTACAGGGATGTAATTTTAAACACACAACATACAAAACTTTCCACAGCATATAAATGGCTGCCTTATACTGGCCTGCATTGCATTCCAACTTGTGCACAAATCAACTTGCAAATGAACTTGGGAATGGAACCCATTTGCAACAGGGGACTGGCTGTATTTCTGCTCTTGGTTTTTTGCCTGCCAATGTATTTCAATTCATGTCAGCACACTACCCACAATCCCACACACTTTAATCATACATGCATAATCTTATGCGGTACATTATCAAAAGCTTTCTGTCCAAGTAAACAACATCCACTGGTTCCCCCTTATTTATTCTATCAATTACAGCCTTGAAAACTTCCAGTCAGTTTGCTAAACATGATTTCCTTATGTAAATCCATGCTGACTCTGTCCAATCCGGTCACTGGTTTCCAAATACTCCGCTATTAAATCTTTTACAACGATGTCTTCCCTGCCCACCCAGGCTAACCAACTTGACAAGTCTATGATTTCCTTCTTTCTCTCTAACTTCTTTGTTTAAATAATGATGTTGCATTAGCTACTCTCCAATCCACAAGAACTGTTCAGAGTCAACAGAATCTTGGAAGGCGACCAATGCATCCACTATTTCATGGGCCTTAAGTTCTCTGGGATATACATGATCAAGCCTTAGGGATTTATTGGCCTTTCATCGTATCAATTTCCCTAATACCATTTCCCTACTAATACTGCTGATTTCTTTCAGTTCCTCTACCTCACTGGACCCCATGTTTCCCAATATTTTGGGACATTGCTGGTGTCCTCCTTTGTGAAGCCAGAACAAAGTATGGATTTAATCTGTATGTCATCTTTGGTCCCAATTATAACTTCCCCAATTTCAGACTGTAAGGGACCTACATTTGTCTCAACTAATGTCTTTCTCTTGATGTACAAACTGATTGCAAAAGCTTCTAGGGCGTGATTCCCCCCAAGTTTACCCTTGTATTCTATTTCCCCCCTTAACCAATCAGTTTGTCTTCCTGTGCTGAAATCTAAACCGCTTTGAATGCTCATGGCTGCTGCTTATTTTTGCCAACTTACATGCCCCTTCCTTGGAACTAACACTACCCCCACTTGTTTCAGACACGTCTCCTGTTTGATTTTTGTACCAGATAGAAACAAATAGTTATTGCAGTTCCTCCATATCCTCTGTAACTGTTTACCATTGTCTATGTAACAACTCCCTTTAAGTAATGTTCCCCTTTTTATCACAGCCAGCTTGCACCTCATACCTTTGTAATTTCTTCTATTTAGATTCAAGACCCTAGTATTGAAATCAATTATGTCACCCTCCATCTTAGTGAAGGCTTCTATCATATAATGGTCACTCTCCATCTTAGTGAAGGCAAAGCTAGATTGTGAATTATTCTTTTCTCATTGCACAATGCCCAGTCTAGGACGGTCTGTTCGTGAACTGGTTCCTGAAAACTGTCCTGTACGTATTCCAGGACATTTTTCCAAATCAGTAACAATAAAGTTGAGATGGATCCAATCTACAAGTAAAGTTGGCTGTAGTTACAGCTATACTTTTATTGCCTTTATCTCTAACTTACTGTTTAATGTTTTCCCCAACATTACCACTACAGTTTGGGGTTTATAGACACTGTAGAGCATCTGTGAGGTGGTGGGTATTGTGGATGCAACAAGTTCAACATTAGCAAGTGAGAGGTTATCCAGTTTAGTCCGAAAAAGGAATAAATCAGGGTACATTCTAGTTGGCTTGAAGTTAAATACAATTGATGTTCAAAGAGACTTGGGGATTCAGGTCCATAGATCTTTAAAATGCCATGAACAGGTGCAGAAAATAATCAAAAAAAGCTAATAAAATGCTTGCTTTTATATCTAGAGTATAAAGACACAAAAATTATACTGCAGCTATACAAAACTGGTTAAATCCCTACTTATGAGTACTGTAAACAAATCTGAGTGCCACACCTTAGGAAGGATATATTGGCCTTGGAGGGGTGACAGAATTGATTTGCAAGATTTACAAGTTTACAAGAACGATACCCGGACCTCAGTTATGAGAAGAGATCGTACAAATTAGAGGCAGAAATCCTCATAACGTTTAAGTAGTACTTAGATGTGCATTTGCGATGCTAAGGCATATCTTGGCCCATGCCAAGAACTGAAAAAATGGGATTAGAACTTCTTTTTGTAGAGTAGAAAAGAAAATAAAGATATTTCAATTTTTAAATAGAAGGAGAGAAGAAACAAAATAGCAGACTTTCAAAGAGTGCACAGGTGAACTGTAACAGTTGCTCATTACTATCTGGTTCATTACAACAGGACAGGCAGCTTACAGGGGGTATTAGAAATCATACTAGATCCAAGGAAGAGGCATACATGTCGGCGAGAGAACAACGACCCGACGAGTCAGATGTACAGCACTGAGGCAGATCCTTCGGACCAACTGAGCCACGCCAACCAGAGGTCCCATTTGTCAGTTTTTGGCCTATATCCCTCCAAACCCTTCCTATTCATATACCCATCCAGATGCCTTTTAAATTTAATTGTAGCAGTCTCCACCACTGCTTCTAGCAGCTCATTCCATACATGCACCAGCGAGTGGGAAAGTTTAGAATTAGCAAAGGAGGACAAAGGGATTGACTTAGGGGATATAAATACAGTATAAAAAAGAAAGTTTGCAGCAACATAAAAACTGATTGTAAATGTTCCCATACAGATGTTAGGAGAAAATTATTGGTGAAGACGAATGTAGGCCCCTTAGTCAGAAACAAGGGAATTTATAATGAAGAACAAAGAAATAGCTGACCATTTAAACGCATGGTTTGGTTCTGTGTTCACAAAGGAAGACACAAATAACATGTCCAAAATATTGGGAAACACAGGGTTTAACGAGAGGAACTAAAGGAAATCAGCATTCGGAGGGATATGATTTGGGGGAAATTGATGGGGTTGAAGGTAGACAAATCACCACAGCCTGATAACTTACATCCCAGAGAACTCAGTAATGGCCCTAGAATAACTGAATGCATCTTCCAATATTCAAGAGACTCTGGAACAGTTCCTACAGATTGGAGGACAACCAATGTAACTTGTTAACTTAAAAAGGGAAACAGAGAAAAAAAACGAATTATAGACCGGTCAGTCTGATGTCAGCAGTGGGGTAAGTGGGCATTATAAATGATTTAATAACTGAGCACTTAAAAGTGCCAGGATTGGGCAGAGTCAGCAAGTAATTACAAGAGGGAATTCATGCTTGACAAATTTACTGGAATTCTTCAAGGATGTAACAAGTAGAGTTGATGAGGGGAAGCTAATGAATGTAGTTTGTGTGGACTTTCAGAAGACTTTCTAAAAAATCCCATGTAAGAGATTAACGTGTAAAGTGAAACCACAGTGGATTGGTGGTCGTGTATTGAAATGGACAGAAAACTGGATGGCAGACAGGAAACAAAACAGAGGAGCAAATGGTTCACTTTCGTAATGACAGACGGTGAGTTGTGGGATACAATAGAGGTAAGCGCTCTGACCCCAGCTGTTCAATATACATTGACGATTTAGGTGGGGGAACTAAACATAACACCAAATTTGCAAATGAGACAAGTTGGGTGGGAGTGATTGGTGACTCAAACACAGATTTTTCAGTATGACTTGGACAAGCCAAGTGATTGGGCAAATGCAGTGTCACATGGATAAATGTGAGGCTATCCACCTTGGGATCAACAGGAAAGTGGACTATCATATGAATGGCTACAAATTGAGATGGGGGAATGTGCAAATAGACCTAGGTATCTTAGTACACTAGTCAGTAAAGGTAAGCATGCAGGTACAGCAGACAGTGAAGGCAACAAATGGTGTGGTAACCTTCATATCGAGAGGACTGAAATATAGGAGCAGGGATGCCTTGGGGCAATTAAACAGAAGCTTGGTGAGACCACACCCAGAATATGGTATGTAAGTTTTGGTCTCCTTACCGGAGGAAGGATATCCTTGTTATGGAGGGAGTAAAGTGAAAGTTTACCAGGCTGACTCCTGGGACAGCAGGATGGAGGTATGAGGAGAGGTTGCATCAGTCAGGATTATATTGTGGGGGTTCAGGAGAATGAGAGGGGATCTCATTGAAACCTTTAAATTCCAACAGGACGAGGCAGGACAGATGCAGGAAGAAGGTCCAGAATCAAGCCTGACAGTCTAAGGATTGAGGTAAACCATGTAGGACAAAGAGGAGGAGGAATTTCTCCACCCAGAGCACAGTGCGCCTGTGGACTTCGCTCCCACAAAAAGCAGTCGAGGCCAATACGTTATATAATTTCAAGATGGTGTTGAATAAGGCACCTGGGGCTCAAGGGCTCAAAGGATGTGGGAGATAAGCAGGAACAGTCTACTGAGTTGGAGGATTCATTACTTGAATTACACAGCAAACAGGAGACTGAATAGCCTAATCCTGTTCTTTTTTGTTTAAGTTCTATAGCACAGTGACAAAATAACAGCAGCATGAAGGGCTGGAAAAGTCCAGCACTTTTAAAGTCATGCAATGTGGGTTTTCAAGTGGGTGGAATCATTAGAATTCCAGCAAATGGTATCATCAATGGGCGGCACAGTGACTTAGTGGCTAGCATTGTTGCCTCACAGCACCAGGGACCCAGGTTTGATTCCACTCTTTGGTGACTGTCTGTGTGGAGTTTGCACATTCTCCCCATGTCTGAGAGGGTTTGCTCCAGGTGCTCCAGTTTCTTCCTGCAGTCCAAAGATGTGCTGGTTAGATGGATTGGTTACAGCGATGATAGGTGGGTGGGTCTGAATGGGATGCTCCCAGAGGGTCAGTGTGGACTCGATGGTCCAAATGGCCTGCTTCCACATTGTAGGGATTCAATGATCAGTTTCCCCTTTGCTTACCTTCCATTACCATCAAAACTAATGAACCAATTTGTATAAAATCACTAAGTTAACAGCCAATATTTCAATATTCATTGTAGTTAGTGCTTGTAAGACAGCAGGAAGTTTATTATAACAACATACTAAGCACATTCAAAATTTTGCAATGGACAATGGAGCCGAGTAGCTGGAGATTAGAAAACATTTCATAGGGCAGAACTCCTCAAATGAAGAGTCAGAATTCCACTAAAAGTCAGAAATGTCTCAGCAGGAAACCTGGATATCTAACAAGAATTTAGGAGATTACAAGATGCCTGGAAAATTTAGTTAATTGATGAACTGGAATCTAGGAGCTCAGAAAGCAAAGATATCTCATACTCACAACTGTGTTTGGGTCACTGGATTGTTCAGCCACCTCTTCTAAGTCACTCAAGCTCTCCAAATCGAAGTCCCTCTCTTTCTCCATCAATAATTCTTTCATTTTTTTCCGTTTATTCTTTCCACTGCAGTAAACACCAATATTTGTCCTGGGGCTCAGCACCTAATAGGGATCAGGGAACAAAATTTTCAGATTTGCACATGACATACACCAGTTCAGTTATTTCATCATTGTTTTCTGACAACTTCCAAATTGTTGTTCAATAACAGCAAAATCTTTCCATGTATTGTAATTAGTAACTATAGTCGCCTGATAGCTTCTCTTGTAATTAATGATTGCATCAAAACTCATTAACTAGCCAACTGCTCCATTTCAAGCTAATTTCTTCTGATAAATATTCTGGCATCTGGTGCTTTTCAAATCAGGCCTTAGTTTGTTGTTTCTAAACTTATCTAGAAAAGCAGCAAAATAAAATCACAGAGATCACAGACACTTTATTTGATGATGATATACAGGGAATACAAAAGCTGGAAAGAAAAAAGCACAAGCCTTTGTTTAATTCAATGCTAGTGCACTGTGTGTGGTTTTGAGCACTTCATTGGCGAAAAATGCCAAATCGAAAGCACAGTGCAGCTTCAGCAGGAGTACATCATAGATGGGAAAGTAGAATCAGATCAGCCAAGATACTGGGACTTCTACCAACACAATGAAAACCTAGTGGTAATTTGATAAAGCATTTTGAAATCACAATGGTTTGTAGAGTGAATAGAGAAGTTCATTTACTCTAGCTAAGGTGAGCCGAGGAGAAAAGTCTTTATGTAAAGATCCTGGATCTTGGAATGTTTTGCCATGGGACGATATTGAGCCATAGACAACTGGTACTGGACCAAAAATTGAAACAGATAAAAATGCAAGACATTGGTGATGTGTTAACAGCAGGATTAGTTCAGAATGAAATTACAATAAGAGCTCACATGGGCCTTCCATGCTGTGAATTTCTATACTCTGCCCCCTCCAATATTAGCGATCAATTCATCTCTGTCATGCTTCTCAGATGTTGAATTACAAGAAGGAATCCTCAACTGTTGACCCTCAGAGTGCCAATCTCATCTTTCTAATTCTATACTCCGGTTCTGTTTGTCTAACTCCTACTGTACATCTTTCCTTCTGTCCAGAGGCGCAGTGCACCTCAACACTTGGTCAATTTTATCACTTGCTGAATTGAGACCGCTAAGGGCCAACAGAGCATACAAGGAGATCTAGCATTCTTTGTCCCATCAACAGTGGTCACGACCTATGGAATTTATAAAGAAGGCCCTTTATGACAAATCGTTTCATTTATTTTTAGGCATAACGGGTTGAAGACCAGCTTTATTCAGAGGAACATTTCTTCTCGACCAAAGTGCCGTAAACAAAGAGTTAGAGTTCTACAGCATTGAAAAAGGGCCATCGTGCCTGTACCAGTCAAAAACAACCATCTAACTAGAACAATTTTCCTCACTTGGCCCATGGCCTGGCAAGTGCCCATCTAAACACTTCTCAAATGTTAGAAGGTTTCTATCTCTCCCACCCTTGCAGGTAGTGAGGTTCAGATTCCCACCACACTGGGTAAAAAAGCTTTTTCTCACATCTCCTGTAAACGTCCTGCACCTTACTTCAAATCTAAGCCCACTGGTCAATGATCCCTCAATCAAAGGGATAAAGTTCCTTCCTGCCTACTCTATTTATGCCCCTCATAATTTTATACATCTCAATAATGTCCCCTCTCAATCTCCACTGCTCTAAGGAAAACAACTCGTCTGTCCAATCCCACTTCATAACTGAGACTCTCCAAACCAGGCAACATCCTGGTAAATCTCCTCTGCACCCTCTCCGGTGCTATTACGTCCTTCCTATAATCTAGAGTCCAGAAATGCATACAATACTCTAGTTGTGTCCTAACCAAGACTTTATGCAGTTCCAGCATAACTTCAAATTCCATGTCTTGACAAAAGGACAAGTATACCGTATAATTTCCAAACCACGTTATCCACCTGTCATGATACCCTAAGGGACCAGTGAATATGTACGCCAGGGTCCTAACATTTATCACGTATTCTTTTGCCTTATTTATCCTGCAAGTGCATCACCTCACCCATTTATCAGATTAAATTCCATGCATCACTGATTAACCCATCTGACCAGCCCATCCATGGCTTCTTTTAGTTTAAGGTCATCCTCCTTACTTACCACTTCAGTGCTTGTGTTGTCTGCAAACTTACTCCCTCCTACATTCAAGTCTAAATCACCTACATAAACCACAAACAGAAAGGGTTCAACACTGACCCCTGTGAGACCCCTCATTCATCACCCTCTGGTGCCTGATACTCAGCCAATTGTGCATCCAATTTGCCAAATTTTCATGGATCCCATGGGCTTAGGTTTGCCATCAGTCTCCCATCTGGGACCTTATCAAGAACCTTGAAGTCCAAGTAGATTACATCAAAATACAACTCTCATCTACATAGCTGTTCAATGTCACCTCTTCAACAATTCAATCAAGTTGGTCAGACATGACCTCTCCTTTAACAAAGCTATGCTGACTGTTCTTGCCTCTCCAAACGCACATTAATTCTGTCCCTCAGAATTACTTCCAATAGTTTCTCCACCACTGAAGTTAGACTGAACAGTCTGGCTTCCTGGTTTATCCCTTGCTCCATTCTTGAATAAAAGTACCACATTGGCTGCCCTCCAGTGTCTCTCCTGTGGCCAGAGAGGAATTGAAAATTTTTGCAAATGCCTCCATTTCCTCCCTTGGGTCACTTAACAACTTGGGATTCATTTCATCCCAGTTAAGTCAGGAGAAGTTGAAATCTCCTACTATCACTATCCTATTTTCTTTAAACACGTCTGAAATTTGCCTACATATTTTCTCTTCTATTTCTTAGGGACTGTCTGGGGCTTATAGAACACTCCCAACAATGGGATTGCCCCCTTTTGGTTTTTAAGTTTATCAATATGGCTTCATTTGAGGAGACTTCTAAGATATCATCCTTCTTTACTGCCGTAATAGATTCCCTGATCCAAACTGCAATACCTCCTTCTCTTTTGGCGCCTTCTGTCTCACCTGAAGACCATGTATCCTGAAATATTGAGCTGCCAATTTGCCCCTCTCTCAATCATGTCATTGCTATTACTGAGACATCATTCCCAACTCATCTGCCTTTAAATAAATACTATCCAACCGTGCCAAACTCCCTTGTGCTTTGGCTGGTCTATTAAATCTTTGTCTTCTTTATTCACTTGGTGTCACTTCTGATTTTGGCAGTTCATCTTCCCCTGCTAAAGATTATCTTTGGATTCCACACGCCACAGTGCCACCCACCACCAGGCAAATTAGTTTAAGTGCTATAATTGTTAGTGGGCCACAAACGTAAATTAGTCTGGGAGTGGGCTGAGCTGTCCTGTCCTACGCAAACACAAATATTCTGTGGAGTTTGTCCATAAACATGTCATAGGTAACTTGGAATTCAGAGCAGAATTGTTCAGTCTTGTTAAAATCTGGTTTATCCTGTTCACTTGCTTATTATGTTACTTAGGGTGAACACTGACCTTCCAAATCGGGATGTGGGGTTCAAATCCAAGTGAATGGAAAGAAATTTCCTCTTTATGACTTAAAAAATTCAATTATGTGTGAGGTTGACAGATCTGATGTAAATTGGCAACCTTACTCAGAGTGTCACACAAGAAGAATGGGGGTGGTATTACAAGATACTCGCAGTTTCACAAGTTACATCATGAGGTTTCAAAAGTCATAATTGTTAATTGGAATAAATACTAGCCTCAAAAAGGAAACATCCTTTTGATCTGGAGTCCCAAGATTAGGTCAAACAATAAATACATTTGTGTAGGCCACAATTTAGCAAAGCAGCTTGGTCAAATTAAAGTCACGTATTAAGTTTAACTCTACATTGTCCCTGCACCAGGAATTGGGGACTGAGTGGGAATTTATAATATAGAACAGCACCATGGAATTCCAGAAGCTTAGAGGCTGATGCGGACCATACTGAAAGTAGTAGCAGCACACAAGGTTGTAACTGTAATAAGTCAGCAGATCGGATGATTCCTGCGCCTAAGAAGTTTATTACAAATAGATGGTTCTACATTGTCTTTAACTCCCTCTCATTTCCTGGACAAAAGGAGTGCTGGTATTCTCCTTGACCATTGAAAGTGAGGAGCACAGTCAGATCTAATCTTCACCAGATGTCTTGTATGTGCAAAGCGAGAGAGGTTTCTCCACCACTCGTGGGACGCGAGTGTCGCTGACCAGCATTTACTGCCTGCCCCCAGTTGCCCTTGAGAGATGATAGTGAGCTGCATTCTTGAACTGCTGCAATCAGACCCACAATGCTGCTAGGGAGGGAATTTCAGGATTTTGACCCTGTATCAGTGAAGGAATAGTGATATATTCTCAAGTCAGAATGGTGAATGGCTAGGAGGGGAACTTTCAACTGGTGGTGTGCCCAAGTATCTACTGCCCTTGTTCTTTTAGATGGAAGTTGTCATGAGTTTGGAAGGTGCTGTCTAAACATCTTTGGTGAATTTCTGCAGTGCATCTTGTAGAAAGTACACACTGCTGCGTGTGAGTACCAGTAGTGGGGACTGGATGCTGTGGATAATAGTGCCAATCAAGCAGGCTGCTTTGTTCTGGATGGTGTCAAGCTTTTCAAATGTTATTGGCATTGCATCCATCCAGGCAGGTGGGGAGTCTTGCATCACTTTCCTGGCTGGTGCACTGTACATGAAAATATTCAGGGGAGTCAGGTGGTGATTAACTCAGCGCAATATTCCTAGCTTCTGACACGCTCTCATAGCCACTGTATTTATATGGCGGGTCCAGTTAAATTTCTGGTCAATGGTAGCCTTCCAAGATGTTGATATTGGGGGATTCAGTGATGTCAACACCATTGAATATCAAGGGGTAGTGGTTAGATTGTCTCTTATTGGAGATAGTTATTACCTGGCATTTGTGTAGCAGAAATCTTACTTGCCAGCACAAGCCTGCACATTGTCCAATTGTATTGCATTTGAACGTGGACTGAATGGCAAGCTACAGCAAGAACCTGGGCCAAACATAGTGCCATTCTAGCTAAGGTAATTAACAGCGATGTGACGATGCTATGGCTTTAAGAGGTTATTTTGCCCTGGTTTCTTTTGAAGAGAGGTTGTAAGGAAGGGGTGCCGAGCCAGCTACCAAAACCAGCTTATGACCCTTTTTTGTTTTTAAAATGCAGTTGGAACAGTGGGGGCAGCCTGGCTGGGTGTGGTCCACTCTCACAGACCAGAATTTCTAGTTTTTTTTTTTGAAAAGTTTTTAGGTTTGCTCTAGGCAGCTGCAGTAGAAGCAATCTTTTCCCCCTCTCCGTTGCAGGCAGAAGCTGCAGTTTCTCCCTGCTCCGAGATTACCTGTGAGAAACTCTATTTTGCTGAATTAGTTTTTTTTGCCAAAGGACGTGCAAAGGTGCTTACATTTGGTGAAGAGACTTACTGTGGGCAGTCCACATGGTTTTATGCAGAGAGAGCCTTGTCTCACAAACTTGAATGTGTTTTTTGAGGAAGTGAAGACGACGATTGATGAGAGTAAGGCAGTGGATGTTGTTTACATGGACTTTATTAAAACATGTGATAAGGTCCCTCATCGTTAGGGTACCAGGGGTAGAATGGAGGGAGTGAATCTGGGTGGGATGCTCGATGGAGGGTCAGCGTAGACTTGATGGGCTGAATGGCCTGCTACCACACTGAAGGAAATTTAAGATTCTATGATTCTGGCCCAAAAGTTCAAATCACATGGAATCCACGAGGAGTTGGCAAGTTAGTTACAAAATTGGCTTGGTCTTCGAGAGAGAGTAGTTGTGCAGGGATGTTTTTCTGACTTTAAGTCTGTGACCAGTGCTGGGGCCTTTGTTGTTTGTAATACATAACAAGTGATTTGGATTAAAATGTCAGGAGTCTGATATGTACGTTTTGCACATGACATGAAAATTGGTGAAATTGTGGATGGTGTGGAAGGACATCAAAGGATGCAAAAGGATACAGATTAGCTGGGAAGTTGGGTAAAGAAGTGTCAGATAGAGTTTAATATGGACAGTGAGAGGTGATGCATTCTGGGAAATCAAATGCAACAGGAACATATATTGTCAATGGCCAGACCTTAAGGAGTATTGATATACAAAGGGGTGCAAGTCTACGGCTGCCTGAAAGTGGCAACACAAGTGGCCAAGGTGGTTAAAAAAAGGCATATGACATGCCTGCCTTCACTAGTTAGAGGATTAAGTACAAAAGTTGGCAAGTCATGCTCTAACTACACAAGTCAGACCACATTTGGAGTACTATGCGTGATGATCAGAACTTCACACAATCAAAGATATGGAAGCTTTGGACAGAATAGAGAAAAGACTCACGAGAATGTTGCCTGGATTGGAGTGTGTTAGCTAGAAGGAAAGGTTGAATAAACTCGAATTGTTTGCGCTGGCGCATTAGAGGCTGAGGTATGATGAAATCACGAGAGCATGGATAAGATGGGTAATCGAAGTCTCTTTCCCAGCATGGAAATATCAAATACAGAGGGCATAGGTTTAAGGTGAGGAGGGAAAGATTTTTACAGAGGGTAGTAGGTGCCCAGTACAAGCTGCTAAGGGGGAGGTGGTAGAGGCAGATACAATAGCAAAGTTTAAGAGGCATTCAGGCATATAAGCAGACAGCAAATTGAGGGATACGGACTATGTGCAGGCAGATGGGATGATTTTAGAATAGCATCATGGTTGACACAGACGCAGTGGGCTGAAGGGTCTGTTCCATGCTGTGTTCTTATGTCATTAAACTTGAGAGGGTGTAGAAAAAATTTGAAGATGTTAATGGGACTGCAGCGTTTGAGGGAGTGGCTGAATACATCATAGAATCCCTATAGTGTGGAAACAGGCTCTTTGGCCCAACAAGTCCACACTGAACCTCCGAGCATCCTACCCAGACCCATCCCCCATAACCCACCTAATCTACACATCCCTACGGCCAATCTAGCATGGCCAATCCACCTAACCTGCACGTCTTTGGACTGTGGGAGGAAACTGGAGCACCCGGAGGAAACACACGCAGACACGGAGAGAATGTGCAAACTACACACAGACAGTTGTCCAAGGCTGAGAATTGAACCCGGGTCCCTGGAGCTGTGAGGCAGCAGTGCTAACCACTGAGCCACTGCGCCGCCCCAAGGCGGCTACACCTAGATTTGAATTCTGATCACAGGGTTCAGAAACCAGCACGCTCACCATTACACCATGGCAACCAGTGCCAAACAATAAGCTGGGGCTTTCTTACCTGAAGCATCAGAGGCTGGGAGATGACTTTATAGAGATTTATAAAATCACGAGGGGGTGGATAGGGCTAATTGCTAAGGTTTTTTCCCACTCCCCCACCAAGATTGGGTGAATCCAAAACTAGAGGGCAGAGCTTTAAGGAGAAAGGAGAACGATTTAAAAGATAACTGTGGGGTGACATTTTTACACTGAGGGTGGAGCATGTATGAAACAAGCCACCACAGGAAATGTTGAAGGATGGTACAGTTACAACATTTAAAAAGGCATCTAGATAGGTTGATGAATAAGAAGGGTTTAAGGAGGGATAAGGGCCAAATGCTGGCAATGGCACTAGGTTGGATTGGGATGTCTGGTTGGTGTGGACGAGTTGGACCAAAAGGCTCTGTTTCAAAGTTCTATGACTCATCAGAACACAGATGCTGCCAGACCTGCTAAGTTTCTCCAGCAATTTTCTGTTTTTTGTTTGCAACATAACTTCCTGTTCTTATAATCATGACTGATATAGGCAAGTGCCCCTGTGTCTTAACCGAACATGGTATGGTTCAAAATAGCAATCACAACACGATACGGTTCAAATTTGAAAAAGATTGCCTGCAAAAGACGGCTTTGGACTTTGAGGGGCAGGGGGGAGCGGTTGCTGGTGTGGAGATTTTATTAAAATAAAGCAGGATCTGGCCGCAGTAGACTGGGAATGGCTCCATACGGATAAGTCTACAGGCAGAACAATGGGAGGCATTCAAAATGGAGGCAGCTAAAGCAATTAGAGGAGCAAAAAGGGGGCTTGAGAAAGGACTTGGGATTCTCCCTAATCTGGTTCCCAAGATACTTTATAAATACATTAAAAAGAAAAGGTCAACCAATGAAAGGGTAGGACCCATTAGGGACCAACGGGGTGACCTGTGTGTGATGCCACAGGATACAGTAAGGGTGTTGAATGAATAGTTCTTCTCAGTCTTCACTCTGGAAAAGGAGAACATAGGGACGAATTCAGGAAAAGGAACTATGAAGAACTTCCACAATTTGACAGAGGTAATGGGGAAGTACTAGGGACTCTGTCAGGCTTAAAAACAGTCAAATCACCTGGCCCAGATGAATTTTATCCCAGTCTGCAATGGGAGGCAAGACAGAAAATTGCAGGGCCTCTGACACAAATTTTTAATTCCTCTCTGGCCAAAGGGGAACAGTCAGAGGACTGGAGGACAGTAAGTGTGGTTCCACTTTTTAAGAGACTGGTGAGTCTCACATCAGTGGTAGGAAAACTATAGGAGAAAATTTAAGGAAAAAATTAATACCCACTTGGAAAAGCACAGGTTAACTCAGGATAGTCACCAGGAGAAATTTTGATGGCATTTTTTGAAAATGAGATTAAATTAGGGGATGAGGGAAGTTCAGTTGATGTAGTTTATATGGATATTAGCAAAGCTTTTGACAAGGTCCCACATGGGAGATTGACTGAGAAGGTTAAAGCACATGAAATGGAGGGAACCTTGGCAAGATGGATTAGAAACTGACTTCGTATTAGGGCACAAAGCTGGTGGTAAAAGGCTGTTTGAGTGACTGGAGGCCCGTGTCCAGCACTGTACCACAAGGATCAGTACTGGGACCTTTATTGTTTGTTATATACATAAATGATACAGATGAAAATGTGAGGGCAATGTTAAGCAAATTTACAGATGACACTAAGATTGTAGTGTGGTTAATAATGAAGATGATTATGGCTATAGGTTACAGGAAGATATAGATGGGTTTGTCAGATGGACAGACGGTCTTTAACCCTGATAAGTGTGAGGTGATGCACTTTGGAAGAAAAAAACAAGATAAAGCGAGTATTTAATGGATAGCAGGACACCGGGTAGCTGAGAGAAACTGAGGGATCTTGGGGTAACTATTCACAGATCCCTGACGTCAACAAAACATGTGACTAGGATAGTTAAGAATGCATATGGGACACTTCATTTCATCTGTCATGGCATAGGGTAGAAGGGCAATGAGTTAATGTTGAAGGTGTGCAGTGTCGGTCAGCCACAACTGGAGTACTGTGCGTAATTCTGGTCACTTAACTTCATGAAGAGTATGATAAGCACAAGAAGGGGTACAGAGGAGGTTCACCAGGATGTTGCCTGGAATGGAGAAACTGGGCTATAAGGAGGGACGAGACAGACTTGGATTGTTTTCATTAAAGCAGAGAAGACTGAGGGGGTCATAATTGAAGTGTATGAGATTATGAGGGGTATGGACAGGGTGAATAGAGAGTAGCTGTTCCCCTTGGTTGAGAGGGTCAATCAAGAGGGGGCACAGTTTTGCCTAAGGGACAGGAGCTTTAGAGGAGATTGGGGAAAAAAAACTTTTCCACTCAGCTGGTGGTGAGAATCTGGAATGCACTGTCTGGGAAAGCAGTGGAGCTTTACAATCTTAAAAAAAATTTGGATGAGTACTTCAAATATCATAACATTTAAGGGTATGGGACTAGCGCAGTTTTAGTGGTAGTTCTATTGGTGCAGACTTGACGGGCCTAGCGGCCGTTTCTGCGCTGTGTGAATCCATGATTCTACCCTACTAAGCTGACCTGTCACCTTCAAGGATCTGTGGGCAAGCACACCAAGATCCCCCAGATCCTCTGAGCTTCCTAGTGTCCTACTGTTCATTGGAAGTAGTAAATGAACAAGGGAGTAGTCAAATTGCATCACTTCACACTGACCTGGACTAAATTCCTTCCACTACTGATCTGTCCATGTGGTCAACCTATTTATATCCTCCTGTACCTCAAGATCTTCTTCCTCACAGTCATCCACCTGTTCAAACTTTGTGTCATCTGCAAACTTACTGAGGTAGATAGTTACTTCGATAAGTCTTTTTTTAAAAGAAAGACTTACTTGTAACAACGTGTAGGTAGAGTTTTTCTTGAGGAACGTTCGAGCAGTACGTTCTCTCCATGCTCGAGCAGCTGCTACTTGGGATTCCACTTGGGGAAGTGGATCCAGCCGCACTGGTATAGGGCGCCCTCTTGCAAGTAGGCTTTCCAGCTGATCCAGATACGCATTGTACGATCCCTTCTGTACATATCAGAAAATATCATTGTAAGGCAACATTCCAAAATAATTGATCCTAAACTTATAAGACAAGACAGAACCTGCCATAAACAAATAACGAGTGCTGGAGCAGTATCCAAAAATAACATTACTTTTGGAGAAGACCACAACGTTTATCATGCTTTAAGCTTAAAGCTTCAAACATGATCACCTCCATCACTTTTCTTATTACAGACACAAAAGGATAATATTAAATAAAGAGCTTTTTATTGTAAAATCAGTGTATTATAGTTCCAGAGGACCTTGAGGCCACTCTCATTAGAAAGAGGTGACTGGTGGTGAGTTTAACTTGAGTCACAACACCGAGGTGAGGGGTGAGATAGAGAAAGTCAGACCTTCATAATAACTTCAGTCAAGGTTAGGAACGGAACCCAGACTGGTGACGTCACTACATGTAGATGTAGGGCACAGAAGGAGGCCAGTCACTTGATCGGCTCCTCTTTCCCCAAACACCGTTTATAACCAGGATTGCTCACTTCTCGTCTTGGCAAAGATTACAAAACTCACACTTCTTTTGTGCCTTTCTGGTTTGCATTCTAGCTGCTATTTCAAGCAGAAGTCATTATTTCAATCTTACTTTGCTTCCATCTCTGATATTTCCTCTCTGTTCCCTCCAGGTAATCCAATTGTGCCCTTTTTCTTCCCTGTTTCAGGTACTTACCCATTACTAATAACACCGAGGCAGTGTAGACCAGGTTATAGGGGGATGGGTCTGGGTGGGATGCTCGGAGGGTCAGTGTGGACTTGTTGGGCTAAAAGGGCCCGTTTCCACATTGTAGAATTCATAGAATCCCTACGGTCTAAAACAACAGTTTGAACTGCGTTCTGATCTAGAGGCCCAAATTGTAACAGGGAATGACTTGATGCTCAGACCAGACACATCAGAGTCCTAAGAGGAATGTGGCTTAATCAGGCTTTTTTTTAAACTGAGTGATCTATGCAAAATATGAGCATGTCAAATATCAATATTTGTGTTAAAAATAAAGCAAAGTGAAAAATTATTCACAACAGAAATGAAGACAAGCAAGGGAAAACCACCCTATTCTTTTGTGACATATAGATAACTATTATCAATATATTCCTGATCTGGCTTTGTTCAAGGGCTATACTATCTAAGGCACCATTTTTAAGTCCTTTTCATTTTAAGATCTCACAAAACTCATCTTCACCTCTTTGCTACTGACTGCAATACAACACTCCTGCCTGAGAATAATATTCTAAGATAACCTCATTACTTTAAACTGTTTTTCTTCAGAACGCTGCTTAGTGCATATTACAGTGAAAGACTTCTAAGCATTTCAGAGCCTGATTGAAGTTTCTCCCTTGAACGACTTCCCACCAGACTGCAAAAATGAAAATCAGAGTCTGACAAATTCTTCCCCCCTCAGCTTTCTGGCTAACCTCCTTTTGTTTAGAATTAAGGATATTAGAATTATGAGTATTTTCTATATACGTACATACATATGTAATAGGTAAAGTCACCACGGTCTTACAGGACTACGGAGCTGTTCTCTCATTGGGGCAAAGTGGGAGGGGAGGAGGTTTAGAGCGAACACGGGGGAGAGAGAGAGAGAGAGAGAGAGAGGGGGAGAGAGACAGAGACAGACAGAGAGAGACAGAGAGAGACAGAGAGAGACAGAGAGAGACAGAGAGAGACAGAGAGAGACAGAGAGAGACAGAGAGAGAGAGAGAGAGAGAGAGAGGGAACGAGCGAACGGGGCGGGGGGAGGAGAGAGACAGAGCGCGCGCTAGCGGGTGGGGTGGGATGGGACAGGCAGGTTGTGCCTTCATCATGCCTCAGGCAAGACAGAGGTTAGGGAGGGTAGTTCTTCATGGTAACCTCAGCTGGGAACTGAACCCATGCTGTTGGCATTACACCTCATAACCAAGCTGTCCCACAAAAACGTGCTAACCTACCCAAAATAATATATGCCCTTCAAATCAGTTGGCCTCCAGAGGCCACAGCCAATGACTATTTCTAGTTGTCAGTGGCAATGGTTGTCACTGTCATACATCACTCGCAGGTGTCTTTGCAGCAGAGTTGCAAAGGCCCAGGAGGTTGTGACCCAAGGATTAGCTCAGTGTAAAATACGGTCATTGGGTATGCAGCCATCATTCACCAGAAGGGCATGGCTGAGCCAGCACAGACATTGCTGGCTTAGCAATTAGTGCATGCCATTGGAATTGCTTCCCTCCACATCTGGAGTTAGTGACAGTGTCCTCTCAAGAATTGCGAAGGTTTCATCCGACATAATAAAATGTGAAAACTGTTCATAAGAATGAATTTAATAAGCTGGAACAATTCAGGTCTGGTAGCATCTGTGAAAGGAAAGAATAAATGTTTACGGTTGATGACCTTTCATCAGAATTGAAGGGAAATGGAAAGGTCAGAGTTGTTATACCTGTGGAATGAGGCCGGCAGAACAAATTGGAAGGTCTGCAGAAGGGTGGGGTTCAGGTGAGATTAGATTGAGAGATGAGATTTCATAATGCAACAGCCAAAAGGAGTATTAATGAATATAGAATACTGAAGAAACTAATTACTACAAAAAAGTCAACTGAATACAACACCAAAAGGATAAAGAAAACAACAGACTGAGGGGAACAAACAAAAAAGGGAAGGAAATACAAGGAGACAAAAAGGTGGTTGTTAAACCTGATGCTCAGTCTCGAAAGCCAAAGAGTGCTGAGTCTAAAGATAAAGTGTTGCTCCTGAACTTGTAAGCACTTCACTGGAACACTGCACCATCTCCCATAATGTCACTGGTTCAGTAATCCAGAAGTTCGGGCCAGTAGTCCATAGGCACAGGTTCAAATTCCACCAGTGGCAGCTGGTGGAATTTAATTACTCAGAACAGATCTGGATTTGAAAGCTAGTTTCATGGTCATAATTACCAAGCTGATCACTGATTGTTATAAAACCCATCTGGTTCACTAATGTCCTTTAGGTAAGCAAATCTGCTGTCCTGACCGAGTCCAGCCTGCAGGTGACTTCAGACATGCAGCAAAGTGAACGACTCTACTGGTCTCTGAAACAACTGAGCAAACCACTCCGTTTACGAGCATGTAGGAGGGACAACAAATGTGATATCCACATCCATAAAAGAATTTTTTAAAAACTGCAGCAGGCCTTGGACAGAGACATTATCACAGGAGCGCTGTGGAGACTAAAAACAACAAACAACCGGAAGTTTGGGGTTGTACTTGCAAACATAGTAGTGCTCTGCAAATCACTACAGTTCACTGGATTTATAGTCCAAAACCCCAAGCTAATGTTCTTGGTACACGAGTTCAAATTCCACCACAGTAGATGGCGAAACTAAATTCAATAAAAAAACTGGAGTAAAACGTTTACATGTAACCATTGTCGATTATTGTAAAAACCAATCTAGTTTATTAATGTCTGTTAGAGAAGATAACCTGGCATCC
Source organism: Ginglymostoma cirratum (assembly GCA_024137785.1). Lineage (NCBI taxonomy): Eukaryota > Metazoa > Chordata > Chondrichthyes > Orectolobiformes > Ginglymostomatidae > Ginglymostoma > Ginglymostoma cirratum. The sequence continues at coordinate 60,097,678 of JAHRHZ010000020.1, read as the reverse complement.
TTCCCTGGACTGGTTATGGGTGACTCCAGACCTACAGCAATATGTTTGATCCTTAACGGCCCTCTGGATAATTAAGAATGGTCAATAAATGCAGGCAGTTAACCCACTAAATAAAATCTGCCTTTCCTGGAGCCTCTGCTAAATTTCTGTTGCACCCTTTCATGGATTCTTGCATCCTTGTAGTTATGCCACTATTTATGAAGACTCTGTTCTAACGAGTAAAAGTTTAGAAATAATAAAGGAAGAGTAATATGATAATCTTGGCACCAACTCCATCCCCTCTCTTCAGCTATGATTTCAGATTTAACTACATGGTTCACGAACTCTATGATCAGTCCACGACAAATGCAGAAAGACCTGAATAATATCCAAGCTTGGGCTAACAAGTGGAAAGTAACATTCACACCACCTAAACGTCAGGTAATGATCATATCCACACATTGTAAGATCAGAAAAACATCCCCTCTTAATAATATACAGTAGTATCATAGAATCCCTACACTGTGAGGTAGGCCATTCTGCCCAAGTCGACACCGATCCTCCGAAGAGCATCGCACCCAGACCCAATCACCTACCCTATCTCTGTAACGTTGCATTTTCCATGGTTAATCCATCTAGCCTACAAATCCCTGGACACTATGGGCAATTTGCTATGGCTAATCCACCCAACCTGCACATCTTTGGACTGTGGGAGGAAAGCAGAGCATCCAAAAGGAAACCCACGCAAATATAGGAAGAACGTGCAAACTCTGCAGAGACAGTCGCCAAGGGTGAAACCAAACCAGGGTCCCTGTTGCTGTGAGGCAGCAGTGCTAACCACTGAGCCACTGTATTGCCCAAATGTATGCATCCAGTCCAACAAGAAAAGATGCATTGTAAGAACAAAAACCAAAACTGTCAGAGAATCTCAGCAGGTCTGGCAGTATCCATGAGCAGCTGACAATGTGGAGGCTATGGTAGCAGCCTATGGGATGACATGTCAACTAATAATTATCTCCATTATCAGCTATTGATTCTCCTGGGCTGACCGTAACTTATTCATTTGTCTGCCCAATTGCTGTTTCTTTGGTTTAGTTTAGGGTGCATTGTTGGATCTGGTTCTTAGAAATGATGTGAACCAAGTGGATCAAATGTCAGTGGAGGAACATTTAGGAGACAGTAATCAAGGAATCAAAGTTCAGGATGACAGTGGAGAATGACCCTTGTTTTTTCCCCATAGTCAGTTCTGCTATAACACAATAGTTGCGTTCCTGTGTAATATAATGCTATAGAAATAATGAGGCCTATAGGAAAAGTGGGGTTACGGACAGACCACCAAAACAAAATCGTTCACAAATCACTCAAAAACCTAACACAAAAGGACAGCACAGTTTGAAAAATGTTTAATTCCTATATATTAATAAAACAAAATGGCACAATTTGCAAAAATCACAGAGTACTGTAACTGTCACAGAAAGTGCTTCCCGACAAAGTCTGCGAAACAATCATGCTATGCCTGCGCAGAGACTCTTTCAGTGCTAACATTGTGCACGCTCAGGACAAAGCCTGCAAAGCGATCATGGGATGTCAACGCATACTCCTCTGCATACCAATGGAATCGGGTTATAGCCAATACAGGTATTTTTTTTTTTTAAATCCAAAGAGTTTTTTAAGAATAGCATTCCCCTATTCGTCAGTCACGTTATAGCCCATTCGCATTGCCAGAACATGTTATAGCAGAACCGACTGTACTTATAATCAAGATATGCAGGGGACAATTTCAAAGCTTGCTACTGACACTGAATTTGGAAGAGTCATAAATGAAGAGAAGAACATTGTACAACTCCAAAAAGACAGACAAGTTCTTTGACTGAGCGATAGGTGACAGATGGACTTCAATGCAGAGAAGTGAGAGGTGACACACTTTGATTGGAAGAACATCGGAACACAATATAAAACTGGGGGTACAATTCTAAACAGGGTGCAGAAGCAGAGGGATCTGCACACAGATATTGAAGGTGGCAAGACAAGTGGACAGAGTAGGAAGCATACAGTTGCCTCTGCCTTATCAATAGGGGCATTGAATACAAGAGCAAGGAGCTGATGTTGAACTTGTATGAGATACTTATTACACCTCAGCTGGAATACTACTACTACAGTTCTGGGTGTCACAGAATAAAAAATGCATTGGAGAGAGTGTAGTAGTGATTTAGAAGAGTGGGTCAGGGATGAGAAACTCAACTACGAAAGTAGATTGAAGAAGTTGGGACTATTCTTCTTGTTGAGAAATGAGGTTAAGAGGAGATCTGATCTCGGGTGTCAAAATCATGAGCAATCTGGATAGGGAGAAACTGTTTCCACTTGTGGGGGAAAAAACTCTTTGGATTTAAATTGCTTTACAAAAGAAGCAAGGATGAAGTCAGAAAAAACATTGTCACACAGTGAGTAGTTAGGGTATGGAATTTATTGCCTGGAAATGTGGTGGAGCAGGTTCAATTGAGGCATTCAAGATGGCATTGGAATTACTTGAATAGAAATAATACAGGGATATGGAGGGAGAAAAGTGAGATTTGAAGTGCCAGCACTGGGACAATGGGCCAAATGGACTCCTTCTACATGATAAGATTTCTAGGATTCTGTGAAGAACCCAATCATTGCTCCTTGACAGACAATGACATTATCGTCACTGATGACCTCATGAACAATACCCCGAGGTTTACTGTTGGCAAACCCTATAAAGACTCTGGACACATCAGCAGGCTGGGAATCCTGCAGCAAGTAACTCATCTCTTGACTATCCAAAGTCTGTCCATTATCTCCAAGGCACCAGTCAGGAGAGTGATGGAATACTCCTCACATGCCTGGGTGAATGTAGCTTCAACAATTGTTAAGAAGCTCAACAGCATTCAGTTCAAAGCAGCATCAAATATCCACTGCTTCCATCACCATTGCATGGTTGCAGCGTCACGTACCATGTGGAAAATACATTGTAGAAAGTCAGAGAAGGACTCCTTCAACAGCACGTTCCATTTCCAACGACCATCTCCATTTAGAAGGACAAGAGCTATTCTGGCATGGAAGTAAGTCGTTTTTCCTTCAGAGTCATTGGATCAATATTCCTTGAACCTTCTCCTGAACAGTAGTGTGCATGTTCCTACAGCAAATGACTACAGTAGTTTAAGGTGGCAGCTCACTACCGTGTAACTGGGGAACGGGCACTAAATGCTTGCCCAGACCATGTCCACGTACCCTGAATGAATAAACCAAAAACAAAATTCCTCCCTTAGTATCCAGATTAATTGAAGAAGCCTGAGTTTGTGCCACATAACAAATATGCCTTTCAGATTTACTAGGTCAGAGCTCTTAGGAGGGGTGAGAATGTAGCCTGTGATTATTATACTACACAGTCAATTATCAGGAACTAATAATAAGTCTACAAATATAGAGAATACAGCAAACTTTTAAAACTTACTGGCACCTATGAACCAGAGCATACCAGCTGATCAAATATTCTGGATGATCAAGAAGTTCACATAATTAACGTAAAAACACACACTGAGTAATAGAAACATGATGCAGGGGGTATATACATCACTGTTATACTTCATTCACAGCATAAATCACTTATATAATAATACAACATTGCCTTAAACAAACCTTACCAACAGACAGCCAACTCATGGACACCCTTAAATGACTACTTTGTGGAGATCGCAATAGTACAGTAAACGTCCAGTATTTCAGGTTTATAATTTTTGCCAGTTTATCAAGAGTGCTGGTTTATCAGGTATTTAGTTAAAACAAAAAGTTTGGTGTATAAAGAACTAAGATTTAACTTTTAATTACATTTCATGTATAATTTGCTACTACAGTCCATGCACAAGTGTAAAACTTGACAGCAGCTTCACTCCATCAAACATCTCTCAGTTTGGCAATGAAGTCACTAATTTCGGTTTGGCAAACAAGGTGAACTCAACCCTGAGTAAACCAGGACATTAAATGGAAAGCAGCAAGCAAACAACAAGTGCTACTTCAAAAAAACTGGTAAAAGCACCAAATTAAACTCAGTCATTGGGCTTAAGGAACAGTTCAGCAACAGGCGACGAAGATGACTGAGTACCAAGACCACTGTCTGCATTCACAGACATGAAACTTTCGTTCAACCAGAAAATGAAGGAACAGTCGTTAGAAATGCAGTGAAAGGTTTCAGACTTGAAATATCACTTCTCACTATTTACTCAACAGTTCAAATGCCTCAAACTTGCCTGAATAGCTTCCACTTTTGCCATCCAGTCTTTGGCTTTTTGCAAAGCTTCCTTAAGCACCAACACATTAGGCAGATATGCAGGAATATTCTTTGCCTCATTTACAATACCATCCAGAGTTGCCATACCATGCCTTGGCCTGCAAAACAAAAAATAAAGGGCCACTGTCACTATAAATAAAGTGAAATCTATCCACAAACACAAACTCAAACTTGGAATTCAATGCATTTCAAACCTATATTCCACCCAAAATTTTCTCTCAAACGTGATCCTATGTTATTGACAAATTTGGAAATATGGTTTTCTATTCAACGTTGCTAATACATCTGGTGAATGGGAAATCCTCAACTTATATGACACCAGCACAGAACAAAGAAAAATACACCATAGGAACAGGCTAGGGAGGAATGGCCGAGCTGGGCTGGTTGTGGGATGCGGTCGGGGGAGGGGAGATTTTGAAGCTTGTGAAGTCCACATTGATACCCTTGGGCTGCAGGGTTCCCAAGTGAAATAGAAGATGCTGTTCCTGCAGCCTTCGGGTGGTATCATTGTGGCAATGCAGGAGACCCAGGATGGACATGTTGTCCAAGGAGTGGGAGGGGAAGTTGAAATGGTTCGCGACTGGGGAGGTACAGTTGTTTATTGTGAACTGAGCGTAGGTGTTCTGCAAAGCAGTCCCCAAGCCTCCACTTGGTTTCCCCCGATGTAGAGTAGGCCACAATGGGAACAGCGGATACAGTATACCACAGTAGCAGATGTGCAGGTGAACATCTGCCTGATGTGGAAGGTCTTCTTAGGGCCTGGGATGGGGGTGAGGTGTAGGGGCAGGTGTAGCACTTGCTGCGGTTGCACGGAAAAGTGCCGGGTGCGGTGGGGCTTGAGGGTAGTATGGAGCGGGCAAGGGAGTCACGGAGAGAGTGGTCCCTCCGGAAAGCAGATAATGGTGGGGAGGGAAAAATGTCTTAGGTAGTGGGGTCAGATTGCAGATGGCAGAAGTGTCGGAGGATGATGCGTTGGATCTGCAAGTTGGTGGGGTGTTACGTGAGGACGAGGAGGCTTCTGTTTTGGTTGTTATTGAGGGTAGGGGGTGTGAGGGATGAGTTGTGGGAAATGCAAGAGACACAGTCGAGGGCATTTTCGACCACTGTGGAGGGGAAGTTGCGGTCCTTGAAAAACGAGGACATCTGGGATGGCTGGGAGTGGAATGCCTCATCTTGGGAGCAGATGTGGCAGAGGCAAACAAATTGGGAATGGGGATGGCCTTTTTGCAGGAAGGTGGGTGAGAGGTGGCGTATTCTGGGTAGCTGTGGGAGTCGGTAGGCTTGGAATGGATATCGGTTTCCAGGTAGATGCCAGAGATGCAGACAGAGGGGTCCAGGAAGGAGAGAGAGGTCTCAGAGATGGTCCAGGTGAACTTAAGGTTGGGGTGGAAAGTGATAGTGAAGTGGATGAACTGCTCGAGCTCCTCTTGGGAGCACGAGGCGGCACTGATACAGTCATCGATGTAACGGAGGAAGAGGTGGGGGATAGGGCCAGTGTAGATTGGGAAGAGAGATTGTTCCACGTATTCAACAAAGATAAAACTGCACCTCTCTCTCCTGATACCATGTGACTTCACCTTTTTGACCAGACTGCCACAAGGGACTTTGTCAACAGCTTTCCTAAAGTCCTAATGCAGACAACATCAACTGCTTTTCCCTCAACTTTCTTCATCTCCTGAAAAAATCTCATCAAGTTACTGATGCATGACCTCCCCTGCACAAAATCATGCTATCGCTAATCAGTCCATCTGCTTCTAAATGCTTACAGATCTTGTCCCTAAGAGCATTCTTCAATAAGTTCTCTAACATCTACATGAGGCTCACAGGCCTGTAATTTCCTGAATTATCCCTGTTACTCCATTTAAACAATGGGACAACATTAGCTATTCTCCAGTCCTCTGGAACCTCACCTGGGGCTAAAGAGGATACAAAGATGTCTGTCAATGCTCCAGCATTTTGCTCTCTTGCCTTCCTCAATATTCTGGGATAGATCCCATCACGGCCCAGGGACTTATCTACCTTAATACTTTTTAAGACACATAACACCTCTTCATTTTTATACCAATTTGGCTTAGAGATTCAACACCCTGAGGTTATCCTCCATCAATTCCTTCACTTTGATGAGTACGTAGCAAAGTATTCCTTTAGGACCTGACCTACTTATTCTGGCTCCACAAACAGATTCCCTTTTTTGTCCTCGAGTGGGCCAACCTTTTCCCTGGCAACCTGCTTACTTTTTATATTTGTATCAAAAGCCTTGAGATTCTCCTTAATCCTATTTGCTAATGACTTTTCATTACCCCTTTTACCCCTTCTAATTCCTTGTTTAAGTTAAGCAACCACATTTCTATCAGTTTCAAAATATATTATTGCAGTATCCTCCTGCTCAGCCAATTCAAGGTCAATAATTTAGTCTCAATTCCATGAGCTTCATCAAATAGCTCTTCTGACCAAATCCAGCTCTCTTAGATTCCAAGCCCAACACTTACAAATCTAAACCTGAACAAGATGCAGTCATTAACTCAGCACATACACACCCCATGATTCAAAGGAACTGGATTAACATCAGAAATGAGTAAAATTACTAGTCAACAAAGCAAGTGAGCACAATCCGAGGGAGGTGAGTAAACATCAGGAATAGGTGTAGGGGGAGGCAACGGCCTCGTGGTATTAATCGCTGAACTATTAACCCAGAGACCCAGATAACATTCTGGGGACCCAGGTTCCAATTCTGCCGTGGCAGATGGTGGAATTTGAATTCAATGAATATCTGGCATTAAAAGGGTCTTACGATGACCAAGAATCTATTGTCAATTGTTGGGAAAAACCCATCTGGTTCACGAATGTGCTTTAGGGAAGGGAACTGCCATCCTCACCTGGTCTGACCTACATGTGATTCCAGACCGACAGCAATGTGGATGACTCTGACCTGCCCTCTGGGCAATTAGGGATGGGCAATAAATGCTGCCTAGCCAACAATGCCCTCACCCAGTGAATGAATTAAAAAAAAGTTATTTACCTATAGAGCAAATGAATCCTGCATACTGCGAGGAAGCAGGATCAGGAATAGGCACAGGCATTAGTCCAAATAGATTCTGAATGCATATAATGAAGTCACAAGAATGCTTAACTGCCTTGAAATTTTGATTCTCCTCTACAAGATACTGAGTTTACACTTTGGCCTGCATCTGCCAGGGAGTGACAATCACTGTCAGATTGCTGTTATACCCAAACACTAAACCAACCGATACTGCTCAGCACTTCCTTGCCAGACATCCAAGTTTCACAGAAATGTGAAATTTAGTGTTCATCAGAAAGTCCCGCAGTCACAGTATAGCAAAATCAAAAGAAAGATAGGACAACCGCTTTTGTGGCAACAGCTGTCATGTGGCAAATTTAACTATCTAGTGTGAATGGTTGAGTTAAAGAGTGAGGAACTGGAGAAATGAGCAGATGAATGGACTGGTGGGTCAAGGGGAAGTCAGGTCTGATTGGAATGGGTTTCAGTCAGGACGGTTATGTAAAGAATCAGCAAGGGGAGGGAATAGACTGGGGATGAAGTGGCTGGTATGGTGGTTTAGGGGAAACAGTGGTCAGACAGAGTGATTGCAAAGGGTCACTTTTGTTCAGGAGTAAAACTAGGATCTTTTCATTTAAGACTCCCTGGACAACTATCCAGATAAGTACATTGGAACTGTTTGGAACTCTAGCGCAGAGTCAGATTTTGTGGAGAGTCTTAGGGACTATGGGAAGTGCGTGTCAAATTTTAAATTTTTACGGCAATCTCCTTAAAGCTAAGTGCATTAGGACTTCTGTGGGATCCTGACATGCACATCCAGTCATACAAACACACAGTGATGATGCAAAGACCAGAACATTTGGAGGATTATTTTCAAATTATCCAGAAGAAACAACCATTGAGAACAGCCTAGTTTGGATTATATTTATATTGCAGAAACATTTTGAGATGTTAATTTGTCTGCACTATTGTTTACCATACCTGGCTTGTAGACAAGCCTTGGCCTTCTCTTCCCAACGCTCTGACACAGTCAACAGTTCCTGTAAATCAGCCATCGCTTTTTCCACTGCACTGTGTGGTGCCAGGGCAATTCCAGAGTCTATGAGTTTCTTCATGGCATCTAGAGTGACTCTGGCAGGGTCCGAGAGGGTGAGGTTCACTTCATCAAGCCAACGAGCCTGTTGGAGATGCTGTTTCAGTTTAGGTAGTTCCTGCAGCTCCACATCTAACCCGGAGCCAAGTTCTAGCAGCAGTTGTAACTTGGATGAGTTAGGAATGTCATCTGATAAAGCCTCCCTACAACGCTCATGGAACTCCTCCACATTGTCCAGCAACTCCTGGCATCAAATAAAAATGAGACATCTCTTTATGTTTGATTTGTTTAAAAATCTTCAGTAATTTAGTTTCCATCTTTAGATAATGAGCCAAAGGGTGCATGAACAGCCAGCCTACCTATTAGTGAATTTTAGATGCCACTTTAAAGTTGTTAGTCAGCTGGCACAACTGCCATCTTTTTCTTTTTTGTAACTTTCTGCATTCACTCGATGCTATCTTCTTTGAATAATGTTCCTTCCTGAAACCCTTAAATAAGCTGGTACTTCAGCTCACTTACTCCTTAACATATGCTCCTTAAACTGAGTCTTCAACAGCTTTTTGTTTCTGGAGCTTTTGTCTGAAGCAACTTATGATTTTTCCTAGTTCTGACTGCTTTATCGACTGATAATATTCACAACATACCTGGTGTTATAGCCCTTTTTCTCTCTACATGTACCTGTACCCTGCAGGCTATCTTCTCGATGATTCTGACTTAATATTACCGGACTTCCATCACTAGGTAATAGTCCTTCCCCCCCCCATCTTCAACCTTTTAAATAGTTCAGTGAATTTGACAATGACGTTTTTAAAATCCGTGATGTAAGTGTATGTAAACTAATCTGCAAACACCACTCTCAGAACGAATCTAAAATGCAAGCAAAAATCATGTTGTTCCTTTAACACATACTACGACAAGATGAACTTTTAAAAGGGCTTTGTTCTGTCCTGTTTCTCTTGAAAGCAAGTGTTGTAAACCTGGCACTGAGCTGTCTGTTCCACGCAAAGCAGTGTAGATAGCTTTTTTTTTTTTAAAAAGACAAAAGTAGCAGTGGGTAGAGTCATGCTTACGCAGACCCAGGGTTTTGCTTTCAGTTGGTGAAGCTAGGATTTCAGCAGTGGTTCCAGCTCTCTTTCTCTGCTGCTGCAAAAGCTGAGTTCTCACTTGGCTGCTAGATTCATGTTTTTGGTTTTATCCTTTCTGCTGGTCTGACAAGTGAAGGAGATCTATTTTGCAATTTTTCTTAAAACACAAGATGTTTGGTCTCAAATGTCTTCTGTGGCAGTAAATTCCACAGGCTCACCACCCTCTAGGTGAAGTTTCTCCTCATCTAATTGGCCTTAGACCTGGTTCTAGATTCCGAGCATCAGGAACATCCTTCCAGCATCTACCCTGTCTAGTAGAATTAGAATTTTGTGTTTCAAGAGATCCCGCCACCCCATTCTTCTGAATTCCAGTAAATATAAACTGAACCAATTTAAACCCTTTTCATAAATCAGTTGTACCATTCCAGGAATCAGTCTAGGAAAACTTCACTGCACTCTCTCAAAAGCAAGAACATTCTTCCTCAGATTAAGACACCAAAACTGCACACAACAAGGCCCTCTATTATTGCAGCAAGACATCCTGTACTAAAATGTTTTAGCTATAAAGGTCAAATTTGCCTTCTTAACCGCTGACTGACCTGCACACGTACTTTCAGTGACTGGTTTATGAGGAAATCCAGGTCTCACTACACATTCCCCTTTCTCTATTTATAGCCAGATAATAATTTCACTTTGTTATTGCTCCCAAAAGGGGATAACCTCACATTTATATGGCATCTGCCACGGATTTTCCCCAATCACTCAGCTCTTCCAAATCTCATTGAAACATCCGATTGTCACAGCCATCCTCCCACCCAGCTATGTTATCTGCAAACTGGAGATATCACATTTAGTCCCCTCATCCAAATCATTAATACATATTCTAACTAGCTGCGGGTCCAAACATTGAATCCTGTGGTAGCCCACTTTGTCACTGCCTGCCATTTGGAAAAGACCCATTTTTTTCCTACTTTGGTTTTCTGTCTGCCAACTAGTTTTCTATCCACCTCAATACACTACCCCAATCCCATGTGTCAGTCTCACATGTGGGGCTTTGTAGAAAGTCTTTTGAAAGTCCAAACAAACCACATCCACTGGCTCTCTCTCATCAACTTTACTAGTAACATCCTTCAAGAACTCCAGTAGATTTGTGAAGTGTGACTTGCCTTTTGTAAATGCATGCTGACTCTGTCTGATCCTGTCACTGTTTTCCAGTGCCCAGTTGTTAAATCTTACACAATCTACTCCAGCATTTTCCCCATTAATGGCGTCAGGCTGACTCGTCTATAATTCCCAGTTTTCTCTCTGCCTCCCTTTTTTTTTTAAAATAGAGGGTTAACATTGGCTACCCTCCAATCTGTAGGGCCTGTTCCAGAGTCTAGAGAATCTTGGAATACGACCACCAATGCATCCACTGTCTCAAGGGCCACTTTAGATAGGTAGATAAAATTTATTTTCACAAACACAAGTAACAATATAGTAAATTGTGTCCATGTCATCACAAAATAAATAGTGATGAAAAAAGCCTCTTAGTTTTATCAGGGTCTGTTGAACTGCCAAGGACCAAGGGCCTCTCAAAACCGCCAAGGACCAGACCCTGTCGCAACTACAAGGGACCTAGCTGTCAAAACTGTCAAGGACTGGGGGTCTGCTCAAACTGTCAAGGACCTTCCCCTGGGATGTAGATTCTCAGGTCCTGGGCTTTATCAGCCTTCAATCCCATCTTCCTAAAAATATCAATTTCCTTCAGTTCCTTTCTCACAAAACACTGCTTTTGCCAACATTTCCTGTCTGTTATTTGTGTCCTCTTACATCAGCATAACCAAAAATGGTGGTCAGCCACTTCCTTGCTCCTCATTGTAAATTCTCATGTTTGCGACATTAACTCACATTCATCTTTTTCTCTTCACATACATACAAAACCTTATAGATTCAGTTTTGCTGTTCCTTGCAAGCTTACTCACACTTTATTTTACCCCTTTTAATCAATCCCGTTGGCTTTCTTTGCAGAATTCTGAATTACTCATTCCTCAGGTCTGGTGTTTCTGGCCAATTTGTGTGTCTCATCCTTGAATCTAATTTGCAACCTAAATTTCCTCTGTAGAACATGCTTTAACCACCTTTCCTGTTTTACGTTTGCATCCAAAGGAATGAACAATTGTTGTAGTTTACCCACGTGCTGTTTGAATGTTTGCCATTGCCTTTCCACCATCATCCTTTTAAGTTACATCCCCAAATCTATCATAACCAACTTTCACTTCATACCATCATAGCTTCCTCCATTTAAATCCAGGACTCTAGTCCAAAAATCAACTATATCACTCTCCACTTTGATGAGGAATTCTATCATTTTATGGTTGCTCATCCTAAGGCATTTCTCACTACTAGGTCACTTCACCTGATGAAGCAGCAGTGCTCTGAAAGCTTGAGATTTCAAATGTACCTTTTGGACTATAACCTGGTGTCGTGTGACTTCTGACTTTGTCCACCCCTGTCCAACACTAGTCCCTCAACATCCTAAATTATACAAACTACTTCTGCAGTTCTTTTGGCTTTTAAACTACTTCAGCTTTTTGCTGGTCCTCTATCACAAAACATTTTTTTAAAAATAAATGATTAAATGTATGGTCATATCTCTCATCTCTTCACTAGATGTTTCTAAAACACATGGATGCAATCCATTCAAATTAGAGGCTTTATCCTTGATGACTTAGAGTAGTTTAGTCAATATATTCCCCTTTTGTTATTCACAAATTCCTGACACTGAATATGAAGAAGTTGGAATCTGCTCCATCCAGCATCTACTACCAGTGACATCAATACTGAGCACTCATTGTCTGCCTCCAAATGCCTACCACCCCCTATCTCTTCACTCACCACTTGCAACTGCCACTCACACCCCACCCCCTCAAGTCGCCATGTTCACCACTTCCACTGGCCAATCACCATTACTCACAACTCTTCCCCCTACTCCCCTACCCCCAAAAAAAATCATTCCCACCAATTCACACTGTTTACTACTTTGCCTTCCCTTTCCTATCCTCTGCTCACTAACATCCTTCCTCCCCTTCACTCACCCCATGTTACCCACACCATTGTTGCCTGAGGTAAATGAGGCACAGCAAAAGGAGTATCTAGTTGGGTGATACAGGATTCTGTGCTGTGCTCACAATTGTAAACAATATTTAATAGTAAGTGGATAAGGAAAGGGAGTGTACTTGCACCAAATCCATGGATGCCCAAAAGAAATGTGGGAAGGCAAGTGGTAAAGATGGCATAGAATCTAAAGAAAGAGTTAAGTGAGTGGACAAATACTTGGCAAATGGAGTATAACATGGGAAAATCTGAGGTTCTACACTTTGGCAGGTGGAATAGAAAAGCTGAATATTATTGAAATGGAATAAGACACAAGAAAGTTAAGCAGACAGCAATTTGAGAGTCCTTATTGTTTATCAGAAAAAGCCATTTCAGCATTAAAAGTGAAGGCAGAGAAGAGAGATTGTAGGTCTTTATTTCAAAGGGACTGAAGTATAAAACTGGAGATGTCTTGCTAAAGCAATCCAAGGCAGTAGTTCAGCTACACTTAATATACTGTGATTAGTTTAGGTCTTCTTCTATAAGCAAAGACATGTTTCTCATTGTTGTTTACCCATTTGATTTCTCCCTCCCAAGTCATATTTACAGCCAAAGCCAGCTTTTTCTAACATATTAAGCTGGTTTTTGTCATTCTTGTACTCTATTAATTTAAAATATATTATGATTACTATTGCCTGGATGTTCCCCTGCATTTGCTGTTCATTGCCCATTATTAGATCTAAGTGAATCTTCCCTTGTTAGGCTTTGGTCAGGTTGAGTCAAGATGGAAGCCTGCACACATTAAAAGGAAATCCATTTCCTTATCCCCCTTAACTATCTGCTCTGTGTAATTAACAGTCAACTGGGTAAAGCTTCCAACATTCTATATATTTTACTCGATTCTCTAATTTGACTGCATACTTCTTCCATCTCTATTCTTCAGTAATGACGCGACTTATTTATAGTTTACCAATCTAATTTTAAACCTAGAACTAATATAACACGTTAAAAGGATAACTTAACCAGGTCTAGTCTAGTGTTCAATGCACGTAACTACCCACCACCAACTCTAAACAGCAACACAGCTTGCTGCTTTACATCCCAGTTCCACAACATCTCACATACACACTGCTTTCCATACCACTTTACAATAATATGCAGTATCCTCATTTCTCCTTTCCACCACCACCACCTGTTGCTTTCCTAGCAGCAGGTTTAAGAATGCCTCAAAACTTGTTAAGGGGAGAGCAAGATACAGGCAACTATTGTTCACTTTGGTGAAATGCAGTAGTTCAGGAAAAGATTTCAGGTTTTACTTAATGAATATGAGGGGTCAGGAAGAAGACTGAAAAACAGAACCTCAAAAATAGTAATCACTGGTTTACTCCCAGCGCCAGGCACGTATGATGGAAAGAATAAAAGGATAAAAGGAGATAAGTCAATGGCTGAAGTGATAGCGTAATGTTCAGGGATTCAGATTCTTGGATCATTGGTATCTCTGCTGGGGCAGAAAAGATCTGTTCAAAAAGGATGGGTTTCACTTGTACTGGAAAAGGGTCAATAGCCTAGTGGGAAGATTTGCTAATTCTATTAAGGGAGACTGTAAACTATCAGAGACAGGGCGGAGGAGAGATCCAAAATAGCATCAAAATAGAAAGATAGAGGAGGACAATTTTGAATCTGAAAAGAACAACTTAATTAGAAGACAGACAAGACCAAGTCAGAGCATGAAGTAACTCTGAAGAATTAAATCGCATTTATTCAAAGCAAGGGGCCTTATAGGCAAGGATGAACAACCCTGGGCATGTTTAGGAAAATAGGATTGGGATGGCATATCCACTACAGAAACTTGGCTGAGAGATGGGCAGGACTGGCGGCTCAATGTTCCAGGTTTCAGCTGTTACAGGAAGGATAGAAATGGACTCAAAATAGGGGAGTGGCATTTTTGATTAAGGAATGCTTTAACTAGGGAAGATATTTCTGAAAAATCGTGAAAATATATGGGGTGAAATTAGAAATAAAAAAAGGAATGACGACTTGATAGGATTGTACTATGGACCGCCCAATTGTCAGAGGAAAACTGAGGAACAAATATGTAGCGAGATCTCAGATATACATGATAATAAGGTTGTAAAAGTGGATGATTTTATTTTTCCAAAAATTGACTGAAACTACAATAGTGTACAAGGTCTTCATGGCGAAGAGTTTGTTCAATTTTCAAGAAAATTTTCTTCATCAATATGTAAATGTTTCTACTAGAGAAGGGGCAAACCTTGACCTTCTTTTGGGTAATAAGACAGGGCAAGTGACTGAAGTGATAGTAGAGGTTTTTTTTAAAAAATAATTATGGAAAAGGATAAACCTTCCACAAAAGTTCAAAATTTTAATTGGAGTAAGGCAAATTTTGATGGCATGAGACTGGAATGTTCAAAAATTGATTAGACTAGACTCCTTGCAGGTAAAGGGGAGACTGGAGAGCGGCTAATGTCGTGCCTTTGTTTAAAGGAGGTGGTAAATTGTTGGGAGTGATTCCGAAAGACAGAATTCATATGTATTTGGAGGGGCAAGGAACAATTGGGGATAGTCAGCATGGTTTTGTGCAGTAGAAATCGTGTCTCACAAACTTGATTCAGTTTTTTGTGGAAGTATCCAAGAAGATTGATGAGGGTAGAGCGGTAGACATTGTGTATTTGGGTTTTAGTAAAGCCTTTGACAAGGTTCAGCATGATAGACTAATTAGGGAAGTTAGATCACATGGGATTCAGGTGAGCTTGCCAATTAGAACATAGAACAGAGAACAGTACAGCACAGTACAGGCCCTTCGGCCCACAATGTTGTGCCGACCTATTATCCTACTAAGATCAATCTACTCTGCATACCCTACAAAAACACAAAATTGGCTTAACAGAATGCAATAGTGTGAAGGTGGAGGTTTGCTTTTCAGACCGGAGACCTGTGACCAGCGAGTTCCAGAATTGCTGCTGGGTTCACGTTTGTCATTTATATAAATGATTCAGATGAGAATATAGAAAGCATGGTTACTAAGTTTACATATAACACTTGGGTTGGTATAACGGAGTGTGAAGAAGGCTAAGATTGCAAAGAGGTCTTGATCAGTTGGGTCAATGATCTGAAGAGTGGCAGATGGAGTTTAAGACATAGGAGCAGAAGTTCGGCCATTCAGCCCATTGAGCCTGCTCCACCATGCAATCATGGCTGATAAGTTTCTCAACCCCATTCTTCTGTTTTCTCCCATTAACCTGTGATCCCTTGACAATCAAGAACCCATCTCGTCATCTGAGTCTTAAACATGCTCAATGACCGGCCTCCACAGCCTTCTCTGGCAGTGAATTCTATAGATTCACCCCTCTCTGGCTGAAGACGTTTCTCCTTATCTCCGTTCTAAAAAGGTCTTCTCTTTAAGGCTGTTCCCTCGGTTTCTCGTCTCTGCTACCAATGGAAACATCTTCCCTACATCCACTCTGTCCAGGCCATTCAGTATTCTACAAGTTTCAATTAGATCCCTCCTCATCCTTCTAAACTCCATCAAGTATAGTCCCAGAGTCCTCAAACATTCTTCATGTTAAGCTCTTCATTCCTGGGATCATTCTCGTGAACCTCCTCTGAATCCGCTCCAGGGCCAGTACATCTTTCCTAAGATACAGGGCCCAAAACTGCACACAATACTCCAAACGTGGCCTGACCAGAACTACATCCCTGCTTTTATATTCAAGTCTTCTCAAAATAAATGCCAAAGTTGCATTTACCTTCCTAACTACTGACTCAAGTGCAAGTTTACCCTGAGAGAATACTGAACTAGAACTCCTGAATCTCTTTGCACTTCAGACTTGTGAATTTTCTCCCCATTCAGAAAATAGTTCATACCTCTATTCTTCTTACCAATTAAGATAAATGCCAGGCATTGCAGTTTGGTAACAGAAGTGAAGGTAAGACCATCAAGAGTAGAGCCTTGGGTAATGTTGTAGGGCAGAGACACCGAGAGGTTGAGGTACATAATTCATTGAAGTTTTAAGCACATAGTGGTTAATGCAGCGTTTAGCATGTTTGCCTTCATTGCTCAGACCTTTGAGTATAGGATTGGGACATCATGTTGAGATTGTACAAGACGTTGGTAAAGCCTCTTCTGGAGTACTGTGTCCAGCTCGGGTCTCCCTATTATAAGAAAAATATTACTAAGCTGGAGAGGGTTCAGAAGAGAGATAACAAGGCGTGGGGCTGGATGAACACAGCAGGCCAAGCAGCATCATAGGAGCAGGAAAATTTGACGTTTCGGGCCTAGACCCTTCATCAGACCTCTTCATTCAGAAGAGATTTACCAGCATGTTGCCAGGATTGGAGAGTTTGAGTTAAAAGGAGAGGCTGGGACTGTTTTCACTAGGTTGAGAGGTGACCTTAGAGAGGTTTATAAAATAATGAAGGGTATAGTTAAGGTGTCTTTCCCCTATGATGATTGATTTCAAGACTATGGGGCATTTTTTTTTGTTTTAAAGGTGAGAGGAGAGTGATTTATTTTCTAAAAAAATTGCCTTACATTTTTTTTAAAGAACAGAGTGGCTCACGTGTGGGAGACATTCAGGTAAGTACATGAATAAGAAATGTTTGGAGGGATATGGGGCAAGCGCAGACAAGTTGGACTAGTTTAGTCTGGGATTTGATTGGTATGGACTGGTTGGACTAAAGGGTCTGTTTCTGTGCTGTATGACTCAATGACCAAGTTCCCTAACTGGCTTTGGTTTCTCTTCACCAGCATCCCATTTGGTATTGCCACCTCATAGCACCTAGTCTCAATTTACATTTTGCATACTTCTGTAGGTGGCTCCCTGGATAACATGTATGACCTGAACCTTTTGCCCCATGTGATGGCAAGGCATGTCCACAGCTATGTCAGTTGTCATTCTCACCCAAGAAGTCCAAAGAGATGGCTTACAATATGTTCCTAACTTCCCTCCAAAACATGATTTTCAGTGGTGCCAGCAAGTCCAGGTGTAAAAGTGTCACCATTATGTTTAACACAGCAGAGATCTTGATTTGTTTTTCTGTACTTCATGATGACTGCCTTAAATATGACAGACCATGCACTTGGCAAGACAGTTAGTTGGAGGATAGTTCGGCAAAGCTGTCACATAATTGATGCCCCACTTAACAAATGTCCCTGAAGGATCTGCCAGTGTTCTGATACAATCTCAACAGATATACCATATAAACCGAATATTTATGTTCATTGCATCTGCCATGGACACATTCAAGGGATCACTCAATTGTCCGAGGATTAGAAACTTGAAAAAGTAATCAAGGACTAGGAGAAATTCATTACCACTGACTGAACAAACATACATACTGCAACCTTTGAGCAAAATCATGAGGTTTCCAGTTAAAAACCTATTTGAGCCACTACCATTCCAACATATCCTACTGGTTGTGAGTTCTGATCCCTGGACAATCATTTCTCTCGTCAAGCACTCTCTGCCTATACACCTTGGTTCAATTGTAACAGTGTGTAATGGTGAAGAATTTCAGGCATAAGGACCTGCATTCTTTTGAAAATCACACCTCTGAAATACATGGTTCATTTGTGTAGAGCTGAAATCATCTCAGGGGGTCTGACAATTATTGTACGTATCAGGACAACCTCCCACACTAACTTTCAATAATGCCTTCAAATGTAGATTATTTGCTATTCCTTCCTTCAGACATTGTATTCATGTTGACCAAAACTCATCAGGTTGACTTTGGAGCACATGAACATATATATCCAGTGTCTTATTTGCAAGTCTCGCAAAATATTCATAGAATCCCTAGAATGTGGAAACAGATCCTTTGGCCCAAGAAGTCCACACTGAACCTCAGAACATCCCATCCAGACCCATTCCCCTATAACCCACCTAATCTACACATCCCTGAACACTCTGGGCAATTTAGCATGGCCAATCCAACTAACCTGCGCATCTTTGGACCGTGGGAGGGAACCGGAGCACCTGGAGAAAACCCATGCAGACACAGGGAGAATGTGCAAACTCCACACAGTCACCAGAGGGTGGAATCAAACCCAGGTCCCTGGTGCTGTGAGGCAGCAGTGCTAACCACTGAGCCACCATGCATTCCTTTTCGCCACTTTTAAAATATCTGCACGTTTTTTCTGAGTTTGATGATCTGATCAACATGTCTGAAGTAAGCATTTTGCTACCCAGTTTCTAACAAACCTCGAAGTTACACCTTGTATTTTTGTTAAAGGTCACTGCAATCTGGGTGGTGTATCCACCAGAGGCTTAATGCCAAGTCGTTTGTATTGGATTGTGGTTAGCTTCCACGTTGACTTGTTTTTCAAAGAGGTACGCAAGAAACAGTGGTGCACAGTATTAGAGTAAATATCTCACACTGAACCTTCAAACAACTGGATTCCACTGGAGATAGATTTTTGAAGCTAAATGCAATTGGTTTTTCATCTTGCGTAACAGATGCACCTAAACATTTTTTTTTTTGAGATGTGGCAACCTGCATTGAATCATGGAATCCCTAATGTGTAAGCATGCCATTCAGCCCTGCATGTCACACCAACCCTCCAAACAGTATCCCATCAAGACCGACCTGCTTATCCTATCCGTGTAACCCTACATTTCCCATAGCTAATCCAACTAGCCTGCACATTCCTGGACACTATGGGCAATTTACCATGGCCAATCTACCTAACCTGCACATTTCTGGACAGTGGGAGGAAACTGGAGTGTCTGGAGTAAACCCACACAACCACAAGGAAAACGTACAAACTTCAGACAGACTGTCACCTGAGGATGGAATCAAACCCAGGTCCCTGGTGCTGTGAGGCAGCAGTACTAATCAGAGCCATCGTGCTGTTCACGGGGCATAACATGGTAGAATACATCTCTTCTGGCAACGCATGCTTATGCGATTCAATTACATGTTGTTGGCCCTCTTACTAGATATTCGGAAGACCCTTGCCTAACAGTTCTCAATGCCGATGCTTGAACACTTGGAAATGTATGAAATTATATACTCTAAAGAATCGCAAAGCCCCCGTCTTAGGAAGTAGGCAATTTTGTAAATCTTTTGCAAAAATAGAGCCTGAAAAATTAATTTGACCCAAATGCACATGCAGCTGTTGAAGACGAGTCCTTCATCAAGTACCTTCGTGTGTATACATTTTGGTCGTGCTCTTTGGTTTTACTCACCACAAAATTATAGCAACATATGCATTCAGGAACATTTCCTACAACTCTGACCATCCACTGACTAATGGATAACTAAAAGGGAACTTCTAGAAGCAGGATCTTCTGGATGGTTTCCTGAAATTAGTGATCACATGAGCTCCATCTGACAAATGAACCAGTGTTCGGCGTTAGCAAAAAAACACTTTTGCTCCTGTGAATTTGGCATTCAATCCCTCTAATGTCAGGATATGTGGGTCTCTTTTAGAGTGATAGAGAACTTTAGCCTGCAAACATGCTGGTACTGTGCAATCTTATTTTAATACACGATCATCCTGTAATTGTTGGTATGCTGATGCACACAACAGATCACTTTGCACTCCGCATTATACAACTCACTTAAGGTTTTCATGCATGTGCATGCTGCACTCTCTCACAGGGACCTTCAAATTAGATAATATCTTCTCAGAGATGTCAGACAACATCATACTGCAATGTCCTGGCCAAATCTGTATGCCTACTTGTTGTAGGTCACAGGCTAAACAAAGCAATTATTTTGGGTCTCTTCTGCTGAGATTGTTACCATTACGTGAGATTACTAATACACCAATGTTGAGTTCCAACAGACCTGTAACCCTACGACTGGTCTGTTTGTGACCACCAGGTAGAATACTTGTGGTTTCCATTCAGACTAACTGCAGTAGCATTTCAATGTCAATGTATAGGGGGAGCAATGGGTAGTCAGTCATACAAAGTCAATTTGACACTTGATAAACCACGCATTTTCTTCAAGATTCTGAAGTAAAAACAAAGAATGCTGGAGACACTCAGCAGGTCTGGCATCATCTGTGGAGAGAAAGCAGAGTTAATGTTTCGGACCCACTGACCCTTCTACCTGGAAAGTCACCGGACCCGAAATGTTAACTCTGCTTTCCCTCCATAGATAGTTTGTCCAGCAATCTTTGTTTCTGTTTCACGTTTCTAGAATCTGTAGTTTGTTGTTTTATTCCTTCAGGATTCTGACTGGTACAATGTTCACCTCTCTGTTTCGTCTTTGGGTGTGCGTGGTGAGGGGGGAGGGTTGATCTATGTGGGATGTTCTTCAGAGGTCGGTGTGGATCCAATGGGCCAATTGGCCTGCTTCCACACAGTAGGGATTCTAAGATTCTCATCAACGCAGCCCAATTGCTAGCTTATTGTATTCATGGACAAGGACTCTCAAATCCCTTTCTCTGCAGTTTTTTTGCAGTCTTTCTGCATTGAAATAATATTTAGCTCTTCTATTCTTCCAGCCAAAGTGAGTTACCTCACATTTCCCCACACGTTATATTCCACCTGCCAGGTTTTTGCCCACTCAATCCATCTAGATCTCTTGTCACCCTCACCACTTGCCTTCCCATCTACTTCCGTAATTCCTTTTTATATATTTAAAGCTGCTCTTGCTGTCCGCCTTGACATTATTTGCAAGTTTACCTTCAAAGTTCATTTTCTCCATAAGCTTTTTGGTTGTCTATTGTTGTTTTTTAAAAACCCAATCCTCTAGTTTACAAGTAACCTTTGCCACATTGAATGTTTTTTCTCTCAATTGTAAGCCATCCTCAACTTTCCTGGTTAACCATGATTAGTTTATCCCTTTACGTTCCTTCTTCATCTCAAGAGATGATCTTTCCTGTGAGCCATGAACTATTTCTTTAAATGTCTATCATTGTTCCTCTACCATCTTTGCTGCTGAATACCTTGTACACAGCCCACTCCAGCCAGCTCTATGCTCATTCCTGTAATTATCCTCAGTAAAATTTGATGGAATTCTTTCTGATCCAACCAAAATTGACTTCCAAGTTCCAGCATGTTGTTGGCACTGTTTCAGTAAAGATCTGACATCACTTATCAAGCTCACCTCATTACATTGCCAATCACCACCAGATCCAAATTAGCCTGATTGGATCCACAACTTCACCACTCGAAGAAACCATACCAAATACACTCCATGGCTTTCCTTCCTAACTGGACTATCCCGATCTACACGAAGATTAAAGTCACCCATGATTTTGCTTTTGCTTCATACCCTCCTTATATCCTAAGTTGTTCTTTGCCTAACCATCTAACTATTGTCAAGGGCTCTACAGACTACTCTAACCAGTGCCTTTTTCATCTTTTATTTCTTAACTCAACCCACATGGATTATATGTACTGATTCAAAATAATTTCTTGCCATTTATTTATTCCATCCCAAAAGAACAAAGCTATCCTCTACTTTCCTTTCAAAAAAGTCACATATCCCAGGATATCTAGTTCTCAGCTTTTATCCCCTGGGAACCATGTCTCTGTAATGACAACAAGACAAATGTACATTAACTTGTATTTGGGCAGTTAATTCATCTATTTAATTCTACACACAATGTACAGTCAAATCAAGGGAGTAATTAATTTTGCCTTTTTAACCATTATTTCCCCCGGTCCCTATTTACTACAGTTTTTTTATACTTGTAAACTCTGCTCCTTCCTCTACCACTCGGTGTTGTTATCCAAACAGGTGCCCTGTAATTCTGCCACATCCTCTTGCTTTAAGTCTATATTTCTCCTCTCCTAAACCCTCCTCTTAGGTCACAGCCCTCTCTACAGCCCTAGTGACTGAGGCACCAGGACACTGGGCCCAGCACATCTCAACTGAAGCACATCCTGCCAGAACAGTTCCCTTCTACTCCTGTCCTGGTACGAGTGCCCCATGAACTTGGTGCAGTCCCCACTCCCACCCACACAACTTTCAAGAACCTTGTGACTGTTGGATGACTGAAAAAGTGTAGGCTCCTCAACTGTAAGCCCCCTCCTGCCTCACCTGCAATCACACCATCCTCTTCCTACTCACCAACAAATTTTAAAAGTAGTTACGTCTGAAGGGTGTGACCACTCTCTGGAGCCAAGTGTCTAGGTAATTTTTGCCTTCCCTGATGTGTTGCAACACCTGCAGGTCAGATTCCAGCTCCTGAACTCAGATCCAAAGTTCCTTGAGCAGCAAACACACTACAGATGCGTTTGCTTGGGATCACAATGGTCCAACAGCTCCCACATGTAGCAACAACACATTACCTGTTCTGCCAACACAATTGCACGTGATTTAATTTATAAATTAATTACTTGAGATTGCCTGGCCTTTCCACGTCATTGTACTGGCATATTGTCTTAATTAACTAAAAAAGAAAACAAAAAAAAATCAGCAGTATCAATCTAATACGTAAATATCTATACTTAAGTAGGAACACCACACTGGAGACCTAAATGCAAACCAAAGACCCGACTGTTACTTTAAAGACCAGAAATATTCAGCAATACCACTTATCAGCTAGCTTCTTTCCTTGCATTCAAGTCATACTGTAGTTCATGTGGTCACTCACTTCTCAGTGCAGGTTAGCCTCACCATCCACGCCTTTCATCCTCTCCCACTCACCTTTTACTCTGGAAAAGTTTACTTCTTGCAGTGGACCCTAGTTAAAGCACCTCTGCCCCATTTCACACCGAATTTCCACTTTGAAACAACAGTAGTCAGTCAGTCAGTAATTCACTCAACCTTTGTCTCACTTGCCTAAGGTCCCACACTGCTGCAGTCGTACGCTGAATGTGCTCCTTACAACAACAATGGGTGCAGGGACCACACACCCCACTTGGCTTCTGTGCAGAAACTGGCAAGAGCATCCAAATTCATGCAGGGGTCATCATTCAGCCGCAGTGGCTTCATATTTTCTGCCATCTTTCAGCAGCGTCAACTGAGTCAACATTATGGCCATTCTTTGGCTGAAGCTCAGATCTTTGCCATTCATCCCAGTCTGTGTATATTTTGTCTTCCTCATGGAAACAGACCTGAGGACGAAACAGCAAACCTGCCAGCTTGAAACTGCAAGTGTAAATTTGACCAATTTGTTCCTCCCACTTAACACCCAATTGCTCGGCTATCCCACAAACAAGGAACTCAGTTTTTTTCCTTGCGAAGAGGGCTTTGCACACACATACAGTATCTGCAGACAGCCCACACTGCACCAAACACTTGTTTACGGCTCCTCATGTGGTCTTCAAAATGTACTACGACCATGTTATGCTCCTAACTTCTTTTTTGCAAATTTACCAGTCTCTCAAACAAGTGGGTTCGCTTTATTTGAAAGACAAAAACTCAAATACACATTACAATAGAATACAATAAACAGCTATAACTCTCTGGGGATTCCACATCCACAACCAACACTAACAGCAACACAGCCTGCTGGAACGTCCTCATTCAGCAACAATACATGCATGTCATTTGCATAACCTTAATGTGACATTGCAATGCCATCTTTTCATCGTTAGGTAGTTTGTGGATTACACCAATTCTACTTTTATTATGCTGACAGCTCTGTCCTTTTTTCCGGCTATTTTATTCCTGAAAAGTATAGCTACTGCACTTTTTTTGCCCATATCTATCTATTCTAAGTATACTATAGTTTGCAATGTTGAATTCCTAATTTTTCTGCACTCTTGTCTCAGTAATCTATATTATGTCTAGTTCTTCCCAATGCTCAATTGCCTTCCTGTTTTATAAGGGACGCTGTGAGCATTGCTGTATAAACAGTGTAAATAATTCTTCAGAGTTCTTGTCACTTTATTTAATTTGTTGAAGTGTCCTGATTATTTGTAATTATACAAATTTTACCCTGTTAAACTATAAACTTAACACAATATTCATTTTTCAGTTCTAATTTAAACTACTGCCCTAGTTTAGAACAGAAATACATTAAAACTCACCTGCTCACCTAATCAATGCATCAGCTATCAAGGTCTCCTGCTCCCCCCTCAGACCATTCCTCCTTTCAAAAAAGGAAGAAACAGCACCTCTTCCCTTACAGCACCGAACTTGCACATTTGGTGAATGGGGTAATTAAGTGTTTTGCATCTGTGTTCAACTGGATTCTGTACATTAAAAAATCTTGTTAAAGATTTATAAAAAGAAAGTAGCTAGTTTTGGTGAAAATGGCTGGCATGGCTGTCAACGTTCAGAATACATCCACTAAGCACTTCTGTTCTAAACTCTGTGATCTGGCAAATGGGGTACCATGTGGCAAAGTGGAAAAATGTCCATTTAGCAGAAAGACTAGGAAAGCATATTATATCAGGTTTAGAACCTGCAGATCTCTGACAGGCAACAACATCTGGATGCCCTGGTGGTTGAATTATAGGCTAGTATACAGGTACAGCAAGTAATCAGGAAAGCTAAAAGAATGCACTGTTTTGTCAGCAAAATTGAATTCAAGAGTAGGGAGGTTATACTTCAGTTATACAGGGCATTAGTGAGACTGCCTCTGGGGCACTGCACACAGTACTGGTCACCGTACTAGTGAATTGGTATTAATGCTCTGGATGCAGTTGAGAAGGTTTCCTAGACAATGCCCAGAATGAGTTGATTGAGTTGATTGCCTGACGAGGAAAGCCCCGACAGACTGGGTCTATATCCTTTAATTTAGAAGAGTCAGAGGTTACTTAATTGAAACATACAAGACCCTGAGGGGACTCTTGACCAGGTGAATGTTGAAAGGATGTTTCCTCTTGTGGGAGTATCTAAAAGTTATGGTTTAAAAATAAGTTGTTGCCAATTTAGAAGAGGTGAGGAAACATGCTTTATCAGAGGGTTGCCTTTCTGAGCACCTGCCTATGGAACTGGATCATCCCCAACGGACTACAATCTACATTTAAGCCTTCTCAATTTGGCCCCCAACTGTGACGACCGCTACATTCAGAACATTGATATCCTTCAGAAGCGACTCCCTGCGACTCCTGAAACACACGCAGCAATGCACCGGCATTCCCTGATACTACAATTAAGCCTACCCCAGCTCAGAGCCTCCCTCTCCCAGACCTGCCAAGGACATCTTCGATATAACAAGCATGGGGCTGGATGAACACAGCAGGTCAAGCAGCATCACAGGAGCAGGAAAACTTGACGTTTCGGGCCTAAACCCATCTGATGAAGGGTTTAGGCCC
>JAHRHZ010000020.1:60015431-60071531 GCA_024137785.1 Ginglymostoma cirratum | reverse complement strand
AGGATCCACAACCTGAACTCACAACTCTACTCAGCTTTATTGGACACTAAAAACCGAAAGTACATTAAACTTACTGGTGCCTGCCACCCTACCCAGGACCTTCCCCACCATGTGCCCACTGCCATTGGCCATGTGGTCACCTTCAGAGCACCCCTGGATTAAGTCACATCCGCCACCTGCCGGAACGCCACTTCCGGGACAGCGAACACCATCGACATCACTGCTGATGCTGCCGCCTCCGTTTCAGAGGCTGACACCACAGACCTAGAGGAAGCCACTGCCACCAACATCCAGGATTTACCGGCCTACGCCACTCCGCCCAACACCAACCCACCCACAGCCAGCAGCTCCAGAGGAGACAGCAGCACCCAGCCTTGCCGGGTCTTCACCATCCCCCCAGACTTCCCCCTTACTGAGGACTCACCTTTAATCGCCCCAAACATTGACGAATACAATTCACGCTTGAACGTTGAACAGTTTTTTTCACCATCTCCGCGCTTACTTCTTTAATCGTGAGCCTAATCCTCCCTCTACTGACCCCTTCTCCCATCTCCTCCTCCTGGACACCACCCCAAGGCCTCCTACCCTCCCTTGGCCTATTCATCTCCAACTGCTGTCGCGATATCGATCGCCTCAACCTCTGCAACCCTCTCACCCACTCCAACCTCTCCCCCACAGAACGTGCAGCCCTCCGCTCCCTCCACTCCAATCCCAACCTCACCATAAAACCCGCGGACAAGGGAGGAGTTGTGGTATGGCGCACTGATCTCTTCTTCATTGAAGCCAGACACCAGCTCTCTGATACCACCTCCTACCACCTCCTTGATCATGACCCCATCCCCGACCACCAAAACATCATCTCCCAAACCATCCACAACTTCTTCACCTCAGGTGACCTCCCACCCACAGCCTCTAACCTCATCGTTCCCCAACCCCGCACCGCCTGTTTCTATCTCCTTCCCAAAATCCACAAACCTGACTGCCCTGGTCAACCCATTGTCTCCGCCTGCTCCTGCCCCACTGAACTCATTTCCACCTACCTAGACTCCATTTTCTCCCCCTTGGTCCAGGAACTCCCCACCTACGTCCGTGACATCACCCACGCCCTCCACCTCCTCCAAAACTTCCAATTCCCTGGTCCCCAACGCCTCATCTTTACCATGGACGTCCAGTCCCTATATACTTGCATTCCCCATGCAGCCCGACCAGTCCCCCTCCAATGACACCCTCATCCGCTTAGCTGAACTCGTCCTTAGCCTTAACAACTTCTCCTTCAATTCCTCCCACTTCCTACAGACAAAGGGGGTGGCCATGCGTACCATGGGCCCAAGCTATGCCTGCCTCTTTGTAGGTTATGTGGAACAATCCCTCTTCCAAATCGACGCTGGCCCTATCCCCCACTTCTTCCTCCGTTACATCGATGACTGTATCGGCACCGCCTCATGCTCCCATGAGGAGCTTGAACAGTTCATCCACTTCACCAACACCTTCCACCCCAACCTTAAGTTCACCTGGGCCATCTGATACCTCTCTCTCCTTCATGGACCTCTCTGTCTCCATCTCTGGCATCCACCTGGAAACCGATATCCATTCCAAGCCTACCGACTCCCACGGCTACCTAGAATACACCACCTCTCACCTACCTTCCTGCAAAAAGGACATCCCCTATTCCCACTTCGTTCGCCTCCGCCGCATCTGCTCCCGAGATAAGGCATTCCACTCCCAGGCATCCCAGATGTCCTCGTTTTTCAAGGACCGCAACTTCCCCTCCAGTGGTTGAAAATACCCTTGACTGTGTCTCTCGCATTTCCCACAACTCATCCCTCACACCCGCTACCCACAATAACAACGAAAACAGAATCCCCCTCGTCCTCACGTAACACCCCACCAACCTCCAGATCCAACGCATCATCCTCCGACACTTCTGCCATCTGCAATCTGACCCCACTACCAAAGACATCTTTCCCTCCCCACCATTATCTACTTCCCGGAGGGACCACTCTCTCCGTGCCTGCCTTGTCAGCTCCATACTCCCCACCAGCCCCACCACACCCGACACTTTTCCCTGGAACTGCAGCAAATGCTACACCTGCCCCTACACCTCCTCCCTCACCCCTATCCCAGGCCCTAAAGAAGACCTTCCACATCAAACAGATGTTCACCTGCACATCTGCTACTGTGGTATACTGTATCCGCTGTTCCCATTGTGGCCTACTCTACATCGGGGGAAACCAAGTGGAGGTTTGGGGACCGCTTTGTGGAACACCTACGCTCGGTTCGCAATAAACAACTGCACCTCCCAGTCGCAAACCATTTCAACTCCCCCTCCCACTCCTTGGATGACACTTCCATCCTGGGCCTCCTGCATTGCCACAACAATACCACCCGAAGGCTGCAGGAACAGTATCTCCTGTTTCGCTTGGGAACCCTGCTCCCCAAGGGTATCAATGTGGACTTCACAAGCTTCAAAATCTCCCCTCCCCCGACCGCATCCCAAAACCAGTCCAGCTCGTCCCCACCTCCCTAGCCATTCCTCCCACCTCAAGTCCCATACCCATCTCCTACCCACTCACCTCATCCCGCCTCCTTGACCTGTCCGTCCTCCCTGGGCTGGCCTATCCCCTCCCTAACTCCCCACCTACATTCACCTTTACTGGCTCCAACCCAGTTTCTTTGACCTATCTGTCTCCTCTCCACATATCTTCTCCTCTATCCATCTCCCCCTCGCTTCCTATTTATTTCAGAATCCCCTTCCCCTCCTCCATTCCGGAAGAAGGGTCTAGGCCTGAAACGTCAGCTTTCCTGCGGCTCTGATGCTGCTTGGCCTGCTGTGTTCATCCAGCTCTACACCTTGTTATCTCTTATTATCAGAGGGTTGAATGTTTTTGGCACAGCCTTCCTAAAATGGCAGAAGATGTAGATTTAAAGTCTTTTTTAAGGCAGAGGTAGACAGATAGATAGGTGAAAGACGACTAGGGATATGCAGGAGTGTACAGTTGAGGTTGAAATCAGATCACCTATGATCTTATTGAATGGCATAGCAGGCCCGAAGAGCTGAATTGCCCACTCTTGTTCTTTGTTCATACTAGATGCTATCTACCTGAAGAAAGCAGTCTGGCAAATTGGGATTGGACAAGTGCGCTGCACAATAGTTTCTATTCAAAAAAACAACACACACCTCTGGTCAACTGCGTCATAATAAAAACACAGCTGTAGTTGCTACATGCTTACCTTAACCAATCGAGTTTGGTTGATGACACAAGGCAGGCTGTACAGCTGGTGCACAAATGCTTTCAACTCATGGACGGTCAGCTTTGTCCGAGTCTTTCCACCTTCTGATTTATTTCTAAAAGTCAACAAAATAAAAGGTAATGATCACAAGCATGTTTTCAAGGTGTTTGATTTATTTGAATTTGTTTGAGAGGTTTCAGCCTTTATCCATAAACAGCAAGCTCATAATTTAGTACATGGGTTTCTGCAGCACATTTCCTTGCATAGTCCAGTGTTTTTCTACAGGCTGCGCTCAACAGAATGCTGTTAATACCTGGATGTAAGAAACAGGAGCACTAAAATTATTGGTCTTAACAAATGGAGAGCTGCTACAAACGGACATTAAAATCTGGCCCACTTCACTAGATGTAAATGCTCCAAAGTTTACTGAATATCACTCCTGGTAGCTAGTGAATTTCTATTTATTCCTTGGATGTCTCCCCTTCCAAGATTCTTCCCCATCTCTCAGTAGTCACAGAGAATGGGGGCCGTGCATGTAAAAGGCACCGAATATACAGACCAAACTATTCCTGTACCAGCTGCATGACTTATAGAATCCCTTTAATGCAAAAACAGACCCTTCAGCCCAACAAGTCCACACCGACACGCCGAACAGCATCCCATCCAGACCAATTCCCCTACCCTTTCCCTGTAACCCTGCATTTCCCATGGCTAACTCATCTAAGCTACAGATCCCTGAACACTATGGGCAATTTAGCATGGCCAATCCACCTAGCCTGCACATCTTTGGACTGTGGGAGGAAACCGGAGCATCCAGCGGAAACTCATTCAGACATGGGGAGAATATGCAAACTCACACAGTCGCCAGAGGGTGGAATGGGGTCCCCGGCGCTGTGAGGCAGCAGTGCTAACCACTGAGCCACCATGTCGCAACCCCCTGCCACCGTGCCTCTGAATCACAACCCCACTCCAGGGTTTGAGCACAAAAATCAAGGGAACACACCAACAAAGTACTGAAAGAGCGCTGGAAAAGTTAGGAGGTGCTAGATTGTGGATGAGAAATTAAACAGAGACTGCACTTGCCTGTTAAACTGGATGTAAAAAAAACTCTTAGCATTATTTCAAAGGTGACTGGGGAATTATATCCAAATATTTTGGCTGATAGTTATCCCTCGCATAACATCACAAAAATGATTACCTGCTGATTACAATATTTATGGGAGTATTTATGGGAGATTGCCGAGTGCAAATCAAACGCATGATTCCTACATTATAAAAGTGAAAGCACTTTAAAAGTGCTTGTAAAAGGCTTTGAGTCATCTGGTGGTCATGAAAAGCACCAAACAAAATGCAAGTCTGTCTTTTTGAAGCAACTACTCCAATCTCCCAACATCAAGTAGCTAGTTACAATCAACATACCGGCAATAAGGAATGAAACAGAAGCACAAATTCTGTTGGACATTTGGCTAATTCTCTCACATTTGCATTTCACTTTAAAAAAAAAAGGGAATTCTTAAGGAATATCCATTTTCCTTCTCACTTTGCCAAAAGACCTGAAATTCAAGGGCCCGAATCTGTTCACTCTCGAACTGTATTCAGCCAAAGATACATCTTATTCAAAACAGTTACTCTTCATGAAACTGAACCCCTCCAATCCTATCAGGGAGCAACAAAGAAATAGAGATTTCAATATCGGTTCATCTAGCTTCAAAACACCGACTGAGGACCCTGTTGGAAAAGAAAATGTAATAAACTTAGACACCAAGACCAACATGCAGACATTGTATCCCTACAAAGTTCAGGAATGGAGAAACCGACAAGGGACCTGAAATTAATTGGCTATGGTAAGAAAGCACTTGAACTTCTGCAACAACTTGGCTCCTGTGCTCATACCTGGCTGACGCAGATCTTAAAACTCACACTCCAAGTGGTGGCCATCAAATTAATCAGTCGTTCCAAAGCTGGCAGCCAGCTATTGTCCGATTTCACTATTATGAAGTATGTTAAAAATTTTTGAGCATCATATTCTTACAAAATGCAGTATAGGATGTTCTGGCATTCACCATATGTACCCATGCGGCACAATGGCCTGCTCCTAAAGCTGGCCAGAGGGTATCCAACTGGAGTTGGGACATGGTTGAAATACTCCTTGGTGGAGTCCATCTTTGGCAATGGATAAGTGCATGAAGTATACCAGCTAGTGGACTACCACAAAACTCAGTGTTCATCCTAAAGTTGTTTAGCTTGGAGTCACAGATGTCTACAGCATGGAAACAATCCTTCAGCCCAACTTGTCCATGCTGCCCAGTTTTCATAATTAAACTGCATTTGCCTGTGTTTGGTCCATATCCTTCCATACCTATCCATCCATGTACCTGACCAAACGTTTTTTAAAATGACAAAATTGTACTTGCTTTCACCACAACCTCTGGCAGCCTGCTCCACATGCTCACCACCTTCTGTGGAAAAAATTGTATTTGTCCCCTCTCACCTTAAAATATACTGAAATGACCTACCAAAAACCACGTCCTCTAAAGTTCATCCATGCTGATGACGTGCGTCATGCTATCCATCCCCATCCTTCTGCACCCTAGACTAGACGCTTAACAAAAGGCATTACAAAGCTGATGGACGACTGCTGCACATGGTGTCTCAAATAGAATCCCTCTCAACCCACAGCCATAATGCCAGTGCTAAAAAAGAACAGCATATGTACAGAGACAGCCACAACTAAAGCATGAATTCAACCCAACATAATTATACTGACTCCAGACAGGACATGCCCTTTGAAACTGCTGAAAAAAAAAAGGAAGCGTCATAAGTCAAAACCAGAAACAGCCTGCCAACTAAAGTGACTGGATTTACCTAGGTCACTATACTGCCTGGGTTTCAACACTTGCCTGATCATATTCTGCAGCAAAAAAAATGTGGCAAAGGTTATCTTACACACAAATCTTGTGGACACATAAATGAATGCAACAGTGCACGTCATGACTGAAACCCTTTACTGTACCTTCCTCATGGAAAATCACACTCCCACATATCTGCCCACTGATTAAAACCCCTCGAATTGGTTGAAACCATCCCACTCCACAATAATATGTTAAGCTCACCTACACTCCTCCTTCCATCTCACACCCCATATAGAGTAACCTCCTTAAGCTTTTATGGTCTACTTTTGGATTGAGGAATTGGAAACACCATAATTCACTAACAAGTTCTTTGCAACAACCCCATCTGTTGAATGGCAGGCTTTGAAACAGCATGGCTAGAGTGGCCTTTGCTAAACAGGTTAAGGACAAGCAAGGGCCCTTGCACAGGCAATGTTCACCATTGGGGGCCTCAGCATAAACCAGTTATGCATTTGTATAGCAATACAAGCAATGCTACGTACAATAAAAGCAAATCCTCTTGACAAACTAATAATCTTCAGCTCAGCAAATTAAGAGATTGCTTGGTTTTGGGGATCCAAATTAACTCAAATTGGAGGAACACATCATCAGATAACCCTAGATGGATAAGCAAAACGTCAGATATCTCAAGTGAGTAACAAAAAGGTTAAGATATCCAGTCCTTGAAGAAATACTGCCTTCATCCATTAGACATTGACTACTTTGTCACCTTCCAAAGCATCATTGTCGTAATTTGCTTTATGGCCTACCTATAGAGACAGGGTGCTTAAATAACTTGTGCTGTGAACCAGCACCAAATCAAAACTTTTATTCTTTCATGAGACGAATGACAGCGAGAGGCACAGGAAGTGAAGTGCAAAAGAGGCATGGGAAGAGAAAGAGAAGTGGGCAGAGGGGAGCGAGGATGCAAGGGAATAGTGTGACCAAGAGGACAAAACACAGCAAGAAAATAGAGTAATTTTGAAAAAACAGCATTAGTTTTTCACTGCAGAGCACGAGTCTCCATTCTCCCTGATATCCCACTGCTTACCTGCTGCGCTGCTTCCTGCTGACAAGCAGCTGGGCAATAGAAGCACAAGTCTCTGCCTCTTTCACAGCTGCTCGCAGTTGCCGCAACAGATCATTCTCAGGAAATTTCTTCTCTTCTGCATCTTCCAGGAGTGTTTTCAGCTCACAGAGATCTGATCGAGAGTGAGGATAGCAATAAAGCTCTGCGTCACATCTATACACACTAAATCAATAACTTGCAAATAAGCAAGGCAAAACAGCTTTAAGTGAGCTGAAAGAAGAGAATCAAATTTATTTCCTCTGATGGGAATGAAATAACTGCAATAACTATTCTGTAATTAGGCGTGGGGATGAGATTTAATTTGTATTTAGACCTACAATCTCTCTCTCAATGTTGGTAAAACAACTGATCATTGACTTCAAAAAGAGGAACACATCCTCATCCACATCCACATCAACCGAGCAGAAGTTGACTGCCTCAAGTTCCTAGGAGTGACTATAACTGACAACCTGTCCTGGACATCCCACATAAATGCGACGGTCAAAGCGGCACAACAACATCTCTGCTTCCTCAGGCAGCTTAGGAAATTTGGCCTGTCGATAAAGGACCTTCACCAACTTGTGCAGATGAATCACAGAAAGCATACAATCTGGGTACATAACTGTGTTGCTCAGAACGATAAGAAACTACAGAAGGTGGCGTGCACAGCCCAGACCATCACGGAAGCCAACCCTCTATTCATGGACTCCACTTACACTTCTTGCTGCCACAGAAAGGCTGTCAACATCAAAGACTCCTCCCCACCCCAGTAATGCTCTCCTACAACCTCTTCCGTCAGACAGAAGATACAAAAGCTTGAATGCATGCACCAACAGGTTCAAGAACAACATCTTCTCTACTCTTATTAGGCTGATGAATGGACTCCCTAACTTCAAATAATGTTAGAAGTCACAACTCCAGGTTATAGCCAACAGGTTTACCCGAATTCACAGGCTTTGGAGCACTGCTACTTTGTCAGGTGAAGGGACAAGAAGCACACAGGCACAGAACTTATAGGCAGAGAGATCAAAAGATCTTACAAATGGTGTGAGCAGAGTATCATCAGGCTGAATGACAAATCTCTGCAGGTGATCAAGTGTCAGATGGTGCGAGTAAAGCATCAACAGCTGAATAGCAAGTGAAGGGATGACCTATGATCCAATTAATTGAGACAGAGATAATCACAACAAATTTTTCAAGGTGTCGAGATGACATGTTCAAGAAGCTATACACCATCTTGTTTTCAATTTGTTGTGATCATCTCTGTCCCAATTACTTAGATCAAAGATCAGCCCTTCACTTGCTATTCAGCTGTTGACACTTTAATCACCTGCAGAGACTTGTCATTCAGCCTGTCGATACTCTGCTCACACCATTTGACAGATCTTTTGATCTCTCACCTATAAATTCTGTGCCTGTGCTTCCCTCCACTTCACTTGAAGGAGCAGTGCTGCGAGGGCTATAAATCTGGTGTCATGTGATTTCTGACCTTGTCTACCCAGCCCAACACCAGCACCTCCACTTCAAATAATGTTCATCTTGCCTTGCGCACCTCCTGTGCAGTGTAACCTGTATGCCTCATTGTCTAGGCACCCTACGATCTGTATGTCCTTCATTACTGTAATCTGCCTATACTGCTCACAAAGCTTTTCACTGTACTTGGGTATACGTGACAACAATAAAATCAAATCAAATCAATAAATAGAAGAATGAGGGCTCTAACTGAGGAGTACAAGATTCTAAAGCAGATGTAGAAACAGTGTTTCCTTATATGGGATAATCTGGAATGAGACGTTGTAGTTTTAGGATGAGGGATAGCAGGTCCACAACAAAAATAAGGAGAAATTATTTCTCTCAAAAGGTTCATGATTCTGCGGAATTTACTAACCCAGAGTATGGCAAATACTGGCACGAGTAAATTTGAAGAGAGAGACAGATTTTTACTTAGTAACAGGATGATGGGTTATGAAGAGCAGGCAGGATAGTGAAGTTGAGGCCAAGATGAGATCAGCCATGATATCAAATAGCGAGCAAGCTTGAGGGGCTGAACTGCCTACTCCAGCTCAGAGTTCTTACAGCACAACTGTTTAGAATGCTAAAGGTGTGACTTGTTTTGCTTGTATTGATTGGTGTTTTAGACAGGCAACGCAACTGATTACCTAGGCATGTGTAAATTCTGAGAAACAAGCGGTCTCCCTAAACTGGAATTAAGTGTTGAAAGGAATTCTGACATGTTGGTTGTGGAATTCCTAGGCCTTCTACATCACTTGCCACTTATTTTCAAGTAGGCTGCATGCTGATCCTGGCAAGCCCTGTGCACTCTTCATTATACCAGGATTGATCCCTGGTTTTATTTTAACAGGTCTTTCTATCTTCTCGTTATTGTCTTGCAAGACTACAGACCGACACCCACATCACTTGCATCGATAGCCACTTTGAATGGTTTTTCATAATTAGGTATGGCTAGCAGCGGATCACACCATGGCTAACACTGGGGCAGTGGGTAGTCTCCGAAGTGCGACTGGCACATTTTTCATACCAAAAGGCATGACTTTAAACTGCTATAGTCCATTCGGCACCACGAAAGCAGAAAGTTCCTTTGTTCCTTGAGATAAAAAGGTACTTGCCAGTATCCTCTGAATAAGTCCAACTTTGAAATAAAAGTTGCTTGCCCTACCTTCTCACTACAGTCTTCCGAGCATGGAATAGGATATGAATCAGATTATGTAATTTGCATTGACAATAATCTACACAATCATTGGGTACCATGTGGTTTTGGTACCATTACTATAGGTGAGCCCCATTCACTGCAAGTCACTTTGATTATATTGTCTTTGAGCATGTGTTCAATCTCTTTTTGTACCTGTGCCAACTTAAATTAAGTCAGTAAGGATATTGCTGAATTGGAACAGCATTTCCTGCATCTGCATCATAATCAAATTAGTACTTCCCAGTTTATTCTCACATATCTCCCTCATGTTTGTAATAACTCTTTCAGGTCATTTGGTTTTCCTCTGGAAGGTAACTCAATAATTTGACCTAATTTTTGAGAACTTCCTCATTGATCAATTTATTGAGGAACGTCCAATTCATTATCAGGTGAACTTAGATCTTCACTGCGCTGTAACCAGTAACACATTCACCTTTTGTTTCCCTTCCTGATCAAAAAAACCTTTTGAACATGTTCACATGACACAGGTATTTTTCTACCTGGCATTCTTATCAAATAATTCACCTCACTCAATTTCCTTTTGATTTGATAAGGCCTGCTAAACCTTGCCTTTAAGGGTTCAGCTAACACTGGGAGTAGCACTTCACTAGCAAAATTATGAATTTTTGATCTTTTGTCTGTTTCCTGTTTAATCACATGCTGTGCTACTTTCAAATGCTAACTAGCCAACTCACACGCTCCATTTAATCTTTTCCTAAAATTTGACATAGTCCAAAACCAAACGCAGACTCTGATTTTCTCCTTAATTATAAGGAGGGCCGAAGGGCCTGTTCCTGGGCTGTAAGTTTTCTTTGTTCTTTAATTAATTTCAGTCATCCTCTCACCTCGTGCCCAAAAACTACTTCAAACGGACTGAATTTGGTAGATTCACTAGGTGCAAACCTAACCGCAAAAACTACAAATGGAATTCCTTTGTCCCAATGCTCTGAATAGTCTTGACGATAAGCCTTCAACACAGACTTTAAAGTTTGATACCACCATTCTAATGTTCCCTGCAATTTTGGATGGTATGCAGTGGATATGAATCATTTTATTCCTAAGCTACCCATAACTTCCTTGAACAACACTGATGTAAAATTTCGTCTTTCATCCGATTGTATTTCTGTAGGTAGTCCGTATTGACAGGAAATAAAAATTAATATCTCTTCTACAATCCTTTTAGCTATGATACTGCATAATGGCACAGCCTCTGGAAATCCATATGGTCAACAAATACTGATTCCCACTTTTTGTCTTAGGTAGGGGTCCTACACAATCAGTTAAGATTCTTGTAAAAGGGTCCTCAAATGCAGAAATGGGTATTAAAGGTGCTGGTTTTATCGCTGCCTAAGGTTTTCCAATTACCTGACATGTTAGACATGTCCAGCAAAATTCAACCACATCCTTATGCAGTCCAGACCAATAAAAATGTTTGTGTAAAAACCTAAAGAACTGTGGATGCTATATACCAGAAACAAAAACAAAGTGCTGGAAAAGCTCAATAGGTCTGGTAGTATCTGTAGACAGAAATCAGAGTTAAAGTTTCAGGTTGAGTGACCCTTCCTCAGAAAGTTCAGAAAAAGTTTTTGTATTTTGGCTTGACTTTTCCTTACTCTCTAATGACTTCTTACTGGTAATTCATGAGTTATCCACAACACCTATTTCCTATAACCCACCCGTCATACAACTTGATGAACTTCAGCCCATTTCTCAAATGCCTGAATGTGATGGGCTCTATGTCCTCTTCAAGATGTCATTTTTAAGATAATAACATTCTGGGATAACATTGACATTCTTCTTCCATAGACACTTTGATACAACTGCTTTGCTTTGTCATCTTTCCGCAGATTTCTCTGATCTAAAAATACCCACTTTGTTTTCCACCTGTTCTTGTTCTTGTTCTTGTTTTTTCTCAATCATTTGTTCAAACAGTTTCTGGTAACTGAACATCAACGTCCTTATCTTTACTCCTTAATTTCTCCTCTTCCTTCACCCTGTGACTTTTTGACCTTGTTACCACAAAGTCGGGATAATCCCAGGAAACACTGCCCGTAAAACCTCAGTTGTCTGATTATTCACTAGCTTTTCAATCACAGTAGGCATCACTCCCACCCGTGATCCAGCTATATTACCAAGGATAATTGTATTTCTAGAATCAAGAATTTCTTCATTACTCTGACCATTACTTCACCTTTCACTAGACTGTGCAACCTCACTATATAATGGAACACTGCTCTTCTCACCATGAATTCCATATATCACCGCTTTTATTTTCCATTCATTCACAGGATGAGGGCATCGCTGGCTAGGCTCGC
This sequence comes from Ginglymostoma cirratum, assembly GCA_024137785.1. Taxonomy (NCBI): domain Eukaryota; kingdom Metazoa; phylum Chordata; class Chondrichthyes; order Orectolobiformes; family Ginglymostomatidae; genus Ginglymostoma; species Ginglymostoma cirratum. Next base: position 60,059,315 of record JAHRHZ010000020.1, on the reverse strand, counting down.
ATTTATTGCTTATCCCTCACCGCCCAGACAGAGTCAACCACAGATATGGGCCTGGAGTCAATGCAGGCCAGAACAGGTAAGGATGGCAGTTTCCTTCCCTAAAACAGATGTGTTTTTCCAACAATTGACGATAGATTGTGGTCATCATTAGACTCTGCGAGATTATTTGTTTGTTTAAACATTGAATTCAAATTCACCTATGCATTTTTACCTCTTCCACCGCCCTATTCCGCCCCCCACACTCCCCGCCCCAGGGGTTTCCTTTTTACCGTGATAAACTGTCTTTACTATCTTCAATGAGATCTCCTTTTCCCTCACCATCTGAGGATTTCACTTTTCCCAAATCTCTATCCCACAGATTGATGTGAAGGTGCCAGTGTTGGATTGGGGTGGAAGAGATCAGAAGTCACATGACACCAGGTTATAATCCAACAGGTTTATTTGAAATTACATGCTTTCGGAGTGCTGCTCCTTCGTCAGGTGAGGTGAACTCCAGGTCCACTTCACCTGACAAAGGATCAGCGCTCCAAAAGCTTGTGATCGCAACTGAACCTGTTCAACAACAACCTGGTGTCATGTGATTTCTGACCTCAGACTGAAATTAATGTCAGAAGCCAAACTGTGATTTATGTGACCATGGAGTGTAGGTTCATAGTTCCTTGAAAGTAGAGTCATAGGTAGACATTAGTGAAGAAGCCGTTTGGTACGTTTGCCTTTATTGGTCAGTGCATTGAGTATAGGAGTTAGGAGGACATGTTGCTGTTGTACAGGACATTGGTGAGGCCACTTTTGGAATACTGCGATCAGTTCTGGTCTCCATGCTACAGAAAAGATATTGTCAGACTTGAAAGGGCTCAGAAAAGACTTAGAAGAATGTTGCCAGAGTTGGAGGGTTTGAGCTATAGGGAGGTGAATAGGCTGGGTGGGGCTATTTTCCTTAAAGCATCAGAGACGGAGGGATGCCCTTATAGAAGTTTATAAAATCATGAGGGCATGGATAGGATGAATAGTCAAGGTCTTTTCTCTTGGGTACGGGAGTCCAAAACTAGAGGGTCTAGGTTTAAGGTGAGGGGGCAAGACTTAAGGGGCCCCAAGGGGCAACTTGTTCACGCAGAGGGTGGTGCGTGTTTGGAATGAACTGCCAGAAGTGGGGGAGGCTGATACAATTACAACAGCTAAAAGGCATCAGGATGAGTACATGAAGAGGAAGGGTTTAGAGGGCTATGCGTCAAATGTTGGCAAATTGGACTAGGCTAATTTAGGATATCTGGTCAGCATAGATGAGTTGGGCCAAATGGTCGGTTTCTGCGCGGTACATCTCTATGACTCTGTAACCCATAACTATCTGCCATTTCCACTGCTAATCTTGCAGTCTTAATGCTCTTCTCTTCCACATGAGTTCTCGCTCTATCAGGAAGTGAATTTTTGAACTCCTCCAAAATAATTGTCTAAGAGCACAATATGTTTGGTCTAATTTCAATGCCCTTATGCACCTATCAAAATTACTTTGTTTGATCTTTTCAAACTCAATGTACATTTGACCAGGATTCCTCCTTAGATTCTTGCAATCTTGTCTATAGACTTCTGGTACAAGCTCGTATGCACTTAAGATGGCACTTTTCATGTCATTATACTCCCTGGATACCTCTTCTATAAAAAAGTGATGCAAATACCTCACCAGCTCTACCTATCAACTTGATTTGGATCAATAATACACACATGGTCACTGGCCATTTAATTTGTTCAGCCACTTTCTCAAATTAAAATGGAAAAGGCTTCTACATCCTTCTCATCGAACTTAGACAACTTTAGGATATATTTAAACAGATTCCCACTAGGCTTTTTGGCTACAATGGGATTGTGCTCCACTGTCCTCATCACTACTTTTCACCACTACCTTCACCAATTTAACTCAACTGAGTTCTTAGTTCCAATCTCAAGTTCAAAAACTTTTTCTCCCTTTCTTCTGCTAGGGCCTTCCTTGCCTTTTCCTTTTCCTCTGCTAGAGCAATTCTCTTTTTCTGCTTTCTTCAGCTTTTAATCATAATTCAGATTGTTTCATTTCCTTTCTCATATTCAAGCTGCTTCATTTGCAATTGAATTTTAGCCATTTTCAATTATTACAACAGCATTTCCAGAGATCGTATATGTCAAGCTATTGCTGCAACTACTTTCCCTTTTCACACGGACAAAGGCAACCCCAACTCTAACTTGTCTGCCAATTCCAAAAGCTTCACCTTGCTCATTTTCTGTAAAACTCTGACTTCTTCCACTGCCAGGAAACTCTTAGTGTCTGAAAGAGCTATTATTACACTAGGCATGCTATATTTAAACCAACTGAATGCAACACCTGAAACACGAAACACCAACACTCACCACTCACAGCCTTTGAGGCCAATAATCCTAAACCCAGCCTGGAATTAGAGACTTTGATCCCAACAGGAGCTTGTTATGTACCAGACCAATCAATCAACAATCAGAAAATTACTTATAAATGGTCAACTGCCTACATTAGGAACTGAGATTGCAATACCCAAAAGTCACAAGACACAATGGGTTGAAAGGATTGCTCCAGCTCCTATTCTTACGTTCCTAGAATTAGCATGTTTCTGCTCCAATGGCATACTCCAGTTGGTTCTGAGGGAGCCACTGGACCATTGTCAGGGCATCACATAAATGTTTTCTGCACTGTAGAATAAATACAGCAAACCTTTCATTAACTGGCATCTACATCAGTTGATCAAATATTCTAGATGATCAAGAAATCCACATATTCAATTTAAAAACATATACCAAGAAACAGAAACGCAATACACATTATGGTCATACATTATTCACAGCACAAATCACTTAAATAATAATGCAACTTTGTCTGAAATAAAACTGACTGACAGAGTCTTTCTACTCACACCCTCAATGCCATTCAGCCCATCGAGTCTGTTTCAACCCAGACCCATCCCTGCCCCTTAAACCCACACGTCTAAGCCTCATAGTAGATTAGGACAGTACAATCTAACAGTTGGCCAGAAGATGTGTGTTGTACCAGAAGATTTTTTTTTTTTTAAGTATCATGAATATAAAGAAATTAAATTAAAAACATACCTTTCTTGTGATTAAGCTCTGCTTCCAAGGCTTCTCTCACTTTACTCACCCAGTTGTCATATGACTGGGCTCGCTCCTTAACTCCATAAAGCATTGATGGGAGCTCATCCAGTGTGTAACGGTATCTAGTTTTAGGAAAGAGAAAACCTTCACCATTCACCAATTCCTTATTTTTCTTTCCATAATATTGTATTGGTCAGAAAAAATAGTTTCAGTACAAATCACTGCAAGAACTGCAGATGCCAGAGTCAGAAATAACACAGTGTGGAGCTGGAGGAACACAGCAGGCCAGGCAGCATCAGAGGAACAGGAAAGCTGATGTTTCAGTTCATGACCCTTCTTCAGAAATGGAGATGGGATGGGGAGCTCAGAAATAAATAGAGGTGGGGTAGGGTTAGGGAAGGTAGGCAGTGGTCAGGATTGGTCAGTGAGGTGCGAGTGGTGGATGGGTGGAAGAGAAGAGGGACACGTCTATCAGGTCAAGGAGGCAGGGATGAGAGGGAGGATTGGTCACAGGATGAGGCCACAGGTGGGGAGATTTTGAAACTGGTAAAATCCATGTTTAGGCTATCAGGCTGTAGGCTCCAGAGGTGCTGCTCCTCCAGTTTGCAGGTGATTTTTAACTTCCCCTCCCACTCCCTGGGTGACATATCCATCCTGGGCCTCCTCCAGTGTCACAATGATGCCCCCACAAACTGGAGGAGCAGCACCTCATATTCCATCTCGGGAAGCCTACAGTCCAAAGGTCTAAACCATCCCACCTACCTTCCCCAGCCCCACCCCTCCTCTCTGTTTATTTCTGAGCTCCCCTCCCCATTTCTGAAGAAGTGTCCCGACCCGAAGTATCAGCTTTCCTGTTCCTCTGATGCTGTCTGGCCTGCTGTGTTCCTCGAGCTCAACACTTTGTTATCTAATTTCAGTAGAAGTAGACAGCATGTCTTTAGACATGGACAAAACATGATCAGTTGGAAAAGTTGGTCAGAGAAATGAAAAATTGAGTTTGATCCAGACAGGCGTGAGGTGATGCACTTTGGGAGGCCAAATGCAAGAGGAATACGAATAAATGGTAGGAACCTTAGGAACACTGATACAGAGCGATCTCGGGGTACAAGTCTACAGCTCCCTGAAAGTGGAAGTACAAATGGGTAAACTGATGAAGGTGGCATTTGACATGCTTGCCTCCATCAGTCAGGGCATCGACTATAAAAATTGGCAAGCCATATTGCAGCTGTATAAAACTTTAGTTAGGCCACATTTGGAGCACTGTGTGCAGTTCTGCTCCCCACACTATACAAAGGATGTGGACGCTTTGGAGAGGGTGCAAATGAAGTTTACCAGAATGTTCTGAGGAAGGGTCACCGGACCTGAAATGTTAACTCTTTTTTTTCCTTCACAGATGCTGCCAGATCTGCTGAGCTTTTCCAGCAACTTTGTTTTTGTTACCAATACGTTGCCTGGATTGGAGTGTATTAGCTATAAGGAGAGGTTGGACATACTTGGATTGTTTTCACTTAAGCGCAGGAGGTTGAGGGGCAACTTGTTAGAAGCACATAAAATTATGAAATGAATGGATAGGCTGAATAGTTGGAATCTCTTTCCCAGGGTGGAAATGTCAAATACTAAGGGGTAGAGTTTTAAGATGAGAAGCATAAAGTTTAAGGGAAATGTGCGAAGGAAGTTTTATTTCCGCGCAAAAGGTGATTGATGCCTGGAATGCACTTCCAGGGAAGGTGGCAGAAGCAGATAATTAGTAACTTTAAGCGGATTTAGACAGGCACATGAACAGGTAGGGAATAGAGCAATAAGCACCATGTGCAGTAAAATGGGATCAGTTTAGAATGGCATCATGGTCAGCATGGATATAGTAGACCAAAAGGGCCTGCTCCTGTTCTATACTGTTCTATGCTCAGCATTGAGAGTGCAGGAGTAGAAGGCCAGAGTGTCTCAGATGGAACAGTGCCTGTGGAATGCTGACAAGTGAGAAGAGGGAAACGCGTGTCTAATGGTGGCATCCTGCTGGAGCCAGAAATGACAGCTTATGGTCCTTTGGACACGGAGGCTGAGGTGGGGGGACATGACTGAGGGGCCTTATCATTGCTGTGCAAGAGAAGAGAAGGGGTGAGGGCAGAAGTGCGGGAAATGGGGAGGGGAGGGGCAGAGGAAGAGGAATACCTTGGTTGAGGGAAAAGATGAAAACTGAAAAAGAATTGCAGATGCTGTAAAATCAGGTACAAAAACAGCTTGCTGGAAAAGGTGGTCATTTCTGACAGCCCCCATGGAAAGTGGCATCATCACAGATGAGAACACGAACCAAGAAAAGAACATTTTCATAACATTGGCCATACTGTCTTTGTTTATTTGTAAAGGTCCTCATCAGTTTAAATGTACTGATATACAGAATAAATGGACTTACCTGAGACAGAGGTTTGTCACTGGGCACTTGCACAGATCCTTAATGTGATAAAGGCACACAAGATGATTGGGATCACAGGTACACGTAACAGCAGACAGGAAACATGTTGTTTTGCACGTCTCACACTGTCGTTCATCATCTGGTAGCAGTTCGAATGCCTCTTGTTCAGAATCAACAATACCCTAGAAATGGATAGAATTTTCAATTGAATCTGGAATAGAGAATGTTAACTTTATTCCTCTCACTTCACAAACCTAGCCTGCTGAATATTTTAGAAGTTTTTTTTAAAATTTGCTCATGGAATGGAGATGTTGTTGGCTTGGCCAGCTTTTTGTTCCATTCATACCATTTCCCTGCATTGTTTTCTCTTTGAAATGTTTATCCAATTCCCTCTGTAAAGACTAAAATGAATGGGCATGTGCATCCACCATCCCATCAAGTGCATTTGAAATCCTGACCATCCATTGCTAAAAGACTGTTCCCCAGAAATGTTTGTGTCTACATGACAACACTTCATAAGCATATTGACCCTTGGACCACTGAAAAAGTTACTTCCAATTTAGCAAAGCCCTCATTCTCATGCTCATGCTCTATGTTCGAATGGGGGCCCCAGGATCAGAAAAGGGGACCTAAAAAAACTACCCTTTTCCTGTTGGCTGCTACAGTCCCTCCCATCTCCTTTGAACAACATTTCACACCACTTGCCTGACCCCGGAGAATCCATCGTAAAGGCTGCAGTCCAACAACAATTCCAGTTGGCACTGCCAATACTGAAGAGCTATTGGAGGTGGGATTTTTGCTCGACTTTAGCCTTAATTCAGTGGGAAACCTCTGATAGTCCAGGCAAGGGCCTAACTATATCAAAATATTGCCAGGCTTCTGGAGAAAGGCATTGTAGCTCACCCACCAGTTCTGCAACTGGCAGGCTGGCCTCACCTCATCTCAATTAAACTTCAATCATAAGGCGAGCAGGGACATGGGCAGCAAAGTTTTGGATGGCCTCAAGTAAATGGGAAGCTAGCCAGTAGTTAAAAGCAAGAGATGAGCAAATTATATGTAGTCAAAAACTTACTTGGAGGTCAGTGACATCAAGGGTGTAAAACCATTCAATTTACCTTCAGATAGTTGCCAAGACAAGGTACGGAAGACTGGCCATAGACTTACCAGACTATCAAGCTGCTCTCTCAGTACAGCACAAGCCAACTGATGGTGTTTTAACCTCAGGAGAGGAGAGGTGGAAAAGGAAAATCCTTCATGGTAATCTCAGCCAGTACAGGAACTGGATGTATTTGTTGGCATCACTCTGCCTTGCAAAGCAGCCATCCAACCAACTAAGCTAACTGACACCTAAAATAGGGAACGTATAGAGTATGTGGCTAGAGAAGAGATGCTGGACTTCAACTACTTGAAATTACTTCACATCTCATCTCAAAAAAAAAGTGCCACAGGATACAACAAAGGCATGGTCCCTGACAACATTCAGTTGCGATATGGAGGAACTTCAGAAGTAGCTGTGAACTGAGACATAAATTGCAACACTGGCATTTTCCCAATGTTACAACACGGAGAGAGGCAGCCAAACCAAAATCAGCCTTTCTACCTCTATATTTGTGACACAGTAAAACTAACTTTCACAGACCCTCAAAATTGACACCAATGGTTTTTCTGATGAAGGGTCTAGGCCCGAAACGTCACCCTTCCTGCTCCTATGATGCTGCTTGGCCTGCTGTGTTCATCCAGCCCTACACCTTGTTATCAGCAATGGTTCCTAACTGGTCTTTCTGAATAACCAATAAAAGACTCTGCGAATAATCAATTCCAGACACCTATTTGTATGTTAACAAATTACTAACTCTTTTGTTTAACAGTATAGTAACTTTACCAGAGCAAAAATTAAGCAACATAATCCAACTTGTCTATGCATTAAGCCCAAAACCCTTTTGTTTTCAGCCCCATTCACATGAGAAAGAATGATAACAAACATTTAGGGGTTAAGTAGAGAAAAAAAAATTGGCCAGATTACTTAAGTGATTTTCATAATGCATTGTTTCACCAACAACCAGATGGTGGTTTCTTATTCAATTTTCTGAAGATATCAATCAGAGTCACCATTACAGTTCACTCCGGTAAAGGCAGCAATACTTGTAAACAAACAGAAATGGTTGGGAGCTAGTAAGAACTGGCGATGCTGGAGTCAGAGATAACAGGAAAGTTGGCGTTTCGGGTTGGGACCCTTTTTCAGAAACGTCTGAAGAAGGGTCTCAACCCAAAACGTCAAATTTCCTACTCCCCTAATGCTACCTGGCCTCCTGTTTTCCTCCAGCTCCACTCTGTTTTCTCTCTGAAATGGCTGGGAAAACTCAGGTCTGGCAGCATCTATGGAAAGAAAGCAGAGTTAACATTTCAGGTCCAGTGACCCTTCCTCAGGGCCAGTTCTCTGCTTTCTCTCCAGTGATGCTGCCAGACCTGCCAAGTTTTCGCAGCAATGTGTGCGTTTGTTTCTCATTTCCGGCATGCACATTTTTTTTTTGAGTAATACTCATTACTGTTTCCTATTCTCAGAGCTTCAAAGGACTGCTAATGGGAGGTTAAGCAGGGAGCTTTCAAATCTTCATGCTATAGCATCAACAGCCAGATTCCTTTTGACGGAAGGGACAGTCTAAAACCCAATTCAAGCCCAGATTGCTCCCTGACAGACGAACTACATCCTTGAAGAGATCCATGTTACCAGTCAACATCTGCCATCTGCTTGAGCATAAAGTCTTTTCCAGATTTCCTGGAACTAATTTCAGGGTGGCATGTAATCATGGCTCAATTCAAAGCTATTTCTGGAGTTCCTCCATATCGCAACTTAATGTTGTCAAGACCCAATGTCTTTGTTTACCCAGTGGCACAGTTCTTAAGGTATGAAGTGAATTCTGCTAGGACGGCACATTGGTTCAATGGTTAGCACTGGTGCCTCTCAGCGCCAGGAACCTGGGTTCAACACCGCCATTGTACAAACATCTGTGTGGAGTTTTCACATTTTCCCCACGTCTGCTTGGATTTTCTCCCACAGTCTAGAGATATGCAGGTTAGGTGGACTGGCCATGCTAAATTGCCCAGTGTCCAGGGATGTGTGCATCAAATGGATTAGCCATGCAGAACAGCGTTACAGTGATAGGGTATGGGGTGGGTCTGAACGAGATGCTCTTCAGAGAATCTTTTTAGTTTGTAATAATTTAGATGGAGCAGATTTTGTCCAGTGCATTCAGGAAGGATTCCTGACACAGTATGTAGACAGGCCAACATGAGGAAAGGCCACTTTGGATTTGGTGCTTGGCAATGAACTAGGCCAAGTGTTAGACCTGTTGGTAGGAGAGCATTTTGGCGGTAGCGATCATAACTCCGTTACTTTTACAATAGTCATGGAAAAAGATAGGTACACACAACAGAGTAATTGGGGGAAGGATAATTATAATTCTGTTAGGCAAGAATGGGTAACATAAAATGGGAACAGATGCTGTCAGGGAACAGCACTATTGAAATGTGGAGATTGTTTAAGGAATGCATACTGTGTGTGATTGATATGTTTGTCCCTAGCAGGCAGGGAAGATGCAATCGAGTGAGGGAGCCTTGGTTCTCGGGAGAGGTCAAACAACTGGTTAAGAGGAAGAAGGATGCTTATATAAGGTTTAGGAAACAAGGAACGGAAAAGGCTGTAGAGGGATACAAGTTAGCCAGGAAGGAGCTGAAGAAAGGGCTTAGGAGAGCTATAAGGAAGCATGAGAAAACCTTGGCAGATAGGATCAAGGAAAACTCGAAGGCTTTTTACGTGTATGTGAAGAATAAGAAAATGACCAGAGAAAGGGTAGGGCCGATCAAGGATTGTAAAGCGAATTTGTGCACGGAGCCTAAACAGATAGGAGAGGTCCTCAATGAATATTTTCCTTCAGTATTCACAACTGAGAGGGACCTAATTGTAGGGAAGGACAGTGTGAAATGGGCTGGTAGGCTAGGAGGTCGATGTTAGTAAAGAAGATGTACTAGGAATTTTGACGAACTTGAAGATAGATAAGTGCCCCGGGCCTGATGGGATTTATCCAAGGATTCTGTGGGAAGCGAGGGAAGAGATTGCAGGGCCTTTGGCGACGATCTTTTCGTCCTCACTGTCCACGGGTACAGTGCCAGAAGATTGGAGTGAGACAAACATCATTCCCTTGCTCAAAAAAGGGAATAGGGATAACCCCAGAAATTACAGGCCAGTTAGTCCAAATTATTGGAAAGGGCTCTGACAGATAGGATTTATGATCACTTGGATAGGGACAGTTTGATTCGTGATAGTCAGCATGGATTTGAGAGGGGTAGATCATGCCTCACAAATCTTATTGAATTCTTTCAAGAGGTGACCAAACACGTGGATGAAGGTGGAGCAGTGGATGTGGTATACATGGATTTAAGTAAGGCTTTTGATAAGGTTCCCCATGGTAGGCTCATGCAGAAAGTAAAACAGCATGGGATAGGGGGAAATGTGGCAGATTGGATTCAGAATTGGCTGACCCTTAGAAGACAAAGGGTGGTCCAAAAGCAATCTTTAATTCACTTCCCAGGACCAAATCAAAACTGATAAAATAAAACGAATGAAGAAAAAAAAACAATCGGTGAGGGCTCTAACACCAGTTGTGGAAAATTGCCAGGTATGTTCAATACAAGAAAATCTGGGCAAATCCAGTGTGGTGAATTACAGCCACAGTCAACCCTCAATCGTCAAAAAGATGGAAAGCATTGTCGATTGTGCTATCTCCCAGCACTTCACAGAACTTTCCCATGCAAAGGACAGGCAGCCAGCTTTTTGTTCCAGCACCAGCCCTCTGAATGATCCTCACTGAAATGCTTATTCTTTTGCCTTCTCCTCATGACACTGCACATTATTGCCATTTTATTCCAAAGGCTCCAACTGCACCTGTCTCCACGACACGGATATTTTTCACACAACATATGACTAAGTTTTCATGTCACTTTGGGTTCTTTTGATGGTTGTTAAAGTCCATCTATTTTTGATCGTTCACAAGTGTGATGAGTTTCCCCCATCTACTCTGCCCAGACTCATGATTTTGAGGACCAGTATTCTCCTTTCAGTCTTCTCCAAGGAACAGTCCTAACATCTCCAATCTGTGCTCACAACTGAAAGGGCTCATACCTTCTTGAAAAGAAAGAAGGACTTCACGTCCTTCAGAGTGCAAGCCCAAAATTGGACACAGTACTCCAAAAGGACTAACTGATGTCTTATACAAGTTCAACGTAACCTAATTCCTCTTATACTGTATGTTTCGATTAATAAAGCCTTGGATATTGCATGCCTTATTAAAGCGCATTCTAAACTTGTTGTGCCACCTTTAATAATTTATGCATCTATACATCCATGTCCCTCTGCTCCAGCACCCATTTCAGAGTTGTGCCTTTTTTCGTCTCTCCATATTCTTTGTACCAAAGTGAGCCACCTCACATTTCCCTGCACTGAACTTGATCTGCCACTCGTTCAAGCATCCCTTTCTCAAGTTCTAAACAATCCTCCGCAGTTCAAAATTTCATATCATACACAAACCTAAATTGGTGTGCATACATTAAGATTAGGTCGTTAAACTACCAAGTCAGGAAAAGGATCCTATTGTGACCCCTGAGAACTGCACTATAAAACTTCCACCACCCTGAAATACATCCCTTAACCACAAATAGTTTGCTTTCCGTCACTCAGCAAATTTTGTATCCATGTTGCAACTGTTTCTTTCTTCCCCCATACATCTGATGTGAAGTACTCGAATAAGCATCTTTTAGAAATTCAGGTACACTATATCAACAGCACTACCCTCAACCTCTGATTGCTTCAAAAGACTCCAGCAAGTTTGTCAAACTTGATTTTTCCTTTTAAGAAATGACAACCCTATGCCTCCAGAATTTCCACTTATTTCCCTCAGTATCCTTGGATACATTTCATCTATTCTGCCACCTTAAGTGCAAACAGAATGTCCAATACTTCGTCAATTACAAGAAGTCACAGTGTCTGAATTAACTAGAGCACTACAAGTACATGAATGGGAAACCTTTGGAGATATATGGGCCAGCAGCAGGCAGGTGGGGCTAGTTTGGTTTGGACAATGGTAGTTGAGAACAGCGAGACCCTTTCGTTGTTGAGATTGGGAAGAGAGGGGGCGAGAGCGGTAGTGCCAGAGATTGGTCAAACCCGGCTGAGGGCTCTGTCAACTACATGCTGGGGAATCCTCGATTGAGGAAGGTGGTGGACATTCTGCGGGCCCCCTTGTCAAAGTTGACATCATCAGAACAGATGCAATGGAGACAGAGGAACTGACAGAATGGAATAGAGTCTTTACATGCAGCAGAGCATGACGATGTATAGTCAAGCTAACAGTGGGAGTCAGTTGGTTTGTAGTAGAACAACTTTCTCCTTAAAGTGGAGCCGCAGGGACACAGGATAGTGAAGGTATTTGACATGCTTGCCTTTATTAGTCAATGCATTGAGTGTACAATTTAGGAGATCATGTTGCAGCTGTACAGGCCAGTGGTTAAGCTATTTTTGGAAGAGTGTGGAGTATTCTGGTCTCCCTACTTTGGAAAGATGTTGTGAAACATGAAAGGGTTCAGAAAAGATTTACAAGGATTTCACCAGGGTTGAAAGGTTTGAGTTATAGGGAGAGGCTGAATCGGCTGGGGCTATTTTCCCTGGAGTTTTGAAGGGTGAGGGCTGACCTTTGAGAGGTTTATAGGTCACGAGGGGCATGGATAGGGTGAATAGACAACATCTTTTCCTTGGGGTGAGGGAGTCAAAAACTAGAGGACATAGGTTTAAGGCCAGAGGGGCAAGATTTAAAAAAGGGACCTAAGGGGCAACTTTTGCACGCAGAGGGTGGTATGTGTATGGAATGAGCTCCTGGAGGGAGTGGTGGAGGCTGGTACAATTACAATTTTTAAAAGGCATCTGGATGGGTATATGAATTGAAAGGGTTTAGAAGGATATGGGCCAAATTCTGGCAAATGGGGCTAGATTTATGTAGGATATCTGGTCGGCATGGACGGGATTGGACTGAAGCTGTACAGCTCTATGACTATGACCTCAAAGGGATTGCTCCCAGTGCAGAAACAGGACAATACAGCAGTTCAATGCATGGCTCAAGAGGGCTTTAGATTCCTAGATAACTGGAACCATGTCTGTGGAAGATGGGACCTAAGGCAGGACATCTGCACCTGAACCAGAACGGGATCAACGTCCTTGCAGGAGGGCTTGTTAGTGCTGCAGGGAAGTTAAACCAGTTCAGCGGGGAAGGAGACAGGGTGCATTATAGAATCATACAACCTTACAGTACAAAAGGAACATAGAACATAACAGCTCAGTACAGGCCCTTCGGCCATCGATATTGCGCCGACCTGTGAAACTAATCTGAAGCCCATCTAACCTACACTATTCCATTATCATCCATATGTTTATCCAATGACCATTTAAATGCCCTTAAAGTTGGCGAGTCTACAACTGCTGCAGGCAAGGCATTCCATGCATTTACTACGCTCTGAGTAAAGAATCTACCTCTGACATCCATCCTATATCTATCACCCCTCAATTTAAAGCTATGACCCCTCGTAGCTAGCCATCACCATCCGAGGAAAAAGGCTCTCACTGTCCACCCTATCTAATCCTCTGATCATCTTGTATGTCTCTATTAAGTCACCTCTTAACCTTCTTCTCTCTAACGAAAACAGCCTCAAGTCCCTCAGCCTTTCCTCACAAGACCTTCCCTCCATACCAGGCAACATCCTGGTAAATCTCCTCTGCACTCTTTCCAATGCTTCCACATCCTTCTTATAATGCGGCAACCAGAACTGTACGCAATAGTGCGGCTGCACCAAAGTTTTGTACAGCTGCAACATGACCTCACTGCTCCGAAACTCAATCCCTCTACCAATAAAACCTAACACACCATACGCCTTCTTAACAACCCTATCAACCTGGGTGGCAACTTTCAGGGATCTATGCACATGGACACCGAGATCCCTCTGCTCGTCCACACAACCAAGAATCTTACCATTAGCCCAGTACTCTGTATTCCTGTTACTCCTTCCAAAGTGAATCACCTCACACTCAACAGCTTATCTATGTCCCTCTGTAACCTGCAACATCCTTCCACACTATCCACAACTCCACCGACTTTAGTGTCATCCGCAAATTTACTAACCCATCCTTCTACGTCCTCATCCAGGTCACTTATAAAAATGACAAACAGCAGTGGCCTCAAAACAGATCCTTGCGGTACACCAGTAGTAACTGAACTCCAGGATGAACATCTCCCATCAACCACCACCCTCTGTTTTCTTACAGCTAGCCAATTTCTGATCCAAACCACTAAATCACCCTCAATCCCATGCCTCCGAATTTTCTGCAATAGCCTACCGTGGGGAACCTTATCAAACGCTTTACTGAAATCCATATACACCACATCAACCGCTTTACCATCATCCACCTGTTTAGTCACCTGAATAGATTGAATGGAGGCCATTCAATCCATTGTGTCTGTACCAGTTCACAAAAGAGCTAAGCAGCTAGTCCTATTCTACAGTCCTATCTCTGTAGCCCTCTAAAAATCACCACTTTCAATTAGATTTATCCAGCTCATTTGAAAGCTCTTATGGAATCCTCTTCCATGGCTCCCCCAGGCAACACATTCCAAATCCTAACAACTTTCAGTAAAGCAGTTTCACTTCATCTGACTGAGCTCTCAATGATTTTGAAATTTTTTTTGTGTGAATTATAGAATCCCTACAGTGTGGAAACAGGTCCTTCAGCCCAACAAGTCCGCAGCGAACCTCAGAGCATCCCACCCAGACCCATCCCCATATAACCCACCTAATTTACACCTCCCTGAACACTGCAGGCAATTTAGCATGGCCAATCCACCTAACCTGCACACCTTTGGACTGAGGGGGGAAACCGGAAGAAACCTATGCAGACACGGGGAGAATGTGCAAACTCCAAACAGACAGTCACCCAAGGCTGGAATCGAACCCGGGTCCCTGGCGCTGTGAGGCAGCAGTGCTAACCACTGTGCCACCGTGCTGCACCGCTAGTTACTGACATACCAACTCATGAAAACACAGCATCTTTCTTCTACTTGTCCGAAATTGTTCATAATCTTGAACATCTCAATTAGGTTGCATATTAGCCTGCTCTGTTCCAAGGAGAAGCAGCCCATATTTCTCTAATCATTTCATGTATCTAAAATAGTAAATCTCCATTGCACTCTCACCAGGGCCTTAACAACTTTCCTTAAATAAGATGCCCAGAACTGAACGCAATGTTTCAAATGTTGTGAACTATACTGTAAACGGAAGAGCCTTGGGAAAAGTTGATGAGCAGAGAGATCTGGGAGTTCAGGTCCATTGTACCCTGAAGGTGGCTGCACAGGTGGATAGAGTGGTCAAGAAGGCATATGGTATGCTTGCCTTCATCGGACGGGGTATTGAGTATAAGAGCTGGCAGGTCATGTTAAAATTGTACAAGACTTTGGTTCGGCCGCAATTAGAATACTGTGTACAGTTCTGGTCGCCACATTACCAAAAGGATGTGGAAGCTTTGGAGAGGGTACAGAGAAGGTTTACGAGGATGTTGCCTGGTATGGAAGGTGCTAGCTATGAAGAGAGGTTGAGTAGGTTAGGATTGTTTTCATTAGAAAAAAGGAGATTGAGGGGGGACCTGATTGAGGTCTTCAAAATCATGACGGTATAGACAGGGTTGATAGAGATAAGCTTTTTCCCAGGGCGAGGGATTCAATAATGAGAGGTCACGCGTTCAAGGTGAGAGGAGAAAAGTTTAAGGGGGATACACGCGGAAAGTACTTTACACAGAGGGTGGTAGGTGCCTGGAACGCGTTGCCAGCAGAGGTAGTAAAGGCAGGCACGGTAGATTCATTTAAGGTGCGTCTGGAGAGATGCATGAGTAGGTGGGGAGCAGAGGGATACAGATCCTTAGGAATTGGGCGATAGGTTTAGACAGTGGATTTGGATCGGCACAGGCTTGGAGGGCCGAAGGGCCTGTTCCTGGGCTGTAAGTTTTCTTTGTTCTTTGTTCTAAATGTGGTCTGACCAACAATTTGTAGGTGGTGCTGTAGCACTTCCTTGCTTTTATACTCTGTACCCCTATTTATAGATCCAAAGAATTTATCAGCAGTCTTAACAACTGTTTCAACATGCCTTGAATTGTGCATGTGAATCTAAAGGTCCCTTTGCTCTTGCACTCCCCTCAAAGTTGTACTATTCAGCCTGCATTACCTCTGTTTCTTCTACCAAAATGCGTTACCTCATTTCTCTGCATTGAAATTCATCTACAGGTTTCTGTCCATTGAGCCAACTTGTCAATGTCCTTCTGAAGTCACTCAAAGTCATCCTCGCAATTCATTATTTGCTTTAGCTTAATATCATCTGCAAATTTACAGATTTTTGTCCTTAACACCCATCTCCAAATTGTTTACTTAAACCAGAAAAAGCAAAAGGTCCCAATACCAATCCCCACAAACACCACTTTCAGGTCAAGTACGATTTTCCTTTGTGTTTGTTCCTTCATTACATACTGCATGCTGGCTGCCTGAACTTGGCCAACTCAGTCAGCTGTGCTATTAGTGCTAGACATTGCAATCCTTCATCCAGAGTGCTTTTATTACCGTCATTACTGCATCCATAGAAACATAGAAAACAGGTGCAGGAGTAGGTCAGTCAGCCCTTCAAGTCCACTCTCCAAAGTGCATCCCACCCAAACTCCCCTACTCTATCCCCGTAATCCTGAATTCCCCATGGCTAATCCACCCAACCTACACTTCCCTAGACAATATTGGCAATTTAGCATGGCCAGTCCACCTAACCTGCACATCTTTGGACTGTGCAAGGAAACCGGAGCACCCTGAGTAAACCCGTGCAGACGTGGGGAGAACGTGCAAACTCCACACAGACAGTCACCCAAGGATGGAATTGAACCCGGGTCCCTGGCACCATGAGGCAACAGTGCTAACCACTGATATGTTCAATATGATCCTGGCTGATAATGCAATTTCAGTATCTCATTCTCACTTTCTCTGCATATCCCTTGAACCCTTTAGCCACAAGGGCCACATCCAGCTCCCTCTTGAATATATCCAATAAATTGGCCCCAACAGCTTCCTGTGGGAGAGAATTCCACTTATTCACAACTCTGGAGTGAAGAAATTATTCCTCATCTCAGCCCTGAATACCTTACCTCTTATTCTTATACTGTGACGCCTGGTTCTGAACGTCACCCAACATCAGGAGCATTCTTCCTGCATCTAGCCTGTCCAGTCCCATTAGGATTTTATACGTTTCTACGCAATCCCACACTCATTCTTCTAAACGCCAGCGAGTATAAGCCCAGTCGATCCAGTCTTTCTTTATCTGTCAGTCCTGCCATCCTGGCAATCAATCAGTCTGGTGAAGCTTTGCTGGACTCCCTCAATAGCAAGAATGTCTTTCCTCAGACTAAGAGACCAAAGCTGTACACAATACTCAAGGTGTGGCCTCACCAAGGCCCGGCATAACTGATGTCCAACTGATATATATCATAGAAGATCACTGTTTCATCCGCTGGGTAAGTGGTAATCTGCACCAGGCTCCCTTGCCCACGTTTGGCCTGATGCAATGACACATCCTGGGGTCTGGAGTAAAAGCTAAGTAGTCCTCTGACTGCACAAGATGGCCAGCAAGGAACATTTTGTAGGTTTGACTAAGCACATCTTTGTGTGCCAAGGGAGTCCATCAGTTTCTTTATTCTTTCTTCTGTGGTGATATTTTTGATACAACAGCTAGGTTACTTCATAAAGCAAATGAGTCAAACGCATTCCTGGGATAGACTAAGGACAACAAATTTCCTTCCCCAAAAGTCATCAGTGATCTAGGTATGTGATTACAACAATCCAGTAGTTTGATACTTTGTTCAAGCATTTTTTTTTCCTAAATTGAATTTAAATTCCCCAGCTGGCATAATTTGAACTGACCTGCGTAATTCTAAGTCGATATGTGCTCACATACCATTTCGAAGGCTGCCTTTCTCAGTTGTGTCTCCTCCTCAAGCATGGTCACCATCTCCTTGGAGACAGCAGCAGCCAACTCAACATCCAAACCCGCAGGATCAGCTGCCATCTTACAGATTAGTTCTTCATGTGAGAAAACACAATATCGGTGCAAACGCCGGTAATGACCGACACACTGACGGCCAATGGGCAGCTGAAATCAATGAAATGGAAGAATTCATACTGCTCTTCAATAAATTACACAGTCTTTACTAAAACAGTAACCATGCTTCCAGTAAAGCGTGAAAAGGATGCACATTTCCCAAGTATATTTAAGTGCTGTTAAGCAACCATCTTTGATTCTTCAGATATCGAACAGGTCTGTTCCACACAATTCCAAAATGTTAGAAATGAGAACAATTAATGATCAGTATTTAAACAGCAATTTGCTTAATTATTGACACTTTATTCTTTTACTTTGAAAAACACCAGCCTGTATCCTGTGGAATCATTTATACTGAGACCAGAGGAGGGGGCAAGTGAGGTACACTCAAGGAACAGAATTTAACAGATGAACTGAAATGATCCACGAGTGATCGTCAAAAGAAAAGTCAAAACTACTATTGATTGGCTCGTGAAATTATTCGCTTCATATAAATAAAGATGTGCCTGTCTCAGTTAGTTGGACAATTAAACTCTTAACCTCAAATGTCAAACTTTTCTTTTATTCATTAACGGGATGACAGAGTCTCTGGCTTGGCAGCATTTATTGTTATCCCTAGTCCACAGTAAACCTGTTCACACAGGGTCGGTGTGGACTTGTTGGGCCGAAGGGCCTGTTTCCACACTGTAGGGATTCTAAAAAAAAACCACATTGCTGTGGGTGTGGAGTCACTTCTAGGCCACACCAGGTAAGGACGGCAGCTTCCTTCCCTAAAGGGAATTAGTGATGGATTTTTCTGACAATCGACAATAGATTCATGGGCATCACTAGATTATTCATTCCAGATATTTTTATTGAATTCAAATTCCACCATTTGCTGTGGTGGGATTCAAACACAGGTCTCTGGATTAATAGTCCAGCGACAATACCACAATGCCATTGCCTCCCCTTCTGTTGTTTGCAATGTAGCTTTCTATTTAAAGGGATAAATATATATATTAAGCAAATGTGCTTATTTCGTCTGAGTGATAATAAAATGGTTTTAAAAATCAACTAGCATAACAAACTCATGTGTTGCACAGAAAGGACAGAGTGCCCTGGGAGAAGTCCTTAACTTGGACTTCAGAATACTGACCATTATACTTGGCATTCAATTTCAAAGGCCGGACATTGGGTCAAAAAGAACAGTGCTAAGCACCACCAGGTCCAAAATAGCCTGAAGCCCTAATTAGATCCACAACATACTGTTCTAAGAAACTGTACGCTATGAATTCTTCCTGATGGCTTCCTCTGCCAATCTATCTCAAATCTACAAACTTGAAGTCACTGATGACTAACGCATTGCATTTGTTACAAGGCCTCATTACCTTTCGATGTATTCTCTAACAGACCATAAAGCACTGTTAGGGGCCCTCTCGACTACTCCTACCAGTATTTTCTTTGCTTTTTTGGTTCTTTCCTCCACATCTATGGATTCTACATTTACCAATTCACAATCCAAGCTATATCACTGCAGTTAAACCACCGGGATTGACATAATAATGGAGCAAATCTTTCAGTCATGTCCTGACCGCAAAGAAAAAAATATGACAAATTCAACCCAACTCAATCCATCCCATCAATCTATACTCAGTCATACAGGACGGATACAGAGCTTTCAGTCCAACTCTTCCATGCCAAACAGATTTCCTAACCTGAAATAGTCCCATTTTCTTGCATTTGGCCCATATCTCTCTAAGCCCTTCTTGTTCACGTGCCCTTCCTGTTCACGTACCCATCCAAATGACTTTTAATTGTGGTAATTGTACCCACCTCTGGCAGTTCATTTCATACAAATACCACCGTCTGTGTGAACAGTTGCCCTTAGGTCCCTTTTGAATCTTTTCCTTCTCACTTTAAACCTATGCCTTCTAGTTTTGGACTTCCCCATGCCAAGGAAAAGTGGCTGTCCATTCATGTTATCCATGCCCCTTATTACTTTACAAACCGCTATAAGATTACCCCTCAACTTCAATGCTTCAGAGGTTAAAAAGCCCCTGCCTATTCAGCCTCTCCCTATACCTCAAACCCTCCAATCCCAGTAACATCCTTGTAAATTTTTTCAGTGCCCTCTCAAGTTAAACAACATCTTTCCTACAGCAGGAGACCAGAATTGTACACAGTATTCCAAAAGTGGCCTAATCAATGTGTTGAACAGCCACATGACAGCCCAACTCCTTTACTCATGGTCTGACCAATCAAGGCAAGCGTGCCAAACACCTCCTTCACCATTCTGTCTACCTGCAACACCACTTTCAAGGAACTATGTACCAGCACCTCCAGGTCTCTTTGTTCAGCAACACTCCCCATGGCCCAACCAATGACTCAATCAGCAAAGTAATGGAAAGTTTTATCAAGCAGTAGTCAGCAATAACTTGCTTGCTGCCAGTTTGGGTTCTACTGGGGCCATTCAGCTCCTGACCTCATCACAGCCTGAGTTTAAACATAAATAAACAAAAAAAGACCTGAAATGGAGAGGTGAATGTGGCTGTTCTTGACATCAAAGCAGCATTCAACAAACTGTGGCATCAAGGAGTCAGAGCAATTCTGAGGTCAGTGAAACTCATGAAAGGAGCTATCTGCTACTTGGAGTCATACTTAGCACAAAGGAGTATGGCTTTTATGTTGGGGCTGCATCATTTCAGCCCCCGGGCATCAGAGCAGGAACTCCACAGGGTAGTGACCTGGGCCAAACCATCTTTAGTTGTTTCAATGACCATCATAAGGTCAGAAGTGGAGACGTTCTCTGGTAATTCCACAACACTCAGTCCCATTTTAACCTTCAGATAAAGAATTTCAGATAATGACCACCTCCAAGAACAGATTTCAATCATTTCTCCCTGACATGCAATTACATGGTCAGGGTTAGAATGACTTCACTGGACAGCGAGAGCAAGAGCGAAACTGGGTCAAAGTGGGAATTTAGTACTGATTAAAGGTTTACAGCAAGACAAAATCTCCAGAGCAAGAAGCGAGAGTCAAGGTTCCCTCAAATTTTTTCTTGACTGCAGAACTAGAAGTCAGTATCAGCGTGCTGCTCAGCATGTGTGGACCTTCAGCGGGAGAACAAATAAGGCATGGATTGAGAAGATGACCTGCACCAATACAAGTGACATCACAAATACAGGGAAGGCAGCTGACTAGTAAGTAGGTTTGGTCAGCATTTCCAATATTTGTAGTAAAACTTAGGTATTTAGTTTAAGTATATGGACTTTTCTCTTTTTAAGAAATAGTTTGTTTGAAGTCACATACGTACTATGTCCTAGATAAACATCTGCAGGAAGTGTCCCTGGCTGCACAAGCTGGAGCTCTGGGTTTTGGAATCGGAACAGTGGCTGGAGACTCTTATGCATCTGTTGGGTGAAAGACTATATGGATAGTATGTATAGGGAAGTGGTCACACCACGGATCAGAAGCGTACCAGTTTAGAGGGAATAGGTGACTATCAGGCAGTGTTAGGAAACCAGGCAGGAAGTGCAAGAGACCCCCCCACGTCTATCTTGCTTGCCAATCAGCAATGAGACCTCTACAAGCTAGAAAGGTTACACCTTAATTGGGCTGGGAGTGATATCCACACCAGGAGATTCGCTAGTATTCTTCGAGTGGGTTTAGAGTAGCTTTTCAGGGGGATGGGAATCTAAAGGGTAACCCCAATTGGAAGGAACTTGAAAAGATGCTAGGGAGACTGGAAGACAGGAGAAAGATACAGCACATGCTTCAAAAACGGAATGATGTCAAAAAGCCCATGTTAAAAGACACTCAACCTGAATGCATGCAGATGAATGGGTATGACTAAGCATTACCACAGAAAAATGACTGCATGGCGGCCAGGATTGGGAACCGAATATTCAAGGATTAGAATGCTCAGAAAGGGGAGACAAGGAGGATATGAAAATGAGCTTGTGTTAATAAGGGATGGGATCAGTACATCACAGAAACGCACAAGTCTTAGAGGAGACAACTATTCAGTCCATTATGACGGCATTCTCTTGCAATAAGCATAATTTCCTCATGCCAATCTCCTGCTTTATCCCCAGATTCTTGCACACCATTACTATTCAAATAATTGCCCAATGCCCTTTCAAATGCCTCAATTGAACCTGCATCCACTATACTTCCAGATAGCGCATTCCATTGCCTAAGTTGCTCAGTGGAAATGATTTTTTCTCATATCAGCCCTATGCCTTTTGCAAATCACAATCTATTTTTGACATTTTACAAGTGGAAACAGTTTCTTAAAATCTGCTCTACCCAGCCTGCTCATGATTGTGGAAACCTCGGTTAGATCACCTCTTAAACTTATCCTCTCCAAGAAGAACAGTTCCAACTCATTCTATCTACCCTCATAACGGAAGTTTCATATTCCTAGAACCATTCTTCTAAATCACTTCTGCGCACTCTCCAATTTTTTCACATCCTTTTTGTAATATGGAAACGAACTGTAAACAATACTCCAGGTGAGGTCTAACAGCATCTTAAAGAAGTTCAATGTCACCTCCCTGCTCTTGTGTTCTATGCCCCTGTTAATAATGCAGAGATGACAGCACACTTTACATACTGTTCTCTCCACCTGTCCTACCACCTTTAATGATCTGTGCACATATACAGCTCTATTCCTACACTCACGTGAGAATTGTACCGTTATTTCTCTGTCTTTCAATGTTCTTCTGACCAAAGTGCATCACTTCACACTGCACATAACCATGGCAATAGTTTTTTTTCCACACTAAAATATATCGCTTCAAAATTCTGAAGAAGGGTCACTGGGCCCGAAATGTTAACTTTGCTTTCTCTCCACAGATGCTGCCTGATCTTCTGAGTTTGTCCAGCAATTTCAGACTTCCAGCATCTGCACTCTGATTATTTTTGTTCTATTCATACTTTTGCCAAAGGAAGAAGAAAATTTTCTATGGTATTCAAGGGATTAATTCTTAATGAGTAACCAAAGACTGAACCTTGGTGAAGATAATGTGCGTCATCAGCAAAGAACTGAGAAGACATTGAAGGAAACTGGAAGATAGTGAATTAATGCCACTCTCAGAATCCTGTAATGCAGATTAACATTACTGTATTTGTGTGCACATTAATGTGTAAGTGAGAAGGATGGTCTGGGGGAGGTGCTTAGTTATAAAGGAGTCAAGTTAATGTTTTAAGTTAATTTACTTCTCTGTTACTATCAGTTAAAGACAATAAATAAATTTCTTCAAGTATACAAACCTGGTGGCATATAAATTTGACCAACGTTTGTCAACTAGATAAATTGGATAGATAAATTAAACCTTTTCACAGTTAAACCGACTGCGGGAAAGATGGAGCTGGACTTCCAGTGCACTACCACAGTAAATCATGACACTGCGAAAAAAAGCTTTTCATCCTGTAGTCTTCAGCACAACTCATAAAAGGGAAAACGTGTAGTGTACGAGGAAAGTGCTGATTTCCCATGCACTGACCCTTTCACGCAGAGTAAGTTTATTTTTCACATTGGTATTCTTGCAAATTGTCTTGATGAGTGCAAGACAATAAGTATTTTCAGCAAAGAGTCCTTTCCCAGTAATACTCAACTTCTGTACTAAGAAATAACTAATTATCTGTAATAAGCACTGCCAAGATTTCTGAAGTACTACCATGTAACACAGTATACAGCTGATGTACTGATTTATTAAAACATCCTTCAGAAAGTGAAAAACCCACCCAGTCTGCAGTACAGAAATTCACTGCTTCGGCAAAGTTGTAGCCCTGGTTGAATCCACTATGATAGGCTCTTGGGAAAGTAACCACAAACTCACCAGCACACTGATCTGTTCGGAACACCTAGGAATGAAATATAAAGAGCAATGTGATAATCTCAATAGAAAGGAGTAATTCCATTCTCTTTAACAACAGATAAAGCACAAAGCAGTCACAAACGGACACCACCAGCTCTCCACTGATTAAATTGGAAACTGGCTTCAATAAGCCATTAGGATAACTTAATTTTTCAAGTATGAACCAGTGGGTCTTCCTGCAAAAATATACACACTTACACTTGGCAAGGCCAAAGAAATCTTGGCTCTGATGCTTGCTAATTTTCACTGCACCATCTCATGATGATCACATTGTAGAACGTCCAAGGGTTCTCTAAACCTTTGCAAGGTGAAATTCCTTTTGTATGGACTAGCTGAGTGTTAGAGATGTTAAAAGAAACAGTTTCCTTTGCAAGGTAATGAATTGTCTACACTACTGCAAGATAGGAAAAATTTCACTATACTCATTCAGGTAATGGTTTGGAGAATTGATCAGCCTGACTAATTTTAAATTAGACTGAGTTTTAAACAATATAACTTCAGAATTCATAAAAAAAAAAAGAGTTTATTTAATTTTAAGAGCTACTACTGCAGCTGCCAGGCAAGTGACCCAGAATTAATTTCTTCCAGTGATAAACAGCATCGCAACAAATTAGATGCAAGCCGGATAACAAGGGCAAGAGAATAACAAGAAAAACGAACATACCGGGACTCCGTGCTCCATTAGAATATTTGGATTCATGATGGTCACCAACTGGTGCAGCAGATCTGGCTGAGAATGGAATAGTTCTGGAGCCAGCTTCCTCATTACATGCTCGAGTTGTTCAGCAGCATAACCTGGCACCCCATACCATGTTTTTGGCTCCCCCCTGTCAAAAGGTAGTCAAGCAATACAAACTCACAATTCATGTTTCACACCATGAAGAAACTTGAAAGACAGCTGACAGGGACAATGCCGCTACAAAAAAAAAAGTAACGAACTGCACAGTATCTCACCTGGTAAGTTACTTTATTTAAAAAGAATTGGTTCAATAAGAAAACACGGTTACACTGAGCACTAGATCACAACACATTTCAGACTTGTCTAATAATCAGAACAAGTTCTTTTGTCCTACCAGCGGTGGTGTATTGCGGTAACAAAAAAAAAGAGAACAGGTAATTTCTAAGGTGGTGAGGGGGGCAGGAGGGACAGAAGTGAGGCCAAGGGAGGGCCCACCGCCCCTCCCCACCTCATGCACCTCTGCCCCACTCCCTCTCTTACGCGCTTGCACATACACTCACTCTCCCTCACAAACGTGTGCGCACACATATATTAACCTGTGTGGTGAATTTGCAATTGCAGATACATTCTATTTTGTTCAAAAGGCAAACAATTTGCAGACAATGTGGCACTTTATAAATTCCTACTTTGAAATAAAACCCGCCTGAATCCAAGTTGATACACAGCCGGATTCTAAACAAGGCCTCACACCTGAAATGCATTGTCTGGCCTGGGATATCACCACTGGTATACTGAGAGAACTGATAAAATCTTTAGTTACCTTGGAGCTGTGACTTGAATGAAACTTTGGAATTTGCATATTAATCGTTTTTAACTGATTAAAGACTTAACAGCCATCTTAGGTTTGTTTAGCCCCGTATCAATTCTATGACCCTTTGATCTTTTGCTTATAAATTCTGTGTCTAATATCACCTTTCTCACTGACAGCTGGAGAAGGAGTGAAACTCTGAAAGCTTGTGCCTTCAAATAAACCTGCTGGACTAAAACCTGGTGTGATTTTTGACCTTGTCAAAAAAATGGGCTGGATAAATACTTGAAAGAAAAAATTATGCAGTTACAGAAAAAAACAAGGTAGTGATCAAATTGACTGCTCTTTCAAGGAGGAAGCAAAGGAGACTCTTAGTACTGTACAATTCTACCACAGTCACAGGCCTCTGCACTGTGAATGTGTGGAGGGGGAAGAAAATAATTTTTCTCAGAGGGTGTCAATAGAAACTAACTTTTGTTAATAACACATGGATATGGTAATGAAATTCGACCACTCCTTCAGACTGGGAGCTCAGCCCCTCCCTGGATTAACAGCCAAAATTTCAAATCAAACAAATCTGCAGTGTGGAATGGAAACCATTCACCATGGGTGAAAACATGCTGAGTATTTTCTGTACGTTCCCTTTAACCTACTGTAAAAGTTTATTTTCTTGATGCTTAGATGACAGCAGTGAAACTGTAATATTTGCTTGGAAAAGTTAGGGTAAAGAGTAACTGCCAAACTGGTAAACCCTAGGTTCCTCAAAGTTTTCTCGCTACCATCAAGGCTGAAGTTTGGAGAGTGATGGAACTCTGACCACTCACCTGGATTGGTGTAGCCACAATCATGTCAAAAAGCCCAAAAACCAGAAAGAGAGCAGTTTCCACTATGAGCATCCTCTACTCAGTAACCACGAATGTCCTGTGGCTGCAGTGTGGCAGCTCACCCAGGTTTCCTCCAAAATCAATTTAATATGATCTCAAACAATTCTTCAATCACACAATTACCATTCCAAACAATCTCAAGCTAAGAATCAAAACTAAAGATGCTAGAGGAATTGAAAGCACGGGTAAATCAAAATTCATATCACATCCTCCAGAGACTCCCTGCTTCAGTGCCATCAAATTAACAAGCCAGTATTTCCCTAACTTGAAGCTAATTTGGACACCCTAGTTAGTACGGCACAGTTCATTGAAGGGAAACCATTGTAACTCAAAAATAACTAGCCATATTTTGCATGTTAAGTTTTTAGTGTTAATGAATGCCTTTGCAGTACTCCAAGAAGCAACATGGTATTGTTCAAGCAACGTACTCAAAGCTGATACTAATAGGTTACTCAATAAATTGTCAGATTTATGCTCTGGCTTAGATTAGAAAAGATGGTGTTAAATTACAAACCAGTGGAGGTAGTTGATGGAGTAGCTCCAGTGGTCTTCAATGTGCCAGCAAAAGGAGGAGAAGCACATCCCCACATAAAGCCAAGGAATTTTCATCCCAGAGATGTCTGCGTTGATATGAGTCAATACTGACTGCTCCAGAATTGGCATGTTGTTCAAGTTCCAACCAGAACTGGCATATTCCTTTGAAAAAATGCAGAAACCACACAGTGAAAGATAGCAGAGTCCAAGGAGAAACTGGTCTGGGGCACAAGTAGGGAATGGCAAATAAGAAAATGAGTGCAAAAGGGGTAATGCAAAGGTGGGTGAAGCAGAGAGGGGGTGTTGAGAATGATAATTTTCATTAACTTCCATGAAGTGGAATTTAACTTTCAAAAGTCTATCTCTGTTGAGATGCAAGGAGAGACAGGAGTGACAACACTCAAGTAAAATGAAAAAAAAGTTCTTTCTTCCTCAAAGCCTGCTGCAGACCTACTGTATGTTTCACCTGGCCCAGTTTTACTAACACAGGGATTGTATACCAAAGAAATCTGTCTACTCAAACTAGAACAAAAAGGAATGATGCTGCCACATGCAGGTTTTTAGGGGCTCATGTAATCGCGCACCAGTTGTAGTCAGAAACAAAAGGCTCAAATTTTCACTGCTGCTCAGCAGTAGTTTTGGAGACGCTGCAGGTGAGTGCATTGTGGGTTCAGTGATACCATGACAACTGCACAACAATACATCAGACCAGCTCCACAATATGCTTCCTCCCTCATGTTTTTTGCAGAACTAATGCACAGTAGTGAGAGAAACTATCAGCAACGGCAGGTAATTAAAAAAGGATTACTGCAGCCACACAACTTTGCCAGAGTCACAAAGACCGCTGTTTACCAGTATTCCTTTGTGGGAATTTCCAGAGACAAACATTTCCAACCACCACGACCCTAAGGAGCTCTCAGTCAATTCTGTGGCTTCCTTGCTGCTCCTCATGCTTAGGCCTTAGTTGCACTTTCACTGGTCATGCAGCAAGATTACCAGCTTCCCTTGCAGTGGGCCACATGACCTACAGCTCCAGCCTTTGGAACTCACCCAGCAAATCTCCAGTACTTTGATAACAAATAAGAGACAATCCAACTGTGGCAGTCTCCTGCAAAATTCAGCTGGAAGGTGCACTAGTACACAGAAATCACTCATGACTCAGTTCCTAATAATCAGCAAAATTCAGCTTAACGTGCTAGAGTGCCACAGATTAAGTCTCAGGCAACCAAGATCAACATCAAACACTTGAGGATTAAACTAGTGTAAAGATACAAAATAAGAGGTCCTTACCTCCTCTTCAGGCATTAGCCTTCTTTTGGTCTCTTTGACTGGGAATCCACTACCAAATTCTTTTGAGGTAATGTCAGCACCATACTCCACAATAACATCCTCCTCAATGCTGCTCACAAGTCGCCAGAACTCCTTCTCCACTAGTTCTGTTGGGACCATCTGCCAGAGCAAGAAATACAACCAGTATTTATTGATGGACCAAAAATGATGCAAGACTGGAGGGGTAGAGGGGCGATTAGTGACGATAGTGCCAGGAGCAGTGGTGCTTAGTTGCTGGTATGGGGAATAACTAGCATAGAGTATGTAATGGTCTGAACAGGCTGGTACAATGTTCTGTTTTTGGCTGTCCTAAAGACATTTGATAATAAAAAGTGCTACATATAAAGACTATCACACAAGATAAGAGCTCACAGTACTGCAAGTGATACAAGATTGACCAAAAGGATCAGGATAAGTCGATTATCCTGAGGTTGGCAAACTGTACCTAGTAGGCTACCACAGAGGATCAGTACTGGGTAAAGTTCTGGCTTGCAACCTGTGTGGATGAAAGAACCTTGTACTTCAGACAATTACAAGATCTCAGGCTCCTACATTTCTGGATCACCGGATCTGCCTCAAATTCATACTCGCTTATCATCGACCACAACTCAAATCAGAAGTATATCTGATGAATCTCAAGGATCAGCACTCTGACTCCAGCTCTGATATGGAGATGCCAATGTTGAACTGGGGTGGACAAGATCACAACACCAGGTTATAGTCCAACAGGTTGATTTGAAAACACAAGCTTTCAGAGCCTCAGTCCTCCTTCAGGTGTTAGAGAAGTAGCATCAGACACAGAATTTATAAGTAAAAGATCAAAGGTTCATACCATTGATGAGGAGGTACCAAACAAACCCAAGATGCTGTTAAATCTTTAATGAGATAGAAGGTTTTAATCGATTAATATGTATATGCCCGAATTCCTTTCGTGTCATAGCACTGTGAGAACCGAAGGTCTCATCAACGTAAAGATGGTGATATTTTAGGTCAGACAATGCACGTTAGGTATGAGGTCTTGCGTAGAATCTGTTTGTGTTTTAGTACTTGCAGTACACGCAGTCAATATGCTGTTTTATAAATTCCTACTTTAGAAATAAAACCAGTCTGACTCCAAACTAAAACACAAACAGATTCTAAACAAGCTCTCGCAACTAACATGCATTGTCAGACTTAAAATGTCACCTCTTCTTTATATTGATAAAACCTTTAGTTCTCTCAGGACTGTGACTTGAAAGGAATTCAGGCATTTACATATACAGATCAATCAATTAAAACATTCTAACTGATTAAAGACTAAACAGCATCTTAGGTTTGTTTAGTACATCCCCATCAATGGCGTAAACCTTTGATTTAAACCTGGAGGAAGGAGGGTCTGAGAGCTTGTGTTTTCAAATAAACCTGTTGGACAATCACCTGGTGTTGTGTGGCTCCTAACTCCAGCTCATCGAGCTAAGATGCCTTCAGCAGCAGACACTCAAAACACAGTTTGCTATGGACCAGAATAAATCCCATCAAAAATATATTAAGACAACAGCCTATACCCAAACTACAACTTATTTTAAGTTTTACTGTGTTAGTTGTAAGGAGTTGCTTCCAGATGCAACAAGGTTAGTCAAACTACTCAATTTTAAGCAAAACACGCTATTTTTATGTAGAGTTAAAATATGGACAAAATATAAGAATTGGCTTAACTGTCAGTCTATCAAAATGCTAAACAAAATAATAGATATATTAACTACCACTAATTAACTGCTCCAATGTAGTAACATCCCATAAACACATCTTGGCAATGGCAAATTCAGTAAAATAGATTGACTCACATGTAATCTAGAAGCAGGAAGAGAACTCCAGCGTTTAGCTTTTAACGAGAGAAATAACAGCTTTCACATCTAGCTTCAAGACCCCAGCAACTGCAAAAAACTAAAATTCCTGGTTCTGTGGCAGCTTGACCCCACCCATTCAGGCTGCTTCTATTGTTCTAACTTTTCAAAAAAAAAATCCCCAAGGCCTCTCAAGTTGTTTACTTTATTGGCTTTGAGCAGACCACTCACTACCTCGGTCTCAGTACCTCCATAAAAGAAAAGGACAAAATACATATTTATAGCCATAAAGCACCATAAACATCTTGCCTTCTCAGCCTTGCCCAAGGCGTAGTGAGCTTCAGGTTAAACTCACCACGGGTTGGTTGACTTATAAATTTATAAAAAGCACCTGAACCTTTACACTTCCCTTTCAAATACAGTCCTTCTGATTCAAGCTTGCCTTTTTTGGCCTCATTTGTGGCCATGATTACTTTGCAAATATTTGTTTGAGTTACACATAACCACAAACCCAGGCCTGTGCCATGTTAGCCAGCGAATGTATTTTATTTTTTCAAGACACGAGAACACGACATTTTCCCCACTACCTCTCACTCACTACTCGAAGTCAAATTAATAGAGCGCTGTCAGTCCTGCAATATCAGAACATGTGACATACATCCCACGGTATGTTATTTTCTGCATACATGCGGTCATAGGTCAGTGAGGCACCTAATCAATTGTTCAATTTCAAACACAAAAACAGAGATTGCCGGAAAAACTCAGAAGGTCTGGCAGCATCTGTGGAAAGTAAGTAGAGTTAACATTTAGGGTGTTGTTACCATTCTTCAAGGTTACCATTCTTCAAAACATTGACTCTGCTTACTCTCCACAGATGCTGCCAAACCTGCTGAGTTTTTCTAACAATTTCTTTGATTTTCAGCATCCACAGTTCTTTGCCTTTTTGTTTAATAGTTCAAATTGTTTTGCATTAATGTGTAGCAACAATAACAAGCCATCACACTAAATGTGAGCTCATGGCACCATGTCAATTACTTAGACAGCACATCCTGGAGAAATTAAGAATACATTTTCAAAGTACTCTAAATAGATAATAATTGTCAGCTATCATCGTCAAGTCCAAACAACATTATACAGAGTGGAGCAAGTTTATTGTGGTAAGTTGAATAAAGGCAATCCACGAGTTCACCTGCTTCTATTATGTTTTAATCATTTGCCTCAAAGCGTAATATGCACCATCCCAGCTAGCAACTAAAAGTTTAGTTTTTCAAACTCTCCTTCAAAAGGGGTCTGCAAATAGTCACAGCATTCCTAGTTCAAATAAGGATTAAATATTGGCTCCTGGCTCGGTTTCATTTGTTATATAATTACAGCTTAAATTCAATGCAGTCACTACTTTCAACACCTAGCCCCATTAACCCCTCCTCAGCATTATTCAACTATCCACCCCGTCCTTACTGCCCTTACCCACCTTCCAACGTTCATTTCACTGGCCCCCACCTCCCCAACTGGACCTTTAAAACCATCTGGGTCTCACCTACACCCAACAGTAACTACCCTCCTCTTCTTCACTAGCCCCGTCCAATCCCTAACCCCGATCAGAGCTCCCCCACCTGCAGCCTCCACTCCAATAACTCCTACACTAATTCTCATAAAATTAAAACAGGTTTTGTCATTATTTTAATGCCTTTTAATTTTTCACAACCACGCAGGAGTCAAAAGATGCGCTGCTTCACATCACTAAACAGGAGCATATGGATTCAGGGCTGTTCTGTTCCTGTACAGAATCATAAATAATGTTTGGGTGATGTCCAGAGTAAAGCACTAGAAAGGAAAGGAAGAAGAAAACGTAAATGACTCATTCAAGAGGCTATATATCCCAAAATAACCTCAAACCTCAAGTAGTTAGGCCAGCATTTACTGCCCATTCCCAATGGCCCTCAAGAGGAGGACAGTGATACAACTTCCTGAACTGCTAAAGCCATGGAAGGTAAAGGATATCCACAGGGCTGTTAGAAAGGAAGATCCACGATTTTGATTCTGACAGTCAAGGAACTGTATATGGTCTGTAAAAATGTAAATATTAGTTCCAAGTCTGAATGATGAGCAACTTGGAGGGTGACTTGCAGGTGGAGGAGTTGGCACATGCGTTTCCTTCTTCCTTTCAGCTGATAGATGCCATGGGATTGGAAGGTGCTGTCCAAGAAGCTTTGGTGAGTTGCCCCAGTGCATCTTGTAGATGGTACACACTGCAATCATTCTGCATCGACAGAGGAGGGAGAAAAAGTGCTTGACGTGATGGATTGGATGCAAATCATACAAATCTGGACAGCGTGGAAAATGTGCACATTCAGGCAAGTGACTTGTGCCTTGTAGATGGTGGCCAGGCTTTGGAGAGGCAAAAGAGGCAAGTTATTTGCCACAGAAATCCCTGCCTCTGACATGCTCACATAGCCACAATAACTATATGGCTGGTTCAGTTCAGTTTCTGGCTGACATCATTGATTGATGTGGAACAACGGATAGATTCTCTCTGTTAACGGTTATTGCCTGGCATGTGTATGGCATGAACACTTGCTACTTATTAGCCCAAACTGTGCAAGTCTTACTGCAAATGGACGTCTGAGGAGCCATGAATGGTGATGAATATTGTGCAAAAATCAGCTAATATTGCTGCGTCTGATATTATAATGGAGGAATAGTAACGTCTCCCTTTTTGCTGGCTCTGACTTCAACCAATGAAGAGCCCTCCACCACCGCCCCTGCCCTGTGCCCACTAACACCAGCACCCCCAACCAATTCCCATTGATTGCTGTCTTGCTTGGAGATCCTTGCTGCCACAGTCAAAATTATTCTACAAGCACTGCAGACATAACAAAAGATACTCACATGTACTGGCATGTTGAAGTAGTCAGACTTGAAATTATCTGCCATCTCACCGAAGCTTTGGAGTGTGTATTCCCTGACTGCCTGCTCAAAGCCAAATGCCTCAGGAGGTTTACTGCATGCCTATGTACACAGAAGACAGAGAAAAAGGAAAGATGAATGCTAAGGTTATAGGAAAATTCAAGCTCATTCCTGACATTATATTCTTATTTCCATTTGTACAAACAAGTACTTCATTCCTATAAACCAGCAACAGGTTTGGTAGGAGCAAAGCTTTCACAAATGATACTTTGGGACAAACTGAACAGTCAATTAGACAAGAGATAACAAGCATGGGGCTGGATGAACACAGCAGGTCAAGCAGCATCATAGGAGCAGGAAAACTTGACGTTTCGGGCCTAAACCCTTCATCAGAAAGGAGTCACGTTGGTGTAGCGGTGAGCATGCAGGCTTCTGAGCCCTGGGATCCTGGTTTCGAATCTGGGTTCTGCCGCTGAGCTGAGTGCTGAGCCTCAGCAAGTTCCATTTAGCCACAGTCAATTAGACAACGACAGAATAAAGCTTATATGAATTTGTCAAAGACGATCTGTGTTTGAATAACTGTACTGAAACTTTTACCAAGGAATAAATTTTGGATGAAGGTAGCACATTTAATCCAGAATATGTTAACAAATCTCTTTGGAAAATCAAAGTGCTATGTAAATCAGTTGGTCAACAAAGTTGAAACCAATGTTAGAGGTAGGAGAGTAGTAGTTGTGAATAGCTGTTTTGAGCCTGAAGAAAGGGACACAATGAGGGGGTCCCCATATTGGTAATAGGACAATGAAGGCAAAATGGAGATGCTGAAAATCTGAAACAGGCAAACAATATTGGAGAAACTTGGCAATATCTGTGGATAGAAAAAAATAGCTTTGAATTAAGGCTGTTGCTTGCTTTTGATGTGAGATTTCAATACTCGCACAGATGACACCAAGTTTACATATATTGTGATTTGTCAGAAGACTGGTGGAACGGGCCAGCAGCTGACATTTAATTTTGTGCATCGGCACATTTTAGTTGGAAGGAATGAGGCAATGCAATAGGTAAGACTGAGTGTAGAAACGAGATTTGGGGATTCCTAACTTTCCTTCTAAAATGGTTAGCACTGCTGCCTCACAGCGCCAGGAGCCTGGGTTCGATTCCATCCTCGGACAACTGTCTGTGTGGATATGAGGAATGTTTGAGGACTATACTCATTGGAGTTTTAGAAGGATGAGGAGGGATCTAATTGAAACTTTCAGAATACTGAATGGTCTGGACAGAGTGGATGTTGGGAAGATGCTTTCATTGGTAGGAGAGACTAGGACCTGAGGGCACAGCCTTAGAGTAAAGGGAAGACCTTTTGGAACGGAGATAAGGAGAAACATCTTCAGCCAGAGAGGGGTGAATCTATGGAATTCACTGCCACAGAAGGCTGTGGAGGCCAGGTCATGGAGCACATTTAAGACTGAGATAGATAGGTTCTTGATTGTCAAGGGTTACGGGGAGAAAGCAGAAGAATGGGGTTGAGGAACTTATCAGCCATGATTGAATGGCTGAGCAGATTCAATGGGCTGAATGGCCTAATTTCTGCTCCTGTTTCTTACGGTCTTATAGAGTTTGCACATTCTCCCCGTGTCTACATGGGTTTCCTCCCACAGTCCAAAAATGTGCAGGCTAGGTGGATTAGCCATGCTAAATTGCCCTGTGCTCAGGGATGTGTAGATTAGGTGGGATGCTCCTAAGGTTGGTGTGGACTGGTTGGGCCGCAGGACCTGTTTCGACCCTGTAGGGATTTGATGAATAATTCCCTTAAGTAAATCTAACAAGATGCAACCACAAGTCCATGACGGAAACTGTTCTAACAGGTAATTAACTTCAGAATCCATCTTCTAGACATAATGGGAACTAGACTAACCACGAGTCCATTTGCCTCTCTTCCTTGTTGAGATCAAGCCAACGAGATGAAAAACGTGCTTCTAATTGCCAAAAGGCATTAAAAAATCCTCGATATACTCCATGGCAAAAAGTTTGGTACACACTTATGACCTTGGCAGGACAAAAAAAGCTGCAACATATGTGCAACGAGAATATTACCTGTCATTTACCCCTCTCATACACATTCTCTGCTTTTAAAAGAAAAAGTCAAGAAACAGAAAATGGAATAAATCACACGACTGCTCTGCCATTCAAAAGGTTTATGGCTGACTTTCAGCTTCAACTCCTTTCCCACTCACCCTCTACATCTCTCAGAAGTTCCACAGCAGGGAACTCAATTGAGGTGAATTACAGGAGCTCATATCACATGCCAAGATGCATGGTGCATCGGTAAGCATGTGGGACAGCATGAAGGAGCATTCACAGAACCACCCAGCACCTCCTACAAAGTCAGCCATGAACAGAAATGAAGGCACCCTACCTTTTGCTGGAAATTATGAGTCTGTGTTGAAGCCATTCCTTTCTCCCCAGAAGGGCTGAGCACCGCTAGATCAACATGTCTGTAACCAGTGTCTCAGCTTCCACTACAGGACAAGCGAGGGGCTTCTTAACATCACACTGCTGCAGCAGAAACAAAAGGGTCCAAAACAAAAAATCCTACAGTCACTCTCAGCCAATGTCAGCAGCTCGCCAACAGGCACACTGCAGCCACTGAAGTAGCACTTGGCTGGGAGAATGAAGCCAAACAAGGCAGCCCACACTGCAAGCAATACAGGTGGACATTCAGGATTAGTTGTGTTTTTTTTGACATTGTTAGTATAAGGCAGGACAACATGACCAACTGTACAATTTCACTATTGGCCCTCCCTGGCTGCTTTTGACAATGGATATCTGGTTGGGGAATAGGGTGTATTACTTGGTATGGGGAGTTCCTTGTAACAGAATTGAAACTCAAGCTACTTTGCATGTGCCCAGCTGGTGACTATTCCTCTTCCTCCTCAACCTGTGAAGTGGACAGCATCTGACTCATAGGGAATCTACCACCCAGCCAAATCCAGGCACCCTATTGCCCTGCATTGCATTCTTCAGAAGAGGACTGAGTTCCCTCTAATTGCAAAGAATACTTCCTCAAATGCTTACTAACTGTATTATAGTACCTGCTCCTCCAGGAACAGCATAAAAACAGCTGGATGATCACCAACACAAGTTTGGTACAAAGGAATAGCACGAATCTGATAACCTGCCTCATGAGACACAGCCTCCTTAAGCACTGCCATTGACTAAACGTGCCGGAGTCATTCTCTCAAAATGTTCTGTAGCTAGCACCTTCTCCTCTCTACCTACAGGATTTTCCAGTTTGCTGCCTCCTCTCCACGTCCTGAGCACGTTACACTTATAACAGCACGGTAACAACTGCACCTATATTGAAAAATCAGTCAGAGCCCTTCAGCCGACCGAATCTGCACTGACATCAAGACTAATCCCACTTTCTACCACGTGGCACACAGTCTTGAATGTTCTGACATTTCAACTGCCCATCGATGAACTTTTAAAGGTGGTCAAGGTTTCCTATCTATCTATCTCTCTCTCTCTCTCTCTCCCCCTTTAACCCCTCCCACACCCCCACAGGCTGTGCATTCCAGGCTCCCACAACCTCTGGTGGGAAAAAAACACTTTCCTCAAATTCCCTCTAAACCTGCCTGTCCTTCACTTAATATTACACCTCCTCATTGGTGAACTTTCAGCTAAGCTGCTTTCAATTCACCTTTTTATGCCCCTCAATCTTACAATCAGGTCACACCCTCAATCTTTTTTGCTCCAAAGAAAACAGCCCGAGCTTATTCAATCTCTCTTCTTAGCTACAGTGATCCATCCCAGGCAACATCCTGAAAGTTCTCTGCACCCCCTTCAGTGCAATCATATCCTTCCTCCTGTGTGGTGACCAGAACTGGAAACGGTACTCCAGTTGTGACCTAGTCAAAGTTCTGTATAGCTCAAACATGACAACCTTACTCTTATAATCTATTCCTCCACTGATGAAAGTGTCCTATATGCCTTTTCAACTTCCCTGTTAACCTGTCCTGTCATCTTCACCCCTATCACCCCACCTCTGTCCCTCCAAGCTTCCTACTATCCTGCCATCCACAGCCATCCTCCCTTGTCTTATCATTTCTTCTGAGGTGCATTCCCTCATATTTAACAGGATGAAATTCCATCTGCCACTGATCTTCTCATCAAACCAATCCATCTATATTTTCTTGTAACCCACTACTTCCTCAATTAATAACCCAGCCAATCTTTGAGTCATCCAAAAACTTCCCACATGCTTTTATATTCTTCAAACTTCCATGTGAGAATTTGTCAAGGGTTTTGCTGAAACCCATCTAAGCTAGATCAACTGCACCTGGTCACCTCAAAACAAACAAAAAAAATCAGATGTATCAGGCATGGCCTCCATCCAAAAAAAGTAATTTTGCTATCCCTGATCAAATCTTGTCTCTTTCGATGGAGATCAATTCACTCCAGTCACGAACAGCGGTTGACAATTGAACAGCTCACTGGAGGATGCAGATCCACAAACATCCCCATCTTTGGTGATAGAAAAGATCAACACAGCTGTGCAAAAGGCTAAAGCATTCAGAGCAATCTTCTGCCAGAACTACCAAGTGGACGACCCATCTCGGCCTCCTCCAGTGATCCCCTGCATCACAGATCCCAGTCTTCAGACAATTCGATTCACTCCACGTGACATCAAGAAACAGCTGGAGGCACTGGACAGTGCAAAGGCTAGGAGCCCTGACAACAGTACTGAAGACTTGTGATCCAGAACATGCCACCTCCTAGTCAAGCTCTTCCAGTCCAGTTGCAACCTACTATCTACCCAACAATGTGGAAAATTGTCCAGGTACATCTTCTACATGAAAAGCAGGACAAGTCAAACCCAGCCAATTACCACCCCATCAGTCTGCTTTCATTCATCAGCAATGTAATGGAAGGTGCCATCAACAGGGCTGTCAAGCAGTACCTGCTCAGTTTCATCCAGTTTGGGTTTGACCAGAACCAGTCAGCTCCTGACCTCATTACAGCTTGCTTCAAAGATAGACAAAACAACTGAATTCCAAAAGGTGTGGTGAGAGCGACAGCCCTTGACATTAAGGCTGCGTTCGAGCTAGTGTGACATCAAGGAGCCACAGCAAAACAGGAATCAATGGGTATCAGGAGACAAACTTTCTGCTGGTTGCAGTCATACCTAGCACAGAGGAAGACAGTCATGGTTGTTGGAGGTCATTCATCTCAGCACTAGGACATGTCTGCAGTTCTTCAGGGACAGTCCTAGGCACAACCATCTTCAGCCGTTTTACCATTGGCCTTCTCTCCAACATAAGGTCAGAGGTGGGGATTGATTCTTCAGAAGATATGGGGGAAAAACACAGCCTTGGAAGATAAAAATCTCCTCCAAGACCCACAAGTCATCAGAGTCTGACAGAGATAATAGGAACTGCAGATGCTGGAGAATCTGAGATAACAAGGTGTAGAGCTGGATGAACACAGCAGGCCAAGCAGCATCAGAGGAGCAGGAAGGCTGATGTTTCAGGCCTAGACCCTTCTTCAGCCATCACAGTCTGACACATGTTTTTACAAACTAAATTGTATATGAAATCAAAGGCTTGGATATAAAACTCCTAAGTGCAAAATAGAAAAAGTTGCATCCAACCCCAATTATGCAATTTATCAATCACTCATTTTTCCAGCCATGGAAATGAATGTTTTGCATGTGTGAGAACTTCGATATGTTTTAAAGCTAGAAAAGTGGAAAAACACAATTTGCTGCACTTGTGATTTAGAAAGTGTCCTAAATGACCAGTAAAGTAATAAAAATATGCAGTAAAACAGCTGCTCGCCAGGATAAAGTCAATTCACACAAAAGTTACCATTACAAAAGTGGGCTGAGCTTTTACAAGCAAGCTGAACTGGGCACTTCTTCACCACTTCAATCCTCTGGCAACATGAAATAAAAACCACCACTATCTTACCTCTGCCACACACTTAGGGCATCTCCAATCTCCCTTGGGCACATCCATGAGGGGAGGAATGAGACAGAAAGTGTGGTAACTGTCATCACATCCATCACAGAGCAGTAAGCGGTCTTCATCATCCCCACGTGCACACACAAGGCAGAC
This sequence comes from Ginglymostoma cirratum, assembly GCA_024137785.1. Classification (NCBI taxonomy): domain Eukaryota; kingdom Metazoa; phylum Chordata; class Chondrichthyes; order Orectolobiformes; family Ginglymostomatidae; genus Ginglymostoma; species Ginglymostoma cirratum. The sequence continues at coordinate 60,020,637 of JAHRHZ010000020.1, read as the reverse complement.
ATACAGGTCAATCTGCAAGAGATAAACAAGTCAATAAGGGAAAGTGCAATGTATGAGCTCTCATGTTCGCTAATTGAAACAACTCATACCTTTGCAGCTTTACAGACATTACTAACATTTCTGACTGTGATAGAATGGTCATAATCAATCAGCACAGAAGCAGACCCTTCAGTCCAACTGATCCACGCCAACCGTTTTCCCAAACTAAACTAGTCCCGCTTGCCTGCATTTGACCTATATCCCTCCAAACTTTTCCTTTTCATGCATTTATCCAAGTGTATTTTAAATGTTTAACTGAACAATGACAATTCATACTGAGTAATACATGCAGTGGCACATGGACAGAGTCTCACACAGAAAATGGCATGACCATCATCATAGTCCAGGTATGACCATCTGCACTGACAATGCGACACTAGATTGCTTCACATAATCGAAGCTCCACAAACACCAGGAATCTGTTACTTGATGCTGAAATCACTGCAGCAGACACATGGAGACATCAGCACTTGCAAGCCCCCATCCAAGCACATACTATCTTGACTTGGAATTATATCACCTTCCCTTCACTATCACTGGGTCAAAAGCCTAGAATTCCCTTCCAACAGCGAAGTGTCACTATATCCTGAGGACATCTGCAGTTGAAAAAGGCAGCTCATCACCATACTCTCCAAGGCCACTAGGGATGGGCAATAAACGCTGACCAAGTCAGCAACACCCACGTCCCACAAATTTTTTAAAAGCTGCAGATATTGTTACAATAAAGCAGAGGAGCATGGGATACTAGCAGCTTGCTTGGTGTTCTCCATCTGTGAAGTCCACGAAGCCCGCATTCTCTCACTGCCCTACAATGTAGACCTGTACAACATGAGCTAAGGAAAAGGCAGGACTATTTCTTCACCTCTCTTGGAAGAGCAAAATCACAAACTCAGGGCTCTCGCAAACAGTACTAATTCCATCAGCATACTCTAATTACTTAGTCAATGATGCCTGCCACTTATAGGTGATGGCCCTAACCTTTGCCGGGTCGGCCAAAATAAGAAAAATACATGAAGCTTGCCCTGTTGAAACATCAATTGCTTGGGCTATGTCTCAAATGTTTTCTGAAGGGATGTGTGTGTACCAAAATAAAGTGCTATATCTGCAAAAAAGTGAAAGCATGTCTGAGTGAGTTCAGATTTAAAACACATCTATTAGATGTAGAATCCAACATTTGTCAATAAAACAAGATGCAGCTGATCAGTCTTTATGTGTAAATATCACAGTTAATTAGACTACACAACACTGGAAGTGAATAACTTATGAGCAGCTTGAGCAAACTGGTCCGAAGGCAAGGTTAATTGAAAACTGAAATCAAGTCTCTTTCCTATGATACAACCCATGATGGATAGCCTACATAAGCTGGGTGTGAACGGGCAAGACAGAAATAGGAATACAGGAAATAAAGCAGAAATAGGCCATTTGTGCCTTTGAGCCTGCATCACCATTCAATTGAATTGTGACTAATCATCCAACTCATACCTTGTTCCCACTTTCTCCCTCTATCTTTGATTCCTTAATCCCCATCAATTACTTCTAACTCCTTGGAAACATTCAATATTGTGGTCTTAACTACTTTCCGTGGAAATGAATTATACAGTCTCACCATTCTTGGTGAAGAAACTTCTCATCTCAGTCCTAAATGGCTTACCCTATATTCTAATACTGTGACCCCTCCTTCCTGTGTTTACCCTGTCTCATCCTGTTTCTCAGAATTTAGAATCCCCTTCATTCTTCTGAACTCCCAATGGATATATTCTTAACCAATCCAGTTTCACTTCATACATCAGTCCTACCATCCCAGGAATCAGTCTGGTAAATCTTTGTTGCATCCTCCATAACCAGAACATCCTTCCACAGATCAGCAGGAGACCAAAACTGTCCACAAATATTCCAGGTGTGGTCTCAAGGCCCTGTACAACTGCAACAAGATATCCCTACTCCTGTACTCTAATCCCCTCACTATGAAGGCGAACATACCACTGCCTCAAAATCCCTCTAAACCTCCTGCATATTCTTTCAGTGACTGGTGTATAAGGACACCCATGTCTTGTTGTACCTTACCCTTTCTCAAACTACTGCCATCCAGATAATAATCTGCTGTCCTGTTTTTGATGCCAACGTCAATAACCTCATATTTATCCACATTATACTTCATCCGCCATGCACTTTTTCACTCAGCTGGTCCAAATCACACTGCGCATTTGAATGAATGAATTAGTTTTATTGTCACATCTCTGTAACCACCTTACAGCTCACCCTCCTACCCAGCTTTGTCATTTGCAAACTTGGAGATATCATATTTAATTCCCACATCTATATCATTTATATATATTGAATAGCTGGGGTCCAAGCACTGATCCCTGTGGTATCCCATGAGACACTGCCTGCTACTCAAAAAAAACCTGTTCATTCTCCTTTGCTTCCTGCCTACCAACAGGTTCTCTAGCGAAGTCAGTTGTACACTATCCCTAACCTATGCGCTTTAATTATGCATGTATAATCTTTTGACTTTATTAAAATCCTTCTGAAAGTGCAACTAAACATACAAGGCTCCCCTTATCACCTCGATTACAGGCATCCATGAAAAATTTCCAGTGGATTTGCCAAGCTGATGCTGACTCAGTTCATTCCTATCACTGTTTTCCTAAGTACACTGTCATTAAGTGGACTTAGCATTTTCACTATCACCGATGTCAGACTAAACAGTTTATAATTCTGTGTTTTCTCTTTTTTAAAGTAGTGAGGTTACACTAGCCACTCTCCAATCCCTAGGAACTGTTCAAGTCGATAACATTTTGAAAGTGACCATCAATGCATCCACTATTTCAAGGACCACTTCCTTAAGTACTCAGATGTAATTTATCAGGCCCTGGGGATTTATTAGCCTTTAAACACAAATTCCCCAACATAATTTCCCTAATGGTCATTTCCTTCAGGCCGGTTCTCCCTTACCACACATTATGTATTAAAATATGGAATCAAGAATTTTACTGGACAGAAGTAGACCATTCAACCCATCACACTTATCAGCTTTTGAAAGAGCGACCCAATAGTCCCATTCCCCAACCCTATCTCCATAGCCCTATAAATTCATTACTTTCAAATATTTTTCAACTCTCTTTAGAAATCTACTGTGGAATTTGCCTCTCCCAGGCAGTGCATTCCAACTTGAAATTGCTCATTTCACTCTTAGATCTCTTGCTGACAATTTTGAAATTGTGAACCCTAGTTACTAATATAACAACTAATGAAAACAGAATATCCTTTTTTACCTTGTCAAAGTCCTTCATAATTTTGAACACCTCAATGAGGTTGCCTCTCCAAGGACAGCATAGAATCACAGAATTCCTTCAGTGTGAAAGCAGGCCATTCGGCCAATTGGGCTCACACCACCCCTCCGAAGAGCGTTCTCACCCAGGCCTACCCCACACTGTAACCCTCACTTCCCATAGCTAATCCACCTAGCCTGCACATCCCTGGACACTACGGGCAATTTAGAATGGCCAGTCTACCTAATCTGCACATCTTTGGACTGTGGGAGGAAACCCACAGACACGGGGAGAATATGCAAACTCCATACAAATAGTTGCCCAAGGGTGGAATCGAACCTAGGTCATTGGCGCTGTGAAGCAGCAGTGCTAACCACTGAGGAATAGCATCACTTCCTTGCTTTTATGCTCTCTGCCACTATTTATAAACCCAAAGATCCTAAAAGCCCTCTTAACAACTGTTTCAACTTTCCTGGCAACCTTCAGAGAATTATACACTTGAACTCCAGAGTCTCTCTACTCCTGACCTCCCTTCAAAGTTGTACCATTGAACCTGTATTGTCTCTTCACATTTGTCCTACCAAAGTGCATTACCTCACATTTCTCTTCATTGAACTTCATCTCCCGGATGTCTGTTCATTTGGCAACTTTACCATTTAAAGGTCTGGATTCTCTTTCACGTTAGTCGTCAACATCTTCTCATTCTCTTTCCACCCACTCACCAGGCCCCACTCGAGTAGTTTTTACTTACCCTTTGAACTTTCTACATTCAACTTGGTTCTCACTTATGTTATCCACCAGACATGTGTCACAAACATCTTTCCTGTTTCATCGTATGCTATCATGCAGGGAGCTCGGACTTTGGCTATCCCACTTGCCTCCTAAAGGAAATGTACCTAGATGGCACTGAAATTCTCCACTCTATAAAAACAGTTCACTGTTCAATTGCAGTTATACTTGCCATTCTTTGATACCAATTTGCTGAGGCAGATCAGTTCACAAGCCAGTAAAATTAGCTTAAATATTTTTACTCAAAGATCAGTTGAGAAAGAACATGGATCACCCATATCATACCATCTTGTAATGGTTTCCTATTAACACTTGATCTACTTTATTCTGCAGAACCAACAGTGCCCGGTACCATGTTCAAAAAGAAAAATGTGATCAAGCAAAGTCTCCTGAACACACACCTGTTGTTTGTCATTTATATAAACAATTTGGAGGAGAATAAAGGAGGCATGGTTAATAAGTTTATAGATGACACCAAAATTGGTGATATAATGGTTACCTAAAAAGTACAACGGGATCTTGATTGGCTGAACCAATGGTCCGACAAGTGGCAGACTGGGTATAATTTAGACAAACACAGATGTTGCACTTTGGTAAAACAAACAAGGGCAGGACTTACCCAGTTAAATGGTAAAGCCTGGGGGAAATGTTGTCAAACAGAGGCACCTAGGGGTCAGGTGCATTGTTCCTTCAAAGTGGCTTCACAGGGAATCAGGATGGTGAAGGCAAGCATGTCAAACGTCACCTTTAATCGGTCAGAGCATTGAGTATAGGAGTTGGGACATCATATTTCAGCTGTGCAGCAATTGGTGAGGCCACCTTTGGGGTACTGTGTACAGCCCTCCTACAGGAAGCATATTATTATTTGAAAGAGTGCAGACAAAATTTACAAGGACGTTATCAGGACTAGAGGGTTTAAGTGATAAGGAAAGGCTGGGGCTTGTTTTCCCCCTGGAGTATTGGAAGCTGAGGGGTGACCTTATAGAGGTTTTTAAAATCACGAGTGGCATAGGTAAAGTGAATGGCCATAAGGCCTTTTCCCTAAGGGTGGGGCACTCTAATCTAGAGGGATGAGATAACAAGGTGTAGAGCTGGATAAACACAGC
>JAHRHZ010000020.1:59989075-60015031 GCA_024137785.1 Ginglymostoma cirratum | reverse complement strand
GTTTAGGCCCGAAACGTCAAGTTTTCCTGCTCCTATGATGCTGCTTGACCTGCTGTGTTCATCCAGCCCCATGCTTGTTATCTCGAATTCTCCAGCATCTGCAGTACCTTTTATCTCTCCTATTTACAGGGTCCAGACACAAAAAGAGAAAGGAAATTCATTACAAAAACTGCATTTATTTTAAATACATCAAGTCAATAGAAGACATCATGCAGCAGCCTAACTGAACTTACAAAGTTAACAGCCAGGGCTCCTTTCCGCTGTCTCATTTGCATACGAGGTAGTTGCATCTCTGCATTCTTCTTGTGCCCTGTCGATCGCAGAGTCACAGAAAACTCTTCATCTGACAAGAAAATGAGCCCAATAATTGAGTAAAATACCTTCATCCAACACAAAGTAGCAGCAGAAAAAGCAGTAGACAACCATTCGACCCCTCAATCATATTCTGTCATACAATAAAATCATGGCAAACGTGCTTGCATTTCAAATGCTACATGCCCATTTACCTCACTCCTGATAACCTTCGACTCTCTTGCTCAACTAGCTTAGCCTTAAAAAATATTCAATGACCAATTGAGCACAAAAGATGTGGACAACAAGTTTCTGGAGTGTGCTAGGGATGCCATTCCAAAGCAGTATGTTGAATAGCCAACTAGAAGACATGTTATTTTAGATCTAGTTTCACACAATTAAAAAAACAGATAATCTTGTTGTAAAAGAATCTACAGGACCCAAAAGCATGAATGATTGATTTAAAAAACACACAACAGGACCTCACTTAACATGGTTGCACTCCTGAAAGAGTAACGTTAAAGCACATCAGATTTTCCAAATGTGAAAGAACTGTAATTAGGCTCTGTCAGAATTTTAGTCGGTGAAAACAAAACAGTTAAAATGCATTATATTGCCAAATCCCCAGCTTTGCAAATTAAATAACTTTAAAAATAAAAACAAATCTAGAATCAAAGGGAAATCTGACTTTATTTACCTCCAGCTGTCCATAACGCTTAACTGGTTCTAACACCAACTTTCTGCCACCAACTACACAGTCTCACCACCGGTCTCAACCAGCTTCCTGACTTGCTGTTTGTCCCACTGCTCTCCGACCTACCTCCAGTATTTTAATTTGCAACAAATCTCATTCATCAATTACTCTGGCGCTCAGTGACATTGGATCCCATGTGCAGTAGGGCCACTATTTTGAATCTTGCTATCTCCCGATCTCTAGAACCAAAAACTTACCTTCAATCACACAGTGTCTTCATTTTTTCCAGATTAAACTGCTGCACCAGATCTCTTGGGCTGACCACAGCAGGGATTCTGAAACGTTCTCCTTCAACCCCTTCATCTCAGCTTCTTCCTTTATGGCAATCCTTAAAACCTGCCCCTTGGGCCAATCTATTGATCATCTGCACTGATATTTCCATGTGGCTCAGTGCCATGTTATGTAACACCACAGCAAAGTGCACTGCTTGATCTTATTATACTAAAAAGATGTTATATAAGCAAGTTGGCCAGGGGGTTCGAGAGTGGGAGGGTGAAGGTCATGGTGGCCAAGCAGGGGCTGGTCAGGATGGGCAACAGTGCCTTTTCATGAGGTGGGAAGTGGTTGGTTGTGAACCAGGGCAGTACATTAGTTTCCTTGAACAAAAGGCCCAAAGACCTAGGAGCCCATCAAGTCTGCTCTGCCATTCAATCATGGCTGATAAGTTTCTCAACCCCATTCTCCTGCTTTCTCCCTATAACCCTTGATCCCTTCATACATCAAGATGGCAGCAGTGGAGCAGGCAGCGTTCAGGCTCCTCAGCTCAGAGCTGGTCAATCCATCCACTTTTATCACCCCTCTTTTCTTCCCCACTCTATATTTTCTAAGATTTTAAAAAGTGATTTTTTTTTCTTATCAGAAAACTTACCTCGGAGCTAGCCAGGGACCTGGCGTGGCCAAGGATCAGGGAGGCCTGGAGGCATGTAGCAGCGCAGAGCAGAGAGGGCTGCAGCTAAGCAGAGAGGGGACGGCTTTTGGACTGAGGTCTGACAATGGGCAGTCAGTGAATTGCAAGGCTGGTCAAACCATGTGTGGAAGCCCCTGCGCTGAACTATCGCAACGTAATGTTTATCTGTAATCTGTTTATCTGACTGTAATCCTTTTAACTATGTCTTATTTCTAACTTATAGTATGTATCACTGTAAGGTATTGCAACTTTTCTTTTTATTCCTCTTTGTATCTAAGATTTGTACCGAGGTACTTTGTACCTGAGATGCAACCATGTGAGGCGACATTATAAACTTTTCACTGTATTTGCGTACTTCTGTACTTAAGTACACATGACAATAAAGGATATTCCGCTGGGAATCCAACAAGGGATCAGGCTATTTGTTAGGAGGCAAAAAAATTATTGCAGAATAAACGATGCCCAAGACAATAGTCAGAAACATGATAACATTTAACATCTCAATCAAGAAACATGGGTCAGAAACAACTGCTAAACTTAAATAAGGGCAACCACATGTAATTGAGGGCTAGGTCAGTTGAAATGGACTAGGAAAATAATTTAGCAGAAAAGACAGCTGAGGAACAAAACAGTAGATGTTTTAACAAAAAAATAGTTCCTGACTCACAGCAAAGACATATCCTAGTGACGAAGGAGGATTCTAGGAAAGGGCTAAATCAAACATGGTTAACCAAGGAAGTTACCAAGGAAGTATCAAATTGAAAGTAAAACATATGGCAGCAAGGATTCATAGCAAATCAGAGAATCAGTGAAAGTCTTAAAATCCAAAACGCAATTTTAAAAAAAATGAACATAAGCTGTTATGTAAAACTAGCAAGTAACATAAAAAAATGGTAAGAGTTTCTTTAAAGGTATTTTTAAAAAAAGGAAGAGGTAGGCCAAAAACTGAACATGGGCTTCTAAGAGAATGAGGCTGGCAAAGTAATGAGGAGCCAGGAAATAGCAGAGGAGCTAAATAAATATCTTTTGCAGTCTTCACAGTACAAGGTACTAATAGAATTACAAAAATTCTAATCAAGGGGCTCCAGGGTGGGGTGAAATGAACAATAACTAACTATCATTGGAGATAAAGGACAAGGGAAACTAATGGACTAAAGGCAGACATGGCCCCTGGAGCTGATGAATTGAACCTTTGGATTTTAAAGGAAGTAGCTACAGAGATGTTGAATGCACTATTGGCAATCTTCCAAGAATCCTTGGAATCTGGAAAAGTTCCAGTGGACAGGAAAACTGCCAATATCACACCCATTCAAAAAAATGGAGACAAAATAGATGATAGCAATAGGCCAATTAACTTAATAGCTATTATTGAGAAAATGTTAGAGTCTATTATAAAGGCTGGAATAGAGGAGCATTTAGAAACAACACGAGTTGGACATGGTCAGCATGGCTTCATGAATGGGAAATCACGTGTGACAAATTTATTTGAGTTCTTTGAGGTGGTAGTAAACAGGCGTTGACCAAGTGGCTAAAGTGGACTGAAATGTAACGGCGTAAGCCTATGAGACCCCCACAGCACAAGTCAAGTACCAAAGAGACTGAATCAAACTCTTTCTGCTAGACAAAACTGTAGTATAACATGAACTATTGATTGAATTAAAAGGATTATTGAGTCACATACTAAGGTGTGAAGAAAAGGATGCAATAAGGAGAAGGTTTAAGTAAAGGAATTGTAAACAGGGTCAGTGTGAACAGCCCCCAGCAGCAAAATTCAAGACTAACACCACAAGAACTTAGCCAGGTCTCCGAGTGGAAATACTGTGATGCAACTGGTATAAGTATATTCACAGAGTATTGTAGTAATAATACGAATACTAATACGTGCATGTTAATTGAATAAAATTCTTAAATTGATGAAACCTTTTGGTAAGTCCAACTCATCAACACAGGGCAGATCAAGGGAAAAGTAGAGGATAGAATATATTTGATAAGGTCCTGTACACATGACTCAAGACAACAGCCCATGATGTTGGGGGCAATATATTGGCAAGGATGAAATTGGTGAATTAATAGACAGAGTTGTAATAAAGCGGGTATTTTTAGGATGGGAACCTGCAACTAATGGAGTATCACAGGGAACAATACCAGGGCCACTAATATTTATAATATATTAAGTGACCGGAAAGACCCAAGTAAATGTACTGTCACCAAGATTGCAGATGACAATAGGTAGAAAAGGTAAGTAGTGAGGATGGCAGAGTCTACAGAGGGATATTGACAGGTTATCTAAGTGGGCAAAAACTCAGCAGATAGAATATAATGTGGGGAAAAGTGAGATTTTGCACTTTGACAGGAAGAACAGAGGAACTGATTATTTAAGTGGGGAAATATTTCAGAAAGCTACAGCACAGAGGGATTTGGGGCTCCTAGTGCGACCAAAATCTGGAATTCAAGTTCAGCGGATAATAGGGAAGGCAAACAGTATGTTGGCCTTCATTTCAAAAGTGAATGGAGTGTTTCAATGATAAAAAAAGGAGATAGGTCACGTTAAAATTATAAGAGGATCAAACTACAGCAGGGATACTATGAACACTTTTGGTCCCTCTGTCTAAGGAAAGATATACTGCCTTTTGGAGGCAGTCCAGATAAGGTTCAGTAGGCTGATTCGGGGTTTGAAGAGATTTTCTTACGAAGCCAGGTTCAGTACGTTGGGCTTGTACTCACGAGTTTAGGAGAACGAAAGGACACCTTATTTAAACGGAAATTTCTTCAGGGACTTGACAGGGTAGATGTGGATAAGCTATTCCCCCCTTTGCGTAATCTCAAACTGATCACTGAGTGAATAATGGCCCATTTAAGGCAGTGTTGAGGAGAATGTGTTTTTCTGAGGGTACTGAATCTTTACCATAGGAGCGCCACAGAGATCGGTTTGTTAAGCACATTCAAGGCAGAAATAGACAGATTCTTTAATCAATAAAATCAAGGGTTAAGGGGATAAGGCAGGAAAGTGGAATTAAGGATTCAGATCAGCCATAATTGCATTCAACAGCAAAGCAGACTGAGTGGGATTTGCTAAAAATACTACTGAAATCATTTGCTGTTACCTTCTGCAAGTGTAATGAATCTCTAACAAAGTCATACCAGCAATAATAAAACTTATAAAATATTAAACTCTATGATTACGTACCAATAGTTAATAAATTCTGGCTTTAAATAAACTGCTCGAATGAAGATAATCAGAAAAACCAAGATATTCAACAGAATCTTTCAAATAATAATGACATTATGAAATCTTACATACCCTGACCCAAATCATCCACCTTTATTTCACTTACCTTCTCTGTTCTTTGTCCGGAGACCCAGGCCCATCATTTTGGGTCCAGCACCAAAGATTTGAAGTTTCCTCAGCTCTGGATTTCTGGCGAAATCATCTTCGGAAAGATCACCCTGTAAAGAAGTTAACTTTTGATCTTTTTATAACAAATCTCAGGAAAATCCAATTAATGAGTTACATATATTCTTACTGGTTGGTAAAACTCAGCGATCCAAAATGCCAAGCAATAAAGGTGAAAATACTCACCTGGAAAAAAGGATAAAGAGTTAGAAACAGGAGTGCATCATTTGGACCTTTGACCCTGCTCTGCTGTTCAATAAGATCATGGCTGATTTAAATCGTGATCTCAACACCACCTTCCCGTGTGTCCCCATAACTCTTCACTGCCTTGCATTTCAAAGATCAAAGTCAACCTTAAATATATTCAAAAACCCAGTTTCCAAATCTGAGTAAGGAATTCCAATGATTAACAACTCAGAGGAGAAAAATCTGTCGCCTGAAACTCCTTAGAAATGGACCTGGATCAGGGAAAATCAAAACAACCCTCATCAGATCAACTAGTAAATGAACCATGGAAGACCTCAAGTCAGAGATAGCAACTTGTGACATTTGAAGGTGAACTACAACAATGAGCAGAAGGGCACCCAAAGGTAGAACACACTAAAGCAACTGGAACTGAGATAAAGAAGGAAAAAGGAAGCAGTGGATATAATAACACAAAGTATCAGTGCAGAATTTGCAAGAGGAATTGAAAAAAAAAAGTGTCATGGAGGTTACACCAGAAAAGCAATTACTAACAAACAGGAAAACTGAGTATTTTGTAAACCTATAAGGAATGAAATTATAGTCAAAGGAAAGATGCGTTGATTCGGGACAAGACAGAGACTTTGGAGACAGAGGGTGTGGCTAAGCTGTGAAAACGAGTACTTTACATCAGATGTTACTAGCATTCCAGGACCCTAGCAGGCAGTCTTGCCTCAGCGTGGTAATCGCCTTGTCCCAATATGACGCTCTCAGCTTGTCATGTCAGTCGCCAGATTTGGCAGTCTTAGTCCCTTATGGTAGTCTCCTTGCCCCAGAGGGGCAGTTTCAGCTTGGCATGTCGATCTCATCCTGGTTTGGAGATCTTCGGTGGCGGCAGCTTCCAAGCATTCTGGAGTTTGTCATTTTAATCAGCCTTCCCCAAACTGAAATTGATCCGAGATGAACTTTGCCTTTATTTTTAAATTGTTTTTCCCCTTACGTATGACTTATGTCATTAATACAGGTGCCATATGATGACTTAAATTTTTCACTTTTTTTTGTTAAAAATACACATGACAATAAATTGCTATTCTATTCTACTAAAGGAACTTGCTAATGCCACAAAAACAACAGAATAAGTGGGCTAACTAGACATAAAGGTCAAAATAATGTTTCCCCATAACCTATGCACACAAGGGTTGCTCCTGAAACACTATTATTCTGTTTTTAGGAGTTCTTTTTACGTTCTCATTAAGTCCTTGATAAGATGATGCAGTCATAGTAACAATACCTTCGATATTTCCGACAATTTAAAGAATTTCTTCAGAAAAGTAACAAAAATTAAATTCACAGATTTCAACTTTAAAAAGTTTAATAATAAATAAGAAGTTGTTAATGACAATAAAACTTTCTGATATTCATTAACAAAATGGAATCTCACATTTTAAATCAGACCCCGAACCATTCCACACCCAATATCAACTCCTTAATCCAAGGCAAGTAGTTGATCTTTTGCAGAAACACTGACAAACTCCCTTAGTTTAGACTTGGTAATATTTGTTTTGAACTATTTTACGTTCAGCAAGTTCCCTCAATGGTTCAAAAAGTATTTGATGTGCTTTCCGTTTGATCCAGCTGTACAGAATCATAAAGATCTGTGATTGTACAGTGACCCATCACTAATCTGATGCAACCCAGTAAAGCTATCCTTTAGAGGGAATTTGAATTCTTCAAAATTAAATTTGAGAGCAGTATTCTTAGAAGTGGCACCGAAGTCTTGATTCTTCACATGCACATGAATGTAAAAGGCATAACAAAGATTACCTCCCTAATATTTTCAAAACATTGATACTTTATCTAGAGGAACACTACAGCCAAATGGTAACGTACCTTCTTATCCTATCTGACCAACATGTCACCCCAAGCCCCAGGCCCTGCCAACCACACAGCGCTATGGCCCACTCCAGCATTTGGGTCCCAATCTGTGAGCCACACCAGGACCACATCACCCACACCAGGACCCCGCTTTCTTCCCTTAAACAGTTTACACACGGGCCCCACTGGCTGAAACACACAGCCGGATAGTTACTTCACCTAATAAACAGTGCCCAAGCTTCCTTAAAAGTTCGTTGGATGAGTTGCATCCGCCGTGCAATCAGAAGCTTGTGTTCACTTACCCTTGCCGATCCTCCAAAAGCACAAATAGAGGCAGATGTTCCATAAATATCCTCCTCCTCAATGTTGGAAGAGCCCGTCATATTAATGCAAAAGATAAGGCCGAAGCATTCAAAGGCAGAAGTGCTGAGTGGGTGATTGATCTCAGCCTCCTCCAGTGGTCCCCATTATTATAGATACCAGTCTTCGGCTAATTCATTCACTCCATGTGATATCAAGAAATGGTTGGAGATACTAGGTACTACAAATGCACTGCGCCCTGACAACATTCCAACAATAGGACAAAAGACTAGAGTTCCAGAATTTGCCACTCCCCTAGCCAAGCTCTTCCAACAGTTACTACACTGACATCTACGCGAAATTGTGAAAAATTTCCCTGCACAGAAAAAGCAACTCAAACCCATCTGGCCCTATCAATCTACTCTCGATCAGTAAAGTGATGAAAGGTCAACAGGGCTATCAATCAGCACCTGTTCAGCAATAACGTGCTCAGTTTCCCCTAGTTTGGAGTCTGCCAGGGCCACTCAGCTCCTGACCTCATTACATCTTGGTTCAAACATGGACAAGAGAGTTGATTTCCAGAGGGGAGGGGAAGAGTGACAGCCCTTGACATCAAGGCCACATTCAACCGAGTGTGGCATCAAGGATTCCTAGCAAAACTGGAATTAGTGGAAAACAGGCTGCTGGTGGGAATCAATATCTGGCACATAGGAAGCTCCAGGACATCACTACAGGATTTCCTCAGGGTAGTGCTCCAGGTTCAAACATCTTCAAATGCTTGACCTTCCAGATCCTTCCTTCCATTATAAAGTCAGAAGTGGGATGTTTGCCAATGATTGCACTACGTCTAGCACCATTGCCAACTCAAATACGAAAGCAGCTCACATTCAAATGCAACAAGATCTGGACAATATCTAGGCTTGAGCTAACAAATGGAAAGTAATACTCGCGCCACACAAGCCAGGCAATAACTGCCTCCGACAAGAACCAATCTAACCACCACCCTTTGATATTCAACAGTGTTACTATCAACTCCTGGGGGTTATCATTGACCAGAAACTCAACTGGACTTACCACATAAACAGTGGCAACAAGAGCAGGCAAGTAGTAAGGAATACCGTGATGAGCAATTCACATCCTGACTTCCCAAAGCCTGTTAACCATAAACAAGGCACAAGTCAGGAGTGTGGAGTACTTCCTACTGCACCCGGATGGGTGCAGCTCCGACGCTCAACACCATCTAGATAAAGCAGCCTGCTTGACTGGCACCACCGTATTCACAAGCATCCACTCCCTCACCACTGACATTCAGTAGCAGCGGTGTGTACTATCTACAAGATACATTGCAGAAATTCACCAAATATCCTTAGACAACAGCTTCCAAACTCATGACCACTTCCATGTAGAAAGACAAAGACAGCAGATAAAAATTTCCCATGCTCATTTTACCAAAATGGGATCTCACACATACTGTAATATGACCTCAAACCACACCATATACAATATCAATTTCTTATTCCCGGTCAGGCAGTTGATCTTTCGCAGAAGCACTGCCAAACTCCTTAGATTGGAATCAGCAATATTATTCTTGAACTTGGAACACCATGGAAATCCCCTTCTAAGACACTCACAATTATGTCTTGGAAATATATTGCCATTCCTTCACTGTTGCTAGGTCAAATCCTGGAATTCCCTCCCGAAGGCATTGTGGGTCTACCTATAGCCCATGGACTGCAGCAGTTCAAGAAGGCAGGTCATCAGCACCTTTTCAAAGGCAACTAGACACAGGCAACAAATGCTAGCCAGCCAGTGATGCCCAAATCCCAAGAGTGAATAAGTAAAAAACATCCTCAAAAGAATTCCAGCAATTAACTCAAATATGATTTTCTTTTCATAAATCCACATTGGCTTAGATTTTATTATTCTTTTTGAAATTCAGATTCTTTATTGTAGATTCTAATATTTCCCCAATATTAAACTAACAAATCTGTAGATTTCCAGTCACCCTCTTCCTCCCTTTTTAAATAGGTTGCATTTTCAACTTTCCAAACCATAGAAAACCTTCTAGAATCTGTAGAATTTTGCAAGATAACCACCAATGTATCCACCATTTCTTTAGCCACCCCTTTCAACACTGTCCTGAAGCTCATCTAGACCGGGAGAGATATCAACCTTCAGTTCAGTTTATGAACCAGACCAAATCCCCTCAAAACAGCCCACCGCCTAACATTTCATACTAAAGACAAGCGTCAGGCGTAGTATTCCAGATGCAAATCAGTTGGTCAAAGCAACCAGTCTTGAAGCCAAATGCACTTTTCTCATATACTATAGTTAAAATACAAAAGAAAGAATTAGAATAACTTAACTCTGTTGTAAAACCTAACAGATTAAAGATCATTTAACTACTAAACAGCAAGTGTTCCAATTTAGTAATACCCCATAGACATGCCCTTAGTAAAGGCAAATTCAGTGAAATAGATGGTCTCATGTGCAATTTTAAAAGCAGGAAAAGAACACCCAGCTTTTAGCTGTAACAGAGATAGCATTAAGAGCTTGCACCTCCAGCTTCAAGACCTCAGCACCAACTGCTAATGAAGGCTAAAACTGAAAAAAATAAATAAATTCTGGTTCTGTGGGGTCTTGACTCCACCCATTCAGGCTGCTTCTGTTGTTCCAGCTTTAGAAAAGATTCCCCAAGGCCTCAAGCTCATAACTTAATTGGCTTTGGAGCAGATTGCTCATTATCTCTGTCTCAAGCTTCCTGCATTGACAAAAAAAACACCTCCTAAAGCCAATAGTATCATCACAAGTTAACCTATCACGTACTCTCTTTTTACAAAAACCAATTTCTTGTGAAACCGAGGAACTGAAAGTCCCTTGGTTCCCTACTGTTTCTGGGAGATTTTCTATATCTCCTCCTGTGAGGACAGAGGCAAAGTAATTGCTTAGTTTCTCCGCCATTTCCCTGCTACCTGTCTATTATTATTGTGTCTCCAATTGTAATGGACAAAATCTGTCCCAGCTAATCTTTTCCTTTTCACATGTTCAAAAGCAGCTTTTCCAGTCCACCTTGATATTCCTTACTGGTTTGCATTTGTAGCCTTTATTCTCTTTCTTACTCAGTTTCTTGGTTCTCCTTTGCTGGGTTCTAAGTTGTTCCTAATCCCTCTTCCCACTTATTCTGGTATCTTTATTATTCACTTCCTTTCATCTAAGGCAGTCATTAACATCATTTGTTATCCACAGTTTATTTAACTTTACTTTGGGAATTTTGTAATAGGTCATACCTAAATCTTTAAATACAAGCATTTGCCAGTCTCCTGTCAAATCTTTCACTGTGCTTTCCCACTCCACCACCCATCTTAAAATTTCCCTTCAAATTTCAGACCCTAGTTTCAGAATGAACTATACTCCAACCAAATTTAATGCAAGATTTTATCACATTAATATTCCCCATAGGCTCCTGTATAGTTAGTTATTAATTAGCCCTCTGAACGGACAACATTAAGTGCAACTAGCCCAATCCCTAGTCAGCTCCTCAATATACTGCTCTAGAAACCCAATTCCTATACACTCCAGAAATCCATCCCACACAGCACTTGTGCTGATTTGACTAAACCAATCTGGGTAAATTGAAGTTGCCCATTATTATATTACTAGCCACTCTGCACACATCTTGAATTTCTGAATTTATGCTGTGGCCAACATTCCTGGTATAGTTTGGTGACCTACACACAATCTGTACCATGATTTACCAACCCTTTCTTTCGCCTATCTCTCCTAATATGAACATCCTTGGATGCTCTGCTTCCAAATCTTGGTCACCTTGCAAGCATGTCTCTGTAACAGCAGTTGATTCACAGCATTCAAATGAATGATGTAGGTAAACAGCTATTATATTAAGAATGCATTAAATTCTAGTTTATCATTGTTCTTTATTCCATTTGGTTTTGATGTTTATCCATCCTTTACTCTGCTTCCATTTTTGCTTTGTACTTCCCTTTAACAGTAATGTTTCCCTTCAATCTGAGCTCCCTGTCAGATTCACAGTTCCCCCCGGATCCAGATAAACCCTCTAAAACAGCACTAATGAACCTTCCCTGCAAGGATGTCATCACAGTTCTGCTAAGACGCAGCCTGTGTTCTACCCGATACCAACACTGGTACTCTTCTACCAAGTATTCAATCACTCAATTCCCTTAGTTCTCCGCTTTATAGCGGATGGGTCCGGAGTCATCTTGAGATTACCATCTTGGACATACTCCTCTTCGTTCTGCTTCCTAGAACATGTCATTTGCTTTCAGGATCTCATCTCCCTTCCTACCCAAGTTACTTGTACCAAAGTGGACCACTACCTTGAACTGTTCACTCTCTGCCCAAAAGGATTTCATGCAGCTGCTCTGTTACATCCTTGACCCGGTCACCAGAGGCGCAACATAGATTTAGATTCATTGTCACATGCATATAAAATTACAATTATGTGTCTTTTTAAACGTTATATACAAAGTGTCACCATGCCCCAGCACCTTCTTGAAACGCTGAATACAATGCAAGATTTTACCGCAAGAGTTCATCTTTCTCTTCCACTCATCAGGTTCACAGTCACCCAAACAGGTGTCTGTTCTCTTATCCCCAAACACGACAACTCTTGCCTTCTTGTTCATCCCCTGCTGTATGGCTGAGCCACCAGTGGCGCCATAACTCTAGCTGTGACTGCATTCCTCCAAGGACCTATTGCCCTCACAGGTTTCTAAAGCGGAAGACTACAATAGAATGAGGGAGGACTTGGCTAAAGTAACAAGGAAACAAAGATTTTATGGTGGGACAGTTGATGAGCAGTGGAGGACTTTCAAAGCAATTTTTCAAAGTGCTCAGCAAAAGTATATTTCAGTGAAAAGGAAGGCTGTAAGAAAAGGGGTACTCTGCCATGGGTATCTAAGGAAATAAGGGAGGCTATCAAATTGAAAGAGAAGGCATACAAAGTGGCCAAAAACAGCATGAAACTACAAGATTGGGAAAACTTTAAAGGTCAACAGAAAGCCACAAAAAGAGCTATAAAGAAAAATAAGATAGAACATGAGAAAAAACTAGCACAGAATATAAAGACAAATAGCAAAAGTTTCTATAAATATATAAAACGAAAAAGAGTGGCTAAAGTAAACGTTGGCCCTTTAGAGGATGAGAAGGGGAACTTAGTTATGGGATACGATGAAATGGCCGAGGCATTGAACAGGTATTTTGTATCGGTCTTCACAGTGGAGGACACCAATAACATGCCAGTAATTGACAAAGAGACGAAGGTAGGTGAGGACCTGGAAACAATCATTATTACAGAAGAGGTAGTATTGGGCAAGCTAATGGAGCTAAGGATTGATAAGTCTCCTGGCCCTGATGGAATGCATCCAAGGGAGAAATAGCAGGTGCACTGGCGGTAACTTTCCAAAATTCGCTGGACTCTGGGACAGTCCCAGCAGATTGGAAAATAGCAAATGTGACGCCACTGTTTAAAAAAAGGAGGTAGACAAAAGATAGGGAATTATAGACCGGTTAGCTTAACCTGTGTCGTGGGGAAGATGCTTGAGTCTATTATCAAGGAAGAAATAGCAAGGCATCTCGATAGAAATTGTCCCGTTGGGCAGACGCAGCATGGGCTCGTGAAGGGCAGGTCATGCTTGACAAATCTTTTGGAATTCTATGAAGAGATTACGAGCAAGGTGGACAATGAGGACCCAGTGGATATGGTGTACCTGGATTTCCAAAAGGCCTTCGATAAGGTGCCGCACAAGAGGCTGCTGCATAAGATAAGGATGCATGGCGTTAGGGGTAAAGTATTAGCATGGATAGAGGATTGGTTGACTAACAGGAAGCAAAGAGTGGGGATAAATGAGTGCTATTCTGGCTGGCAATCAGTGACTAGTGGTGTGCCTCAGGGATCGGTGTTGGGACCACAATTATTTACAATTTACATAGATGATTTGGAGTTGGGGACCACGTGTAGGATGTCAAAGTTTGCAGATGACACTTAGATGAGTGGCAGAGCAAAGTGTGCAGATGACTGTGAAACTTTGCAGAGGAACATTGAGTGAGTGGGCAAAGGTCTGGCAGATGGAATACAATGTAAATAAATGTGAAGTCATACATTTTGGTAGGAGTCATAGTAAAAAGGATTATTACTTGAATGGTAAAAAGTTGCAGCATGCTGCTATGCAGAGGGACCTGGGTGTCCTTGTGCATGAATCACAGAAGGTTGGTCTGCAGGTACAACAAGTAATTAGGAAGGCAAATGGAATTTTGTCCTTCACTGCTAAAGGGATTGAGTTTAAAAGCAGAGAGGTTATGTTGCAACTATACAGGGTGCTGGCGAGGCCACACCTGGAGTACTGTGTGCAGTTTTGGTCTCCTTACTTGAGAAATGATGTACTGGCACTGGAGGGGGTGCAGAGGAGGTTCACTAGGTTGATTCCAGAGTTGAGGGGGTTGGCTTATGAGGAGAGACTGAGTAGATTGGGATTATATTCATTGGAATTCAGAAGATTGAGGGGGGGATTCTATAGAAACATGTAAAATTATGAAGGGAATAGATAAGATAGAAGTAGAGAGGATGCTCCCACTGGCAGGTGAAGCTAGGACAAGAGGGCATAGCCTCAAGATTAGAGGGAGCAGATTTAGGACTGAATTGAGAAGGAACTTCTTCACCCAGAGGGTTGTTAATCCATGGAATTCCTTGCCCAGTGAAGTAGTTGACTCTACTTCAGTAAACGTTTTTAAAGCTAAGGTAGATTTTTTTTGAACAATAAAGGAATTAAGGCATACGGTGAGAGTGCGGTTAAGTGGATCTGAGTCCACAAAAAGATCAGCCATGATCTTATTGAATGGTGGAGCAGGCTCGAAGGGCCGGATGGCCTACTCCTGCCCCTGGTTCTTATGTATGTTCTGAGACCAATTAGCAAGCAGGATCTTAAAAGGACTCATATACTACCTGTTGCCTTAGATTGCCAGTTAGGAGCATGGAGGTAGAAAGTGAATGGGTGATTGCTAGGCAGTGTAACAACCTCTCTGCACATGAGATCAACACAGCTTTCAGCCTTGCTGATGCACTACAGATGACTCCAACTGCTGTTCAATTTTGGAAACCAAAAGTTCAACTCTTGATGACACTTTCACTACTTTTGATACAGTTGTGTCCTAATTACCCCAAATATGACATGCATTCCATGTGACTAAGTTGCCCTACATGCCTTTACTGCTCTAAAAAGGTAACTTTATTTGGTTTTATCAATATTTGTCAAATTAAACCTTACTCATGCTGATAAACGTGGCTAATGCTTAACACTACTCATTGCAATGAATCTTAAGAGAAACCTGCGTCTCCAGTATATCTAATTTGGTCTATGTCTCACTCAGATGTAGTCCCTTGATCATTTACCCTTTACTGCCTTAATCTACAACGGTTTCCTCTCATAATTTGTTCACATGACAATTAATTTTGCCCATAACTTGAACATGACAATAGAGCACAGAAAATTTAAAACAAGAACAAAAACAAAAAGTTGCTTGAAAAGCTCTGCAAGTCTGGCAGCAGCTGTGAAGAAAAAAATCAGAGTTAATGTTTCGGGTCCAGTGACCCTTCCTCAGAACTGATGGTAGCTAGAAAATTTAAAGTTTAAAAATTTGCTTCTGACAATCAAATGTGAAGGTGCGCAGTGATAGCAATTAACTGTAGGCTGAAGCACAAACTCAGAACACCAAGGTAAAGACGAGCAGTGTCTGACATCAACAAAACACAACTGCCAGACCTATGATCATAATATAAACTAAAATCTGTGTGGACACAAGGCATCTGGTCATTTGTTTACTTCTGACAAAGATATTAATACAATTTCTTACAACGGCGTGGGGGGTGGGGAGCGAACAGATTAAGCAGGGGTTCACTTACCTGATTCAAGGTTTTCACTGAACTGGGAAAGATCTGCACAGAAGAGTTTTCAGCAGTCTACAAAACAAATAATGGGTAGAATTATTAAGAGATGCTGCAAGTCATCCTTGTTTTTCCAGGAGGAATCAGCTCCCCAAGTGGAAACAAAAATCCCAGCAATTTCATTATCTGTCCTGAAAACAGAAGCGAGCATGACAGCAAGATGGGGAATGGAGAGAAGACACAGGCCAAGGGAAATAGAAGACTCCATGCAAAGCCACAGTGGTGGGGGGTTTAAAAGGCGCAAGAATGAAGGCATAACCTTACCGAGAGACTGGCTCCTGACTGAAACAATTCATAGGGATAGAGTATTCTCTCGTAGTGGGACCGTAACAGTGAGCCAATGCCCTTTCCTTGTGGGTAACTCATTCGACTGGCTACTTTGGCCCATTTTTTCTCCTTACACAGCACTTCAAATCCACCCTCACTTGCAACCACCTGCAACAGCAAAGTTCATTTTTTAATGCTTAACCATTCAAAATAAAACTGAAGAAAATTAATTTCCCACTGATTAGTAGTATGGTGCCTCAGCAAATAAAGCAACAAGTTTCCAGACTAGGTGCCTGTTTTACATTGAGAAAATAGTTCCCCAGCTCATTCTCCATTCAATTTAATGGCTAAGCTTAAAGTATCAAACTGCCGGCACTCAAACTCGGTACCTGCTAGCTGCATCATGTGCAAAGTGGGAAGGAAGTTACTGAACAAATTTGAGCAAAAGCGAAAATCTTATTGTAATTGAATTCACAGTAACATTGAACCTAGGTGGAAGATTAGGTTGTTTGACCCATCCAGCCTGCTCCACCGTTCAATTAAGGTTATAACTGATCTAGTTGTGGCCTTAATTCCATTTTTGTCTGTATTCAATAGCCCTCAACTATCCTATCAAAAATCTAATGTTTTTTTCCCCCAGGTGGAATTAAAAACCCAAGCCCCAATGCCTTTTAGGGACCAAAAAAAAACACAATCCCAACACTGAGCGAAATGATACTTCCCATCTCCATCCAAAGGGAGACCTTTTTTTAAAAAAAACCATGTTCCCTAGTTCTAGCCTCCCTCCCAAGAGGGAGCATCCTCTATATCCAACTGATCAAATCCCCTCAAGCTCTTATACATTTCATTAAGATGATTACTTAGTCTTCTACAATCCAACGAACATACGCCTAGATTGTTCAACCTTCCCTCACGAGATAAAGCCCATGAGTTGAGTTAACCTTCTCTAAACTGCTTCCAAATTACCTCCAATTTTTCTCAAAAATAGGAGCAAAATTGTACACCATATTCCAGATATGGACTTTGCAAAGCACCGTGCAGCTGCAGTAAAGTCTCCTTTCCTTCAAATTCCATTCCCCCGCCTTCTTAATCACTTGCTGAAACTGCATATTAACACTGATTTGCAAACCAGGGTACCCAAATTTCTAACAAAAAAAAAGGAACTCCTGGAAAAGCTCAGCAGGTCTGGCAACACCTGTGTAGAGAAATCAGAAATAATGTGTTGGGTCCAGTGACCCTTCCTCAGAACTGATGGTAGCTAGGAAAATGTTTTTTAATGCAGAGGATAGGATGAATGTAAGAGCAGACAATGTGATAACAAAACCTGGTAATGTGGGGTTAGCGGGTGAGGACATGGGAGAAGCTCAAGCCCTAGAGTTGTCAAATTCGATGTTCAGTCCAGAAGGCTGTAGCATTCTCAAGCAGAAATGAGGTACTGTTCTTCTAGCAGTCCTGAAGAAGGGTCACCGAACCCAAAACATTAACTGTTTTCTCGCTCCACAGATGCTGCCAGACCTGTGGAGCTTTTCCAGCAACCTCTGTTTTTGTTGCTGTTCTTCCAGCTTGCGCTGAGCTTCACTGGGCTACCGCAGCAAGCCTGAAAGAGAGATGTTGGCCAGGAAACAAGGTGGCATGTTGAAGTGGCAAAGATATTAACGGATATGAATAAAGGTATATGTATGGAGTTAGGCCACAGATCAGTCATGACCTCACTGAATGGTAGAACAGGCCCAAAGGGCTGAATGACCTGCTTCTGTTCCTACGACTAATCAAGGTCAAATGACATATTATGCAAATGGTTACCTTGTGCTTCTCAACACTTTTATACCTTTCGCCAAATTGACAATGCCATCTTCAAATTTTTGCTGGCCAGCTGAGTGAAACTGCTCTCAGTTTCTGAGAGCAGGAACTGAAGTCATTGCAGGATATCCTCGAGACGAACAAAACTAGGTGAGAGCAGTGTCACTCAGCTGGCCAACAAAAATTTGAAGATGGCATGGTCAATTTGGCAAGAGGTTATACAGGTGTTGAGCACAGGTAATCAGACACACACAGTGTAATCCTGACTTTGATTAGTCAAAGGAACAGCAGGTCATTCAGCCCTTGGGCCTGTTCTGCCATTCAATGGAGATCATGACGGATCTAGGGCCGAACTCCATACACCTGCCATTGTCTAGATCCCTTAATAACTTTGCTTAACAAAAGAGCTATCTATATCAGATTCCTGTTTCAGAGTCAAGACAGTGACAGCAGAAATCCGACTGTACATTCAAAACACAGGAGGTGCAGAGTAGATAGATGCAGAATTGTGAATTGACATTTTCAAAGACTCAAGGAAAAGACTGAATAGCTAGTTAAGGGCAACAAGCCTCAATTCGAGGAAAGGTGTGATGACAGGCGTATTTAAAAATGGACAGATTGTACGTGTAAAAAGGTACAATTTACTATAAACACTAGCACAAGGGGTAAGAAGGGAAAAAAGGTGGTCAGGAGTTTAGTGGGAATAGGGCTACAAGCAGAAAGTGGATCCCATGCAAATGCTTTTGGAAGAGAAAAATGTAGCTTGCAATTTGTCATCATTTGCAAGTAATTACACAATTTAAATCGTCTGGGAACTGGCAAAACAAGTCTTGAGGTTGGTGTTCAACAGGAATCAAAGCATGGTTTATGGCCTGGTCTAAAATGCCATCTAGCGCCCTGTCAAGGTTTGGCAACAAACAAGAAAACAGCAACCTGAAATTAAGACACCACAGAGCCAGGGATGGCATTCAGATACATGCAAGGCACTTCAACAATAGATTACTGTACTTAACTTTTGTTCTTATTGTTCTCATTATTCAGAAAAGTTAGACGAATATACAGAATTGTTTCTCTAGGAGAGCTGAAGACCTAACCTTACTGAGCGTGTACAAATCCAACATTTTCCTCTCCACATGTGGAATTTTCAGTGTAGATCCCTGCAGTTCCCAGAATTTGGCTATGTGATCTAGAAAGTTCAACTTGACTCGTGTTTGTGCCTGAAAGCATACAACACCTTGATCAGTAAGCAATGTTACTAAAAGCTCTACAAGAATTCAGAATTCATTTTAGTGTATTATTAACCCAAAAAACACCTTTGCAAAAAAAAACGGTTTAAACATATTAATGAAAAGACAAAACTAAAGTATTCAAAAGTTCTATCATTCACTGTTAACACAGAGGAAGTGTGTAGTAGTAAGTCTGCTTATCAACTCCCGCTTTCACCTCAACTCCAAGGTTACCTTGAAGGCCCTGTCTTCTCAATCTTGCTTCTTTCCTGAGGCATGGTGACCTACAGTTTAAAAAAAGTGTTCACCAATCGCCTCTCTAAGAAAGCAATCCTGTAGTCCTCTGGGACTATGGCATCTGTACCTTTTTACAACAGCCAGTGGAGAGGGAGCACACAAGCCTCTCCCCACCAGTACAAAGTCTCTTTACCACCAAGCATATGCAATGCTTCCCATCGCAACATATTTAAACTAGGTTAGTCATGGACAAGGCTTAACTATTAAAAAAGGTGACTTGTAGGAAATCTGGGCTCCAGCTATGTGGCTTAACGGCCAACTGTTCTGTTCAGGGTTGCTGCGAATTTAGACTTTTGGTCTGAGCTGGCAGCCATTTGTTTTGGGGTGGGGGAGGTGGGTTCTTGTGCATCTGAAATTAATTATTAACTTTAAGCATTTCAGAAGCCATAGTGATCTATTTTACTAACAGCTTTTTAAACCTGACTTTAGGGGAAAACAGGATTTATGCATTACTGACAGACTTTTCTTGTCATCCAGTATGGGGATCAATGGTAAGGCAAGGACGTACAGTGAACTAAGTTAATTCACAACGCATCTCAAGGTACACTGGAAAGAAGTCAAACTTTGAAGATGATGACTAGACGTCGTTGCCAAGAATGTTGTAATGATTGGGATAAGGAAGTTCCTTTGTTAATATTTACTCCTAACGAGTCCACAGGATTTAGTTTTAAATTTTGTTGCAGGAGAAAAGGTGTTCATGCTGTTCCATGTCCCTGGAGAACCATTAAAAGCAAGGTTCACCGGACTTTATCAAACTAAGCAGGGAGCTGTTCATATAGCAGGGAATGAAATAAACACAGCAATAGGAGTTTGAATCCAAAATTGAAATTCATAAGTTAACTTTCCAACAGGCAGAGATTTTTTAAATATTAGATAGCTTCAGGTCTCATTTTACAGAAAACTAGCAAGGTGACTTACAAAGTCTAATACAGAATTATAAATCAATTTGAGGGATATAGGCTAGGCAAAACAAACAGCATTGGCTGTTCAGGATTTTGATGTGGGGAATGCAACCTGTATAGTCTCACCCAGAGAGGTCAGCTTAGATAAGGGGAGAGATTAAATGGACAATGATATAATTGAACCAGGTCAGAGCAGCTGGTGCTCATCCATCACAATGACACCAAAACCAAATAATCAAAAATAATTTGTGACTTATGATAAAGTGAACATGATACAAAAGCTGATTCATATTCTATACTACAACTGGAGAATAGCATTCAAACAAGACATTGAATCTGGTCCTAGTCCTACACTATGTTGAAACATACAACATCGATGTAGACACAATTTTTTTTGGACCACATGGGCGGCACGGTGGCACAGTGGTTAGCACTGCTGCCTCATAGCGCCAGGGACCTGGGCTCGATTCCACCCTCGGGCGACTGTCTGTGTGGAGTTTGCACATTCTCCCAGTGTCTGCGTGGGTTTCCTGCGGGTGCTCCGGTTTCCTCCCACAGTCCAAAGATGTGCAGGTTAGGTTGTTTGGCCATGCTAAATTGCCCGTAGTGTTCAGGGAGGTGTAGATTAGGTGGGTTATAGGGGGTTGGGTCTGGGTGGGATGCTCCAAGATTCGGTGTGGACTTGTTGGGCTGAAGGGCCTGTTTCCACACTGTAGGGATTCTATGAATCCTTTAATGGTACTGAATTTTTCAGCTGCAATAATTTGAAAATGATTTGGGGGCCAAGAGAAAAGGTCATCACAGACTCTTTAAATCGACAGCACACATATCAGAGACTGCAAGATATGTAAAAATGACTGCCATGTGATTGCATAATTAATTAATTAATGTTTCCATATAATTATGGTGACTAAGTTATGCATAGACTTTATGCATCATGAAAATCCTCCTTTAAGAAACATTTTTAATTCTTCTTTGGGGAGGGGGTGAGATGTGATGCGAACAGATTTACATATATAAAATATTTCATTATTTGTTGAAGTTGGGTTTCTGGTTTTTCAGTTGGCAACTGATTACTTTGATATACAGAAAGGCAATTATTAATGTGTATGCATTTCTGTCACCATGCAGATTTCTTTTAAAAACAGCTTTTAAGCCTAGCTTTAGAATGAATGTCAGTTCTTAAATAGGCTTTTCTGGATTCTTCTCTCATGATAGAGCATGGTAAATAATGGGAGCCCCAAGTTTTCGTCGTTCTCTAGAGTTCTTAACCTGAAAAGAAGCATCCACAGCTGAGGCACAAAATTTTAGTTTCACCAAAAATGCTGCAGGTCACACAGCATTTGAGAGACAGCAAGTTCCTGCTGAGTCTAGATGAATCTTCAGTATCAAAGCGAAGAGTGGAGGGGGCAGCATTTATGCTTTTTTTTGGGGTAGGGGTGGTGGGAGGACAGTGGAAGGGGAAGGGGTAGGGGAAGACAAACTGGTTCAGAAAAGATGTTGATACCTTCAGATTAAGTGATCGGAATGTGAGAATGGCAGAACGATGATGTGTCTAACTGCCAGACTGGAAAGAACAGACAGGCCCAGGGCAGGCGGGCGGGCGGGGGAGGGCCGTGAAGAGAAGAGGAGAGAGGACACAACAAAAGAATGTCATAAGCAAAAGCTAAAAGAAAATAAAGGGAAGAATTGGGGAGTTGGCTTCAATATGAAGGAGTTGAACTCGATATCGTGTCCAAGAGGCTGTAAAGTGCTTAGTCTAAAGATGAGATGTTGTTCCTCCAGTTTGCACGGTGATTCACTAGAACACTGCAACATACTGAGGACAGACAACTGGGCATATTAAAATGACTGGCAACACGAAAGCTGCGGCCATGCTTGCTCACAGACTGGAGGTGTTCTATAAAGCCATCACCTAGTCCAAGTTTGATTTCTCCTATGTAGAGTAGGCCACGGTGGGTGAATAGAATACAATACAATCCACAAGAGCGGAGGAAGTGCAGGTGAAATGCTGCTTCACATGGAAAGCCTGTTTAGAAGCTTGAAGGGTGTGCGAGGGGGTGCGCGCAATCATTTTGGTGAGTAATAAGAAGGGGCAAGGGCAGTGTTTTAAGTGGAGATTGAACCCCCGCCACCCCCCCACCCAGAGAACTAAAACAAAACACCCAAAGGAGGCACACCTCACCCTATAATCTGTCAAAAGGTGTGTGAAAAGTGGTGTAACTTGCCTTTTAGCAATATCCAGTTGTTAAATAAAAATCTGACACTCACTTTAAGATCAAAAAAGTGACAATTTATTTATCTAACTAATAGCGAACAAGTTAACTCAACCATTAACGGAATAAATCTTTTCTAACTAGTAACAACTCCCAAATAAAAATCAAGATTCTAATGGTATGCCCTTCCAATAAATACAAGTCCCACTTGTATTTTTAATACAAGTTAGTCCTTCGAAACTACAGTCAGGTTACATGTCTTCTGGAATATTGTGTTTTCTGTCAATTCTTCTATCAGAAATATTAACCAGTTGCGCTGTTGGTACTTTTGCTATTTAGGTAGTTCTTTCTAAGACAGAATCATCGCTGGGTCACAGCCACCTCAGAGCTGAGGGCTGTTACCTCTGTTTTGGTCAACTGCCCCCTGTTAATACCCTTAACGACAAATCAATCTTAGAGATAACAATGTGTAGAGCTGGATGAACACAGCATCAGAGGAGCAGGAAAGCTTGACATTTCAAGCCTAGACCCTTCTTCAGAAATGGGGGAGGGGAAGGGGGCTCTGAAATAAATAGGGAGAGAGGGGGAGGTGGATAGAAGATGGTTAGAGGAGAAGATAGGTGGAGAGGAGACAGACAAGTCAAAGAGGTGGGGATGGACCCAGTAAAAGGTGAGTGTAGGTGGGGAGTTAGGGAGGAGATAGGTCAGTCCAGGGAGGACAGACAGGTTAAGGGGGTGGGATGAGGTTAGTAGATAGGAGATGGGGGTGCGGCTTGAGGTGGGAGGAGGGGATAGGTGGGAGGAAGGACAGGTTAGGGAGGCGGGGACAAGTTGGGCTGGTTTTGGGATGCAGGAGGGGAGGGGAGATTTTGAAGCTTGTGAAGTCCACATTGATACCATTGGGCTGCAGGGTTCCCAAGCTGAATGAGGTGCTGTTCCTGCAACCTTCGGGTAGCATTGTTGTGACACTGCAGGAGGCACAAGATGGACATGTCGTCTGAAGAATGGGGGAGGGAGTTGTAATGGTTCGCGACTGGGAGGTGCAGTTGTTTAGTGCGAACTGAGCGTAGGTGTTCTGCAAAGCAGTACCCAAGCCTCCGCTTGGTTTCCTCGATGTAGAGGAGGCCACAACAGGAACAGCAGATACAGTATACCACATTGCAGATGTTCACCTGCACATCTGCTTGATGTGGGAAGTCTTCTTGGGGCCTGGGATGGGGGTTGGGGGGTGGTGTAGGGGCAGGTGTAGCTGTTGCAAGGAAAGTGCCGGGTGTGGTGGGGCTGGAGGGGAGTGTGGAGCGGACAAGGGAGTCCTGGAGAGAGTGGTCCCTCTGGAAGGCAGATAAGGGTGGGGAGGGAAAAATGTCTTTGGTGGGGTCGGATTGCAGATGGCGGAAGTATCGGACAATGATGCATTGGATCCGGAGGTTGGTGGGGTGGTACGTGTTTTGGAATCCCCCTCGTCCTCACATAGCAGGTGAACATCTGCTAATGTGGTATACTGTATCCGCTGTTCCCGTTGTGGCCTCCTCTACATCGAGGAAACCAAGCGGAGGCTTGGGTACTGCTTTGCAGAACACCTACGCTCAATTCGCACTAAACAACTGCACCTCCCCACCCTTACCTGCCTTCCGGAGGGACCACTCTCTCCAGGACTCCCTTGTCCGCTCCACACTCCTCTCCAGCCCCACCACACCCGGCACTTTCCTTACAACCGCTACACCTGCGCCTACACCACCCCCCCAACCCCCATCCCAGGCCCCAAGACGACTTTCCACATCAAGCAGATGTTCACCTGCACATCTGCTAATGTGGTATACTGTATCCGCTGTTCCCGTTGTGGCTTCCTCTACATTGGGGAAACCAAGAAGTAGTTTGGGGACCGCTTTGCAGAACACCTATGCTCGGTTCGCAACAAACAACTGCACCTCCCAGTCGTGAACCATTTCAACTCCCCCTCCTATTCCTCAGACGACATGCCTCCTGCAGTGCCACAACAATGCCACCCGAAGGTTGCAGGAACAGCAACAGCAACTCATATTCCACTTGGGAACCCTACAGCCCAAGGGTATCAATGTGGACTTCACAAGCTTCAATATCTCCCCTCCCCCTACTGCATCCCAAAACCAGCCCAACCAGCCTCCTTAACCTGTCCTTCCTCCCACCTCAAGCCCCACCCCATCTCCTACCTACGAGCCTCATCCCACCCCCTTGACCTGTCAGTCCTCCCTGGACTGACCTATCCCCTCCCTAGCTCCCCACCTACACTCACCTTTACTGGCTCCATCCCTGCCTCTTTGACCTGTGTCTCCTCTCCACATATCTTCTCCAGTATCCATCTTCTGTCCACCTCCCCCTCTCTCCCTATTTATTTCAGAACCCCCTTCCCTTCCTCCGTTTCTGAAGAAGGGTCTAGGCCCGAAATGACAGCTTTCCTGCTCCTCTGATGCCGCTTGGCCTGCTGTGTTCATCCAGCTCTACACCGTGGTATCTTATATACTTTAACCTGTCTAGGTTCAGTAGAGTCCATTTATGTAGGTGAGTGCGCTCTGGGAAGAAGCTCAAGCGCTCTCGTCTAACCGCTGAACTCAATTATTTAAACCTGAGGAATCTTATATAGGGACACAGGTGTTTTGAGTACTGTACACAAGGTGCTTTGGTTTATCTAAAAAGGAGTGAACCCCTTGGAGTACAAGAAGAGGAGGAATAATATACACCAAGGAAATCAGGAGGGCAAAATGGGCATGAAATAGGGTTAAAGAGTACCCAAAGCTATTTGCCAAAGAAATTTTATAAATACTTGAAGGGATAAAAAGTAACTACAAAGAGAACAGGGGTCCTAAAAGATCAATAAGATTATGCGTGGAACCACAGGAGATTGGAGAGATACAGAGTGTATATCTCACGTAAGTATATACACGAATGACATGGAAGCTAGGGAACGTGGGGAAGTAAACAGTGGTGTCTTGAAAAGTTCATGTTACAGTAACTGAGGTGCTTGAAGTCTTAAAACACAAAAGGTACACAAATCCCCAGAACCTGATCAGGTTCATCCCAGAGCTTTGTGGAAAGCTAGGGAAGAAATTGCTGGGCCCCTTAGAGATATAAATATCAACAGCCACAGGTGAGGTGCAGGAAGACTGGAGGATGGTTAATGTGGTGCTGTCGTTTAACAGAGGTTGTAAGGAAAAGCAGGGAACAGTGGACCAGTGAGTCTTATGTCAGTGGTAGGCAAGTTGGAGGGTATTCTGAGACACAAGACATATATGTATTTGAAGAGGCAAGGACTGATTAGGATAGTAAATATGGTTTTGTGTTGAAAAGTGTCTCTAACTTGATTGGCTTGACAAAGATTGAAGAAGGCAGAGCAAAAGGTGTTGTCTACATGGATGGCAGTGGCTCAGCGATTAGCAATGTTGGCTCAGCACCGGGAACCCAGGCTCAAACTCACTCTTGGGCAACTGTATCAGAGATAATAGGAACTGCAGATGCTGGAGAATCCGAGATAACAAGGTGTAGAGCTGGATGAACACAGCAGGCCAAGCAGCATCATAGGAGCAGGTCCT
>JAHRHZ010000020.1:59965544-59988675 GCA_024137785.1 Ginglymostoma cirratum | reverse complement strand
CATCCAGCTCTACACCTTGTTATCTTGGGCAACTGTGTTGAGTTTGCAGATTCTCCCCATGTCTGCACAGGCTTCCTCTGGTTTCCTCTCAGTCCAGTGAGAAGCAGGATTGACCATACTAAATTATCCATCACATGCAGGGCTAGGTGGATTAACCACAGGAAATCCAGCATTACTCGGCTAGGGGTGGAGGCTGGACCTGGGTGGGATAGTCCTCAGAGGGGTAGTGTTGACTCAATGGACCAAAGTGGCCCATTTCCTCTCTGTAGCAGTTCTACAATTCTATATGCACTCCAGCAAAGCATTCAACAAGGTTCTGCATGATAGACCAGTAGCAAAGATCACATGGATCCAGGAAGAGCTAGCCACTTTGATACAAAAAAAAAATTGCTTGCTGGTTGGAGACAGGGTGGTAGTAGAGGGCTGTTGTTCAGTTTGGAGGCCTGTGACCAGCAGTGTGCCACAAGGATCAGTGCTCGGTCCATTGCTTTGTCATTTAGATAAATGCTTTGGATGTGAATATAGAAGCAAGTTTGCAGATGACAAAATAGATGGTATAGTGGACAGTTAAGATTCTCAGAGTACAACAACAGAGGCAATGGCCTAGTGATATTATCACTGGGCTGTTAATCCAGAAGCTCTGATAATGTTCTGGGGACCTGGGTTCGAATTAGAATTCAATAAATCTGATACAATCTGGAACTAAGTCTAATGATGAACACGAATCCATTGACGATTGTTGGAAAAATCCATCTGGTTCATTAATGTCCTTTAGGGAAGGAAGCTGCCATCCTTACCCAGTCTGGCTTACATGTGACTCCAGGCCCAAAGCAATGTGGTTGACTTGTAACTGCCCTCTGAGCAATTAAGAACGGACAATAAATGCTGGCCTAGCCAGCAACACCCTCATCCATGAATGAATAAAGGAACAGGACTTTGATCAGACGGACCAATGGGCTGATGGGTGGCAGATGGAGTTTTATTTAGATTAATGAGGCGTTACATTTTAGTGAAACAAAAAAGGTCAGAACTTATACAGTTAACAGTTAGGAGTGCTGCCAAATAGAGACCTAGGGGTGAAGGTTCATCGTTCCTTCAAAGTGGAGTTGAAGGTAGACAGGTTGGAAGGCAGCATGCAGCACACTTGCCTTCATTGGTCACAGCATGGAGTTGGGACGTCTTGTTGACATTGTACAGGATGTTGGTGAGACCACTTTTAGAATATTAAATACAATTCTGGTTCCCCTTCTATAGTAGGATGTTGTTAAACTGGAAAGTGTGCAGAAAAAAAAAATTTAGAAGGATGTTGCCAGGATTGGAGGATTTGAGCTATAGGGAGAGGTCAAATAGGCTACAGCTATTTTCCCTGGAGCAGAGGCTGAGGAGCAACCTTATAAAATCATGAGGGGCATGGATAGGGTGAACAGCCAAGCCTTTTCCCCAGTATATGGGAGCCCAAAACTAGAAGGCATAGGTTGAAGGAGAGAGGGGCGAAGATTTAAAGAGGGCCTAAGGGGCAACGTTTTCCACACAAAGGGTGGTGCATGTATGGAGTCAGCTGCCAGAGGAACTGGTTGACAGTTGGTACAATTACATTTTAAAAAGCATCTGGACGGGTACATGCATAGGAAGGGTTTAGGGAGGGACATGGGCCAAATGGGACTAGTTGAGTTTGGAAAACTTGGTCAGCATGGATGAGTTGGACCAAAGGGTTTATATCTGCGCTGTCTGTCTAAGGTCCAAGAGCTGGAGATTACAGGATTAACTGAGAAGTACCACGGATAAGTAAAAGTCAGAGAGTAAAAAGGAGGCTAGAGTCAAGGGAATAGTAGTATCTAAGTAATTAGAAAAGTCAGCAAGTAAGACAAAGTTAGATCAAGTTTAAGTAATGGCAGGCGAGGTCAGCCAAAGGCTATGCAGGTCCGATCATATGTGGAAGGCATGGGTCCTAGTGGTGCCTCAGACTATCATGTGTGCATGCAGTGCTCCTAATTGCAGGTACTTCAGCTCCAGGCTTAGGAACTTCAAGGGTAGCTGAAGGCACTCTGGTACATCCACAAGGCTGTGTAACAGATGTGTTTAGAGACATAGTCAAGGGTCTGAAGGAAAGAAGCAAATGGGTGACCACCAGGCATTCAAAGAGAGTCAGGCAGGTAGTGCAGGAGTCATCTGTGGTCCTACTCACAAAAATCGGTTTTACATTTTGAATGCAAGTGAGGGCACTGGTTCTTTCAGGAAGTATAGACAGAGCCATGCTGCTGACACCACAAGTGACCTGACTGCAAAAGGAGGAGAGGAAGAAGCAAGCAAGACCAAAAGTAAGAGATGATTCATTAGTGAAGGGACAGGCAGGAGTTTGTCTCACTTTTCTCCCCTGAGACAAGGTTGGACTGCCTTTTCCTTGGTTCCTTTCTCTAAAAGATGCTGTGCCACTATTGAATTCTGCACTGGAACCCCTGCTTTTGTAACTGCAGATATAACTCCAGGATGGGGTGTCACCTCTATGGTGAGAGTGTCACAGTGGCTGAAGGGGGCAGGTGATAAGATAGATTGTGGTATACATTGGAATCAGTAATAAAAGATTGAACGAGAGCTGGCACCTTGCATCCAGATTTCAGCTAGTCAGTTGACTAAAGAGCAGGCCCTCAAAAGGTTGGAACCTCTGGAATATCCTGGTGCTGTGCTCGTGGGTACAGAAATGAGATTAGAACAAATGAATGTGTGGCTCAAGAGTAGGTGCAAGAGGGAGGGTTCACTGGGACCATTCTGGTGAAAGTGGGACAGTCTGCACCTATACCAGAATGCAATCAACATCCAAGAGGGTTTTCAGGTGCTGTTGAAGGAGGTTAAGTTAGATCAGCAGGGGCAGAGGGACAGTGCATTAGTAACATGAGATTGACTGGCTTCAGCATTAATGCTATGAATACTACACAGAAAATAGATGAGTTAAGAGCATAGATTAACACATGGACTTGGAACAGAGCCATTGTTGAGGGAGGAACAAGAGTGGCAATTCAACATTGTGGGGTTATAGCATTTTCAGGCAGGACTGGGGTGTACGTAGAAGAGATGGTGATGTTGCATCATTAGTTAAGGAGTCAGTTATTGCAATAAAGGAAGACAGACTTTTGAAAAGGTTGTCAAATTAGACCGTGGGTACAGCTTAATAAAAAAGGGACCAGTCACACTGTTATGTGTATTATAAAACTTAGTCAGCAGGCAATTGTGGGGCAGATATCTGAGACGTGTAAAAGTGATAGTGCTATTATAGGATTTCAACTTCAAACATTAATCAGGATAATCAGTTTACAAAGGTTTAGACAGGACAGTTGACAGCCTTAAAATGTAGATGTTACTCTAGAGGATGATATAGTGCCAGACCTAATTCTGGTAAATAAAGCCACAGGTGTTCAAGATGGCAGTAGGGGAGCATTTTAGCAGTAGCGACAACAGCATATGTTTTACATTTATGGAAAAGGAAAGAGACTTTCGACAAAGAAGGGTTTTTGATTAAGGGACGATGAAGTTTATCAAAATAAGTCAGGATCTGGCCAAAGTAGACTGAACAGCTACTGGTGGATAAATCTGCAGAACAGTGGGAGGCATTCAAAAAAGGAATTGGGAAGTATACAAATCCAACATGTTCCATTTAGGATGCAACATTGGAGCAACAAGCCTCGAGGGCCCGAGATGTTCAGAACTGGATAAAAGAAACAAAAAAAAAAGTGTAGAACAGGTACAAAGGGTGAAAAAAAACCCAGCAGAAGCCTGAGTGGAGCAAGATAAGTGCCGGAGGGAACTTAAGCCATGAAAACAGCAAAGAGGGGCATGGAAAAAAGTGCTGAATAGGAAGGCTCCCAATATGTTCTACAAGTAGATCACTGGGAGAACATCCAGGAGAAGAGGATTAGGGCCTATGAGGGACCAAGGGAGAAATCAATGCATGGAACTGGAGGACATTTGGTCCTAAACAAGTATTTCACTACTGTCCTCACTCAAGAGGGAGAGAATCGTGCAGAGACAGAACTTGGAAAGATGAACTGAGTTTCTTAAGCAGGTTGATATAGGGAGTCAGGAACTGGGGGCATTGGCAGGTTTAAAATTGGACAGATCCCCAGGACTGGATGAGTTATATCGCAGGCTGTTGTGGAAGAGGAGAAGGAAAAACAGGGGCATTGACCCAAAATTTTAGTTCCTCTCTGGCCACAGTAAAGGTCTGGAGTACAAAATCAAGGAGCTGCAAATCAGTTAGCCTTTGTCATAGGGAAACTACCAGAGAAAATTCTGAATGAGGAGAAATAATCTCCATTTGGAGAGGCAAGTTTTGATTAGGCATATTCAACATGGCTCTCAGACAGGTTATGCCTAGCAACTCTGGCGGAATTTTTTTAGAAGAGGTGGCCAAGATTAGCGTCATCTAGTTGATGTGGTTCATACGGATTGCAGCAAAGCTTTTGACAAGGAGCCATATGGGCGATTAACAATTACACTTCACTCAGATCCAGGGTAACATGGCATGTTGGATTCAGAGGGGGAGGCAGTGTGTACATGTGCATCTAAATACAATGCACACAAGAACAATGGTGAGGGGTTGGAAGAGATGACGAGTACATTTGCAAGTGACAAAGATTAGCTGCTGGCTGTTGATAATGATTGTTAAGTTACAAGACAATACAGATGGATTGATCAGATGGGGGAGAAGAAATCCAGTGGTACATGGGATTTAACACCGACAAACCTGAGGTGATACACTTTAGGAAAAAAGACAAGAGAGTACTCAATGAATGGCAGGACACTAGGAAACTCAGGAGAAATCTTGGCGAGTCTGTAAGGAGGCAGGACAGGCTAATAAAAGGTTGTTAAAGGCAAGTGTCTTGTATGCCATCATAGTTGTGGCATAGATTATAAACATGGGGAGATTATGTTGAAGCTGTACAGAAACTTTTGTTGTGACCACAACTGCACAGAGTCCTCCAGCTGTGGCCTCTTACTGTGGGAAGGATTGATTGCACTGAAGAGGGTGCAGAGGTGATTCACCAGGATGTTGCCTGGGACAGAGCATTTCAGCTTTGAAGAGTAAACTATATGGTAAATGGAAATGCCCTGGGGAAAACTGATGCACAGAGAGATCTGGGTGTTCAGGTGCATTGTACCCTGAAGGTGGCAACGCAGGTGGATAGTGTGGTCAAGGCGGCATACGGCATGCTTTCATTCATCGGACAGGGTATTGAGTACAAGAGTTGGCAGGTCATGTTACAGTTGTATAGGACTTTGGTGCGACCACATTTGGAATACTGCGTACAGTTCTGGTCACATTACCAAAAGGATGTGGATGCTTTGGAGACGGTGCAGAGGAGGTTCACCAGAATGTTGCCTGGTATGGAGGGCGCTAGCTATGAAGAGGGGTTGAGTAGATTAGGATTATTTACATTAGAAAGACGGAGGTGGGAGACCTGATTGAGGTCTACAAAATCATGAGAGGTATAGACAGGGTGGATAGCAAGAAGCTTCCCCCCCCTCCTCAAGAGTCGGGGAATCAATTACTGGGGGTCACGATTTCAAGGTGAGAGGGGAAAAGTTTAAGGGAGATGTGTGGAAAGTTCTTTACGCAGAGAGTGATGCGTGCCTGGAATGTGTTGCCAGCGGAGGTGGTAGAGGCAGGCATGATAGCGTCATTTAAGATGTATCCAGACAGATACATGAATGGGCAGGGAACAGAGGGTTACAGATCCTTGGAAAATAGGCAACAGGTTTAGATAGAGGATCTGGATCAGCGCAGGCTTGGAGGGCTGAAGGGCCTGTTCCTGTGCTGTAATTTTCTTTGTTCATTCTAAGAGAGGCTGGTTAAGCTTTGGTTGTTTATGAGCAAAGATGGAGAGAAAGGACTTGATTTGTGTCCAAGATTGAGGACTGTAGACATGGTGAATAGAAAGAAGCTGTTCCCCTAGGTGAAGGGGATGTAACAAGAGGCCATGGTTTAGAAGGGATGAGAGAAATCTGTAGTGCACTGGCCGCAAGGATGTAGAGACAGAAAACCTCAAATTTTGAGTCTTAAATGAGAACTTGCAAAGTTGAAGATTATGAGCTGAATGCTAAAAACGAGATTAGTGCAGATAGATCAGCATAAACCTGATTTGGCCAAAAGGTTCTCTTCTGTGGCAAATGATTCTATGGAAGTGAAAGCTCATTAGTTTGGTCTCTGTGATGAGGGGATCATCCTATGATGAGGCTGAATAAACTGGCGTTTTCTGGAGTTGAGGACAGAGAGAAAGGTGATCTAATTGATAAAAGGCGCAAGGTTCTGAATGAGCTTGATATATTCAAGCTTAAAAAGATTGCTTCTGCTGGGATGCAACGTGTTTTACATATTCAGACTTTCAGCACAAGAGACCAGTCAAGTTGGAATGGAGACAGAAAACCACTTCAATGAAGAGTTGTGGACCTTTGGAATTCTCTACCCCAGGAGGTGTGGTTGTTCCATTTTTATAAAATTGAAGACAGACATGTTTACTCTCAGGGAATCCAAAGATCAGTTGTGATTATACAAAAAAAAAAGGTTCAATTGCACAAATCTATTCTATTTCTCATGTTCACATATTAAAGGCAGTCGCAACATTTCCACTGACTGAAATAAAACAGAAAAACAAACTTAAGACAGCCAGCATCTGTGGAGGCAGAAACAGAATTAATGTGGAATCCAATGACTCTCTTGCATGAGGAACTCATGGAATGACATGTAGCTGGAGAGGCAGCCACAAGACACCTTCCATAACTTCCTTTTAGCATTAGTGTTATCAAACTGCTCAGTAATAACCTGCTCACTGTCACTAAGCAAGAGTCCCACTAGGGCCATTCAGTTCCTGATAAAGTTTTGATTCAAACATGGACAAAAAAGTTGAATTCCAGAAATGAGATATGGGACATCTCTTGACATTAAGGCCACATCTAATTGAACACAATTCAGGAATCAATTCAAAATCTGCAGGAAACCTTTTACTGGTTGAAGTCATACCTACGACCAGGAATATAGTCTGACCTCCAGCTATCACATCTCAGCTGGAGTACTTCAGGTATTTTTTTCTAATCTGTTATCCAGTCAACCTGTCTATAGAGTCAAAGAGATAGACAACACAGAAACAGACCCTTGGGTCCGATTCATACATGCCAACCAGATATCCCAAATTAATCTAGTCCCAGCATTTGCCGCAAATCCCTCTCAAACCCTTCTCGTTCACATACCGATCCAGATGCCTTTTAAATGTTCTAAATGTACCAGTCTCCACCACTTCCTCTGGCAGCTCATTCCACACATGCACCACCTTCTGCATGAAAACATTGCCCCTCGGGTCCCTGTTAAAATCTTACCCCTCACCTTAAATATATCCTCTCTAGTTTTGGACTCCTCACCCCAGGAAGAGACCTTGTCTATTCACCCTATCCTTGCCCCTCATGATCTTATAAATCTCTGGAAGGTCACCATTTCCCCACGTTTTCTACCTTCCATAACCTTCTCTACAGTATGTGGATGCAAAATACTCAGTCTCCCCATCTCCTGTGGTTCCACACATATAGCCTTGCTGATCTTTAAGGGGCCCTAATCTCACCCTAATTACCCTTTTATCCTTAACATTTGTAGGATCCCTTTGGATTCTCCTTAACCCTTCTTGCCAAAAGCCATCTCGTGTCCCTTTTCACCCTCCTGAGTTCCCTCTTCGGTCTAAAGGCAGTAGGGTGTAGGTAATCCCTCGATTTCTACTGCCTATACCTGACCTATGCTCCTTTCTTACTCTTGAACAAAACCTCAATTTCTCTAATTATCCAGCTATCCTACACCACCAACCTCGCCCTTCACCCAAACAGGAAGGCAGTGTCTCTGGACTCATTCTCATTTTTGAAGGCCTCCATTTTCTAGCCATCCCTTTACCTGCAAACATCCACCCCCAAATCAACTTTTCAAAGTTCTTGCCTAATACCGTCAAAATTGGCCTTCCAATTTAAAACTTTTAGATCTAGTCTATCCTTTTCCATCACTATTTTAAAATAATAACTGTTAGAACTATGGCTACCGGCCCCAAAGTGCTCCTGCACTGACACCTCAGTCACCCACCCTGCCTTATTTCCCCCAAGAGTAGGTCAAGTTTTGACCCTTCTCTAGTAGATACATCCACATACTGCATTAAAAAATGTTCTTGTACATTTAAATTCCTCTCCAATCAAGTCCTTAACACTATGGCAGTCCCAGTCTGTTTGGAAAGTTAAAATCCCCTGCCATAACCACCCCATTATTCATACAGATGAGATCTCCCTGCAAATTTTTTTCTCAATTTCCTGCTAACTATTGGGATTGTATGACAAGACACCTAATAAAAGGCAATCATCCCTTTCTTATTTCTCAGTTCCACCTAAATAACTTCCCTGGACATATTCTCAAGAATATCCTTTAAGTACAGCGATAACATTAATGCTTATCAGAGACAACACTTCTCCTGCCCCCACCCCCTTTCTATCCATCCTGTAGGATCTATACCGGGAGTGCCAGTCCTGTCCAACCCTGAGCCACATCTAATTGATTTTGTATCCCAGTCACACAGTCTGAACCACGCCCATGTTCATCTGCCTTCCTGTTAAGCTTCTTGCTTTGAAATAAATGCAGTTCAATCCATCAGTCCTACCTCATTTTCTACTTTGTCCTTGCCTAACCCACCTATTGACTTACTCCTTTTCCCAACTGTACCAGTCTCAAACTGATCTCTTTCCTCACTATGTCCCTGGGTCTCTCTTCCTCCCCTACTAGTTGCAATCCTCCCGATCAGCTCTAGCAAATCTCCCTGCCAATTCAGGTACAATTTGTCCTTCTTATACACGTCACTTCTACCCCAGAAGAGGAGATTCCAATGATTAAAAAAAAGTGAGATTCCTTGTCCTCCACACCAGCTCCTCAGCCATGCATTTATTCACTTTATTCTCCTATTCCTACCTTCACTAGCTCATTAGCACCAGGAGCAATCCAGATGTTTCTGCCCTCAAGGACCTGCTTTCTAAATTCCTGCATAACTTCCTACATTCTGTCCTCATAGAAAACAAAGGATGTCTACTTCATGTGTTCCTATGTGTACAACTACTCCTGCTGGTCCCTCTCCCCTTTGAGGATATTCTGCACTCTCCAAAATATCCTTGAACCTGGCTCCAGGGAGGCAACACACCACTGATATCTTGCTGTCAGCTCAAGAAATGTCTGTGCCTCTGACTAGAGACAGTCCCCTATCACAATCATTTGGGACCTGGCATACCACTTGTTACACGAGAGCCACATTTCAGTTAATGAGACTGTCAGTGCTACATTCCCCTGACAGTCCATCACCCCTACATTTTCCAAATCAGCATACTGGTTTGAGATGGGAGTTGCCATGGAAGACTCCGGCACGATTTATCTCCTTCCCTACCTTTTGTGGAGGTCACCCATCTACATGACTAACTTCATTTTATCTCCCTCTCTGCAACTACCATCCAGTCACACCCCCTAGTTCCTGTACTTCAGGAACATTAAATATACATTACTGTAGCAGGTAGATCTGGAACCTAGGCCTCCTGGCTCAAAGGCAGGGATACTAACATTGCACTACAATCACTTATGTCCTGGGCCCAACCACCTTCAGCTGCTCCAATGACCTTGCCTCCACTGCAAAAAAGGTGCAAGTGGGGACATTTGCTAATGCTTGCACAACATACAGCACCATTCACATTTCAGATACTGAGGACATCCATGTCCAAATGCAGCAAGGTGTGTCAGGAAAATGCATAACTTGTGAAAAGTTGCCTCTTGTACCTAGAGAAGAAATTCTAGCAATTGTCTCCAAATTGCTGGCAGCTTGATACAGTGGTATGTCAATAAAGTACTGACCTCATCAAGATACCCAAATCATTCTACATCACTCCAAATCACTGATTCCCAATTCACTCTTCACTACACCACAACTCCTGAATCAAAATCACTACCTCTAACCAATGCACTCCAACACATCAGCTCCCATTAATCCCAGCTTTGGCTGGCACACCACACAAGTGCCAGACATTGACCATTGTCAAAGTGAAATGAATATCACAACAGGACATCCAATGGTCCTAACATTTCAAATCCCCCACTAACCACCATCTGGGAGTTACCATTCACCAGAAATGGAACTACTAATATTATAGATAGTAACATGAATAAATGCTTTGGATCAAATAGCAGTAGTAATACTGTGACAAGTAACCCATCTCCCTAACCCAAAACTTGCCCACAATCGAGGTCAGGAGTGTGGATGAGTGCAGTTGCCAACACTTGAGACTTGACACCAAAATCAAAACAACCCACTCGATTGGCATACACCAAGAAATATTCACTCCGTCCATCATAGATGCTCAGTGGCAG
Organism: Ginglymostoma cirratum; assembly: GCA_024137785.1. Taxonomy (NCBI): domain Eukaryota; kingdom Metazoa; phylum Chordata; class Chondrichthyes; order Orectolobiformes; family Ginglymostomatidae; genus Ginglymostoma; species Ginglymostoma cirratum. Next base: position 59,978,261 of record JAHRHZ010000020.1, on the reverse strand, counting down.
TGTTCCATCTACAAGATGCACTGCAGAAATTCATTAAGGCTGCCTAAAACTTGTCCCCTCCTCCTCCCTCACATCCCTTAACCATCTCCACTACTTTCAGCCCTCTCCCATCCTCATGTTATCCTGTCATGAAACCCATACGCACCACATGTCTAGGAGATAGTAGGTAACTTCTTCAGGGCCAAATTTTCTGAAATTTTTTCAGAAATTTCTGAAGAAGGGTCTAGGCCCAAAACGTCAGCCTTACTGCTCCTCTGATGCTGCTTGGCCTGCTGTGTTCACCCAGCTCTACACCTTGTTATCCCACCATGTCTGCTGCCTGTATCCCCACCCAGCTATGCACCCCTAACCCATGACCTGCCTCTCCCCCCAACCATGTTCACTGGAGTCTCCTTGGGTACTCCCTGTCCCTTTACATATTCTCATCCCAATCACCTGCCTAGTCCCTTCTGCCTCCTTTCCTTTTGTTCAAGGCTCCACTGAAAAGCAGACTACAGCACAAACTCACCTCCACAGATGTTGCCTGACCTGCATAAGTATTCACATCTACAAAAAAAAATTTTGCTTTTGTAATATTAAAACTGCTGAGTTAATCAGGCACAAAACAGTTCAATTCTCACCTCAAGCTCATTGAGTCGCTGTATTCTTGGTGTAAAGTGAAAGTTCTTCACCTCACAGGCAAATGGTGGCTGCCAGTCCTGAAAAAGAAAAAGAAAAAGAAATTGAAAGCTTTCATCTTAAGGAAGGTCTTCAATAAATGAATTAAGAGCAGGACCAGAACATTCAGGCCCTTTCATGTGCTCTTCCTTTCAGGAAAGGATTAGCTGATCAGACCATTTCAAATCCCCATTCCCATCTATGCCAGATAGTCTTTCATCACCCTTTTGCTTTGCAAAGATTACCTACCTGATTCTGCTTCAGCCACCTTTGAGACAGAGTTCCAATGACAACCTTCTGAAAGAAAAGATCTTGTTGTATATTTTTAATGTGTGATCCTTCATTTCAAAGGAGTGACCCTAATTCTAGATTGAGACATTTTTGCCACAGGATGTCATGTTTCGATCAAGTCCTCTTACTCCTTCGAACTCCAGTAATACAGGGGCTAGCATTTTCAGCCTTCTCAAGACAACCTCACTTATTCTAGGAGAACAATCCCAGTCTATCCAACCTCCTCATAAACTCTCCAACCCAGGCAACATCCTGGGCCATCTCCTCTGCATCCACTCTGGTGCTATCACATGCCTCATAACATTGATTGCAGAGCTGCACATGATACTCTAGCTACGGCCTAGCAACATTTAACGCTAGGGTAACTGGCTTGTAGCTTCCTGATTTAGTTGTTGTTTGCTTCTTAACTAATGGTACCTGCAAAGGCTGTCTTCCTGTCCTCCAGCACAACTCCTGTGGCCAGAGAGGAGTTACATTGTGAATGTGCCTGCTATTTCAACACTTTGCTTGCTCAACACAATAATTTGGCCCTGGTGACTTACCTACATTTAAGTCTGCCAGCTCACTCAACCACCTATCAATGCTAATTTCTTGAATTGCATTATAGACCTTCTCCCTGATTTCTTATTCCCATATGATTCCTCTTACCAGCGAGCAATGACACAATGCTTTCAGTTAGAACATGCACCACAGCCTTTTGCTATGCACTAACTACTACTGTGCTTAGTAATGGGCCTACTCTTTGCATTATCCTTTCATCCTTAAGTAATTTCTCCATATCCATGAGTGTTAAAATTGCTAAGAACTCAAAATTAGTAGGTGGAGCTCATTAAAAATGATTTAAAACCAGATGTGATTTTTGCCTGCAAACGTTAACTTTTGCTTTTGTTTAAAAAAGACAGGCAAGTTTGCAATTCACAATTTCATGGATACCAAGGATTTATTGTACTGCTAAGCCAATTTGGATTTTCCTTTTTACCTGCCAGTATCCCTTCATGCCCCTTTTCTGCTCTCCCAATTTCCTTTTGAATTTTGCTGTTGCACATTCCATATTCCAAGGGTTTCTACTGTCTTCAGCCCTCAGTGTCTGCCATTAGCCTCCCTCTTATCCAATCTTCTGTCCCTCAAAAACAAAAAAGAAGCTGGGAATAAACTGCCATGCTGCCAGATCTGTTGAGTTTCAGTTCTAGCCCTAGCCACCTTTCTCCAGAACTCTAGGCTCCACAGGATTTGTTGGTAACGCCCTTTGCCCCTATTGGAAGATGTTAACTCTGTACTTCCCCATTTCCATCTTGAATGCATCTGACAGTTGAGACAGATGTACCTGGAAATATCTGCTCCTAGTCCACTTTAGCCAAATCATATCTGATCTTATTAAAATCAGCCTTCCCACAGTTTTGATCTTGGTCCATCCTTGTCCTTTTCTATAACAACCCTGAATCCAAGTGTTACACTGTTTGTAAAACGCTCCCCCAATGACACTTCAACCCAATGTCTAGATTCACCACATCAAATAAAGTCACATAGGGCCTATAAAAACTGTCCTGATTTAAGAATTCCATTTAGTCTATACCTTTCACATGACAACTCTACTTGGTGTTTTTCACCCTTCAACTAAGGGAGAAGCTGCTTTGACTTGCCCATACCCTCAATCTTATACACTTCTCAGATCAGAGAACATGTGGCTTGTGGGGGAGGGGAGGTGGTTGTTTGCAGAGGGAGAAGAAGAGCCCAAGAAAAGCAACCCGAGCTTAAACAGCCTTTTTTCATTAACTGCTCCATCCCAAGCAACATCCTGGTGTTGCATCTCAGCACCTTCTGCAACGCAATCACATCTTTCCGATAGTGTGGCAACCAAAACTGCACACAGTACTCAGATTAAGGGTTAACCCAAGTTCTGTACAGCTCCAGCACAAACTCCCAAATCACGAGTCATACGGCATGGAAATGAGTTGTTTAGCTCACACCAAACTACACTAATCCATTTGCCTGCACTTGGCCCTCAGCCTACTACACTTGGCATTTTAAATGCTCATCCAGATGCTTAAATGTAAAGAGTACCCATCTCCTTCACCCTCAGGGAGCAGGTTACATATTGCTACCAGTCTCTGTGTGGTTTCCTTCAGGTGTCCTCTAATCCACTAACTCCACCTTAAATTTGTGTCCTCTGGTTTTTGCTTTATTTATTCACTTCGGGGACAAGCCAAGGACTGGCTGGGCCAGTATTCCTTTGCTTGTCCCTTGTCGCCCTTGAGAACTTAGTGAGCTGTCTTCTTGGGCTACTTCAGCCTGTCTACTGTAGGTAGATCCACAATGTTCTTGCAGAAGGAATTCCAGGATTTTGACCAAGTGACAGTGAAGGCCATGGCAATATTTACAAGTCAGGATGATGAGTAGCTGGGGGTGGGGGGAAAGAAGAACTTGAAGGTGGTGGTGTGCCCACGTATCTGCTGCCATTATTCTAAATGGAAAATGGAATATTTGGAAGACTGAGGATCTTTATTGAATTTTGGCAGTGCATCTTGTAGATTGACACTCAGTAGCTAGCAGCAGTGTGTTCTGTGGAGGTGGTGGTTTGGGGGAAAACGGGGAGGAGGTTGGAGGAGAGAGAAAAAGAGTGGCTGCTCGATGAACGAAACCACTTCAAACTGGCTGCTCTGCCCTGGATGGTGTCAACACTGGATGGGTGCAGCTCCAAAAACATCCAGAGATGTGGAGAGTATTCTATCACACTCCTGACTTGTACTTTCAGTAATGTAACACCATTGAATGTCAAGGGGCAGTGCTCAAATTGCCAGGCACTCATGTGGCTTGAATGTTACTTGCTATGATGTCTAGATGTTGTCCAAATCCATTTGCATTTGAATATGGACTGCTTCAGCATCTCATGAGTCCTGAGACTTGTTCACCAACCACTACGCATCACCACTTCTGACCTTATGGAGGGAAGGTAGAAAGAAAGTTTAAGAAAGGAGATCAAGGGGCATGGGCTTTTTGTTTCAAAACAAAAACAAGTCTTTGGTGCCTGAAACACTATCAGGGAAAGTGGCAGAAATGGATACAAAGTTTAAAGAATCAGACAGATACACAACCAGGCAAGGAATAGAGGGATATGACCCACATGCAGACAGATGCCATTAGGTTGGAACAGCATCATGGTTGCCCTAGACATGGTGTGCCCTGAGTATTCAGCAGCAACTCTGGACCCCATCAAGTCTTGTTTGCACCTCAAAAAAAAAAGAAACTTCTTGCCAGACAATGTCCACACCACCAACTGGTTTTAAAAAAAGACTATTCACATCAAATGCTGCTTGCAAGAGACACTGATGGCTAAGTTACAGAATATACTTTGGGTGGTGAACTCCAAATGACAGATTACCAAGAGTGACTCAGGAGCACCACAACTAAATCAAGTCCACCAAGCTTCATTGCTGTTCAAATCAGGGAGCCTGCAGCCATTTGGACTCAACAGTTCAAGGGCCTGAGTACCTTCTTCCATGTCCTTCCACCATTCCCACACACCAGGCCTTATCATATGGGCAGGGGCCTCTCTCTGGGCTCTACCTATCCCACATTTCATTCTGCTCCCCATCCTGGGTCTTCAGCATAAATACCAAATCTTTAAGCTGTACAGTCAGTCCTAGAGAAGGGTCACTGCACCCAGAAGATTATCTCTCCACAGATGCTGCCAGACCTGCTGGGTTTCTCCAGCTATTTGTTTTGCTTGAGATATACGGTAATTAGTATTTCCTCCTAGAGTTAATCAATCCTTTGAGGCCTTAAAGTCCAGCAGTCTTCATTTAAGAGTCAGATGTACAGAAACAGACCCTTTAGTCCAGCTCATCCATGCCGGCCAGGTACTCTACATTAATGTAGCCCCACTTGTCAAGATTTGGACCCATTCCCATTCATATACGCATCCAGACCTTCAAAAAAAAAAAAGTTGCAATTGTAATCTGGCAGCTTATTACATAAACATACCACCCTCAATGTGAAAAGTTGCCCCTCAGGTCCCTTTCAAATCTTTCCTCTCACTTTAAACCTATGCGCTCTAGTTTTGGAGTCCCACGCCTTGGCAAAAGGTGCTTGTCTATTCACCCTAGCCATGTCCCTCATGATCTTATAAGCTTCTATAAAGGTCACCCATCAGTGTTCAGCACTTGAGGGAAAATGGCCCCAACCTATTCAGGTTGTCCCTACAACTCAAACCCTCCAATCCTGGCAAAAATCTTTGCAAATCTTTTCTGAAAAAAAAAGTCTCACAACATCCTTCATATAGGACGGCAACCAAAACTGAATACAATATTCCAAAGGCAACCTAACCAATATCTTGTACAGTTGCAGCATGACCTCCCAACTCCTATGCTCAATGCTCTGATGTCTACCTGTGACCCTGGTTCTGAGGAACTATGAACCTGAACCAAAGGTCTTGTTTGGTAACGCTCTCATAACCTACCATTAAGTCATGCCCTGGATTTGCCCTACCAAATTGCAACACCTCATTTAAATTAAAACTTCATCTGCCACTCTTCATCCCATTTGAGCATCTGATCAAGGTCTCATTGTACTCATAACTTTCAATGTCCACTGCACCATTTTTGTCATCTGCAAGCTTACTAACCTTAACTCCCGTATTCACATTCAAATCATTTATATAAATGACAGATGACCTAGAATGCATATTTTTCCAAGTCAACTGCTTTCATCAATGAAGACTTCTCCACATTCATACCTACCACGATTTACTTTTCTAGAAATGGCTCTGCATAATCTGTCAACACTGGCCTGCACTAAGTATCTTAAAATGCCTCTTCAAACTACATTGTTTGAAACCAGTAGAACCATCAAAGGGCAACCTCTTGCTGCTTCTTCCTATCCCAACTCCTTTTTCAGGTCCTCATACAAGCTTAATGGCTTCTCCTAATCAAGGGTGAAGCTGATCAGTGTTTGCTATGCAGATTCTCAAATCCATAATGCCGGCATTCATTCTGGCTGAATGCCAGAGAGTGACAGCCCTTGACATCAAGACCACATTTGACAGACATAATGCAGTATCACTGACTCCTAGCAAAGCTGGAGTCAAATGGGAATCAGGACAAAACTCTTTACTGATTTCACCATCTCTAATTCCCCTATCAACATCATGGGGTTCTCATTTGACCACAAAAATGAACTAGCCATACAAACATTGGCTATGAACAGGCCAGAGGCTGGCAAGTAACTCACTTCCTGACTCCAAAGCCTGTCCACCATCTACAAGGCACAAGTCAGGATTGTGATGGAATACTTGTCACTAACATCAGTGAGTGCAACTCCAACACAAGCATTTTGACACCATCCACTGCAAACCAGCCTGCTTGACTGGCATCACATCCACTCCCTCCACCACTGACTCAGTAGCAACAGGATATACCATCTTGAGATGCACTGCAGAAATTCACCAAAGATCCTTAGACAGCACCTTAAACCCATGACTGCTTCCATCCAGAAGGACAAGGGCAGCAGACACGTGGGAAACACCACCATCTGCAAGATCCCCTCCCAAGCCACTCACTTTCCCGACTCGGAAATATTGCCATTCCTTTACTGATATTGGGTCAAAACCCTGACTCAGCTATTGAATGGCATTGTGGTCAATTTACAGCACAAGGACTGCAGTGATTCAAGGCGGCAACTTCTAACATTGCCACCCAGATTGATAGGGTTGTTAAGAAGGCGCACGATGTGGTAGAGGGATTGAGTTTTGGAGCCATGAGGTTATGTTGCAGCTGTACAAAACTCTGGTGCGGCCCCACTTGGAGTATTGCGTGCAGTTCTGGTCGCCGCATTATAGGAAGGATGTGGAAGCATTGGAAAGGGTGCAGAGGAGATTTACCAGGATGTTGCCTGGTGTGGGGGGGAAGGTCTTATGAGGAAAGGCTGAGGGACTTGAGGCTGTTTTCGTTAGAGAGAAGAAGGTTAAGAGGTGACTTAATAGAGACATACAAGATGATCAGAGGATTAGATAGGGTGGACAGTGAGAGCCTGTTTCCTCGGATGGTGATGGCTAGCACGAGGGGTCATAGCTTTAAATTGAGGGGTGATAGATATAGGACACATGTCAGAGGTAGATTCTTTACTCAGAGTAGTAAGGGCATGGAATGCCTTGCCTACAGTTGTAGACTCGCCAACTTTAAGGGCATTTAAATGGTCGTTAAATGGTCATATGGATGATAATGGAATAGTGTAGGTTAGATGGGCTTCAGATTGGTTTCACAGGTCGGCGCAACAATCGATGGCCAAAGGGCCTGTACTGCGCTGTTATGTTCTACGTTCCAAAGGAGAACGAGGGTTGAGCAATAAATGCTGGCCTAGTCAAATGTCACCTACATCTCTCAAATGGAAAATGTTTGCCATTTGGCATGATCCAAAAGTTACAAACTCCAAGGAAACTAAAGGAAAAAGGCCCTGTTCCTTGATTTGAAGGCTCAATAACACCAGAAGGAGGGGGACAGAGATTTCAGATAAGAGGTAGCTGGTTTAGAAGGATAAAGGGATCTACAGTTCTGCACCTGAAATCTGGTTAGGACAGAAACCCTCAACGTTCTAGTAGTGTCCAAATCACCACCTGAAGTGCTGCAACTCCAGTTGAAGGGCCAAGCACTAGAAAATGGAATTAGATTGAATGGCCTCCTTTCAGATTATATTCACCCACGTGTTGTGATGAGTTCAGTTCCCCAGACCAGTGGGATGCATTGCTTCACTCAAGGCATGAGGTGAAAATCAGAGCTGGGTCAGTTTTACATGGCTTCTTGCTTCAAGTTTCTGACCTACAAAGATCAAATCCCAACACCCCACCCCACTTTATAGTGTGAATGAAAAATTAAGACAATAAACATCCCTCGGCTTTACAGGAGGCAGAGTACAAAAAGTAAAGACATTTGAGTTACAAATCACTAGACAACTTGCCAAGGCTTCCTTCAATCCTGCAACTCCAACAGCAGAGAAGAACAGTGCACAAGTCCAACACTACCAGCCAGTATCTTTCCAAGACACATACCTTTGTCCTGGAAATACAACCAGTCCTTCATTTCTGGAACTCCCAGCCTTATAGCACAATACCCTCACCATATGTACTATGCATACTATGAAATATGCATTTCAACAAGCCAGCTCATCACCACAAAGGAAGTTACAGATGTCAACAAATACTAGCTGAGTTAATAATGCAGACATCAAGTGATGAAGTAAATAAATAAAGCAGGTCCCTATAATCAACAAGTCAAGCCTTCCACAGGGGTGGGGGGGTGGGAGAAGAAAGATTTAAATTCAATAAAATATCTGGAATTAAGAATCTAAACGACAATCATGAACCCACTGTCAATTGTCAGGAAAGAATTAATGGGTTCACCAATGCCATCCTTCCTTGGTCTGGCCAACATGTGACTCCAGACCCACAGCAACATGGTTGGCTCAACTGCCCTCTGGACAATTAGGATTGGGCAATAAATGCTGCCTGATCAGTGACACCCTCATCCAGTGAATAAATAACATGAATCAAGGACTTTTCCAGGTAAATCATGAAGGACTTTAGTTTATGTGGAGAAATTATAAGAAGCTTTGTAACCTTTGAAGCAACAAGAGTTTAGGGGACAATTTAACCAGGGTGTTAAAACTGAGAGGGTGCATAACTAAAAGGCTAAACTATTTATATTTCAATGACAGGAGTATCAGCAACCAAGATGCCAGACTTAAAGAATCCCACATAAGAACTAGTGGAAAGATTTTTCTTACACACCAATGATGGTAAACTGGAAAGAACTGGTTGATATTCAGGCGTAGCAGGAATAAATAACTTTCTAAGAGGACTGGATAAACGTTAGAAACAGAACAATCAGGGCTAATCATAAAAAAGTTGAATTATTGGGGAGGTGGCAGCCTACTAGTAATATCATTGGGCTGTTAATCCAGAGACCCAGGTAATGTTCTGGGGGACACGAGTTTAAAATCTCACCACAGCATAAAGTGGAATTTGACATTAAAAAAACCCTGGAATTGCAAGTCTAATTACGACCACAAACCCATTGCCAGATAAACTCATCTGGTTCATTGATATCCTTTAGGGAAGGAAACCGTCATCCTCACCTGGTCAGGCCTACGTCTGACTCCAGACCCACAATAATGTGGCTGACTCTTGTGATCTCTGGTCAATAAGTGCTGGTCTAGCCAGCATTACCCTCATCCCGTGGATGAGAATCCTAAGTGAATAGCAGAAATAGCCAGATTTCCTCAGGTGGGGGTGGGGGAAACTGTCGAATTGAAGAGACAGAATTGATTAATTTTGTTTAAAATTGATTCAACCCAAGGCTGAGAAAACTCTATGAAACCCTAGGCAAGTGCCCAACACCAGTTTCTCTCCAGTTAGACTGCACCGGTTCCTGGACCAGCTGCGATCAGGATTTGGCTCCATGTTGTCGGTGAGGAGGAGAGGCCACTAAGTTGGATCTCGGCTTCTTGCTTCCACACCATGGGGATCTGTCCTTCTACCCCGCCGATGGCCTCCTAAGTGGTTGCAGGCCGAGAGCAGCCCTGGCCCCAGTTACTGTCGATGCGGGGTAGGAAGACGGGTTTTTTTTTACCTTGGGCGGGCGGATCTTGCAGATGCCGCTCCTCTGAGCGATGGGTCGGATCTTGTTGATGTACCCGAGCGGCTCCCGGAACTCTTCCCGGCTCGGCTCGAATACCGGGCACTCAGGCGGTGGGATGAACTCCGAGAATATCCACATTATGGCGGCAGCAGCGGCGGGCAATCTCCGAGACAAAGGGAGGCCGGGGCTCCAACCCCGGTGAGGTCCCTCGGCGCCAGACCGCGGCCTGGGCCTTGGCGACACCCAAGAACGCGCTGACCGCTGCAGCTCAGTGCGAGCCCGGCCCCCGCTGGAGGGACAGGAGCCTCAGTCACACACGGAGAGCCACCTAGGCCTGGTCCCTGATGATGAGGGCGGGTAGGCCCGAGCGGCCCCGGGAAGTATCTGTGGCTCGGGCGGGGCGGGGCGGTGGTGGTGGTGTGTGTATGTATGTATGAGAGAGGTAGTGGGGGTGGGGTGGGGGAAAGAAGGTGAACGCAGGCGCGCGGCTCTCTCTTCCGCACACCACTTCCGCTCGCGGGTTGCATAGCAAGATTCCACACACACTTGTTTTTAAAGGGCTCATCGATCCGTTGATTGGCTGTCGCGGCAAAGCAGCTGCAGTATTATTGGATATAGCCCCCACACAGCCCCTTGATCAATTACAGCCCCAGCTTCTGATTGGCTGAGGACCACAGTCCCTGGAAGCCTGGGACAGCAGGTCGCCAGGTCTTCGGCTCCGGAATGAAAACAGAAAAGCTGTAGCTTGTGAGTAGAGAGAAACCGAATGAACAAACCCGAATCCAATCGCTCTTCTTCAGGACTTTACATTCTTAAGTGTTTATCCAATTGTCTGTCGACAATTGGTACATAATTTATTCAAACATCCATTCGAACGGCGCCTTCGGATTATATGTAAAACAGGCCAATCAGTTCTAGCCAAGGCTATCCTTCCCCCTTCAAGTGCTTGTCGAGCTTTCCGTTCATCGCATCTAGTCATTCATTTTAATTACTTCCCGCGGTACCAAAATCCACATTCTCAACACTTTCTGGATAAAGACTTTTCTGAACCGATGACTTAAATTGATGGTTCCTCGAGTTAACATTTCAAGTCTAGCGACCCTTCAGAACTGTTAGACGCTGGGAAAAGGTGCCATATATGCTGAGGACGAAGGGAGGGAAGTGTGTTGGATGAGACTAAGGGATCTGTCAACCATAGTGGTTGGGAATTCTTGGTTGAGGGAAAATGTGAATATTATGAGGACCCTCTGCAGAAGGTGACATCATCAGAACAGCCGCGACAGAGATGGAGAACGGGACCCTTAGCCCTGTCTAACTCATTTCCCACACTTCTGCCCCCGCCTCTACTCTCTCCTCCCACCAAAAGGGTCTCCCTTCCTCACCCACCAGTGTCTGCAACCAAAGGATCGTAAGCCGCCATTTCTGCTACCTCCAGTGGGATGCTATCACCAGACACATATTTGTCTCCTCTCTGTTGTCAGCATTTCACCGGAAATGTTCCCTCTGGGACATTTTGGTTCAGTCTTCTATTCCCAACACCTTCCTGCACCCCCACAGCATCTTCCCATACAACGACAGAAGGTACAACACTTGCCCATTTACTTACTCCATCCTCACTATCCAAAGTTCCAGACACACCTTCCAGGTGAAGCAGCGATTTACATGCACTTTACCCAATCTAGTCTCCTGTATTCGCTGCTCACATTGTGGGGAGGTGAAACACAGACTGGGTAAGCACTTTGCTGTCTGTAAAAATGACGCCGAGTTTCCAGTTGCCTGCCACTTCACACACCACCTGTTCCCTGGTCAACATTTCTGTCTCAGGCTCACTGCAGTGCTCTAGCAAGTCTCAGCACAAGCTGGAAGAACAGCATGTCATTTTCCACTTGGGGACCCTGTAGTCTGCAGGAGTCAATATCAAATTCAAGAATTTTAGAACCCTGGACACCTCCTTCCAAATTCTTTAACCACTCATACCACAGGGTCTGTCATGACCACAGACAGATTTCAGCACAGTCAACTAATTTCCCCCATTTATGGTCCCCATTGTCAGATTTTTCTCCTTCATCCATCCCTTTATCTACCTAAATTTGTTTCTCTCCCTCTGGACTCTGTCTCCACCTATCTGCTTACTGCCCCATCCCACACTGTGTCTTCAGCATATATATCACATTTTCCTAGTTACTATCAGCTCTGAAGAACGGTCACTGGACCCGAAATATTGGCTCTGTTTTCTCTCCACTAATGCTTCCAGAACTGAAATTTCTGTTTTTGTTTCAGATCTTCAGCTCTTCATTTTAATTTATCCATCTATTCTAATTTTATTTTCAGGCACTTGGACCATAGCATTGCACCTTTATCACTAGGGAAATGATTTTGGAGATAGTCCCTGCTGCACATACTTTCAAACAACTTGTTCACAGATGTCGCTACACATATCTAGAGCAGGTTCAACTTGAACCCAGGCCTCTTAGCCCAGAAGTAGTGATAGTACCTCTGTACTACAAGAACCCCTATAAAGAGATAAAAGGTACTGCAGATGCTGAAGAATCCAAAATAACAAGCTGTGGGGCTGGATGAACACATCAGGCCAAGCAGCATCATAGGAGCAGGAAAGCTTGACGTTTCGGGCCTTGACCCTTCATCAGAAATGGGGGAGGGGAAGAGGGTTCTGAAATAAATAGGGAGAGAGGGGGAGGCAGATAGAGGATGGATAGAGGAGAGGATAGGTGGAGAGGAGGCAGACAAGTCGAAGAGCCGGGGATGGAGCCAGTAAAGGTGAGTGTAGGTGGGGGGGTAGGGAGGAGATAGATCAGTCCAGGGAGGACGGACAGGTCAAGGGGGCGGGATGATGTTAGTAGATAGGAGATGGGGGTGGGGCTTGATGTGGGAGGAGGGGATAAATGAGCTTTGGTGGTGGGGTCTGATTGCAGATGGCGGAAGTGTCAGAGGGTGATGCGTTGGATCCGGAGGTTGGTGGGGTGGTACGTGAGGACAAGGGGGATTTTTTTTGGTTATTATTGCGGGGACGGGGCGTGAGGGATGAGTTACGGGAAATGCGGGAGACACGGTCGAGGGCATTCTCGACCACTGTTGGGGGGAAGTTGCGGTCCTTGAAGAATGAGGACATCTGAGATGTACG
>JAHRHZ010000020.1:59920560-59949712 GCA_024137785.1 Ginglymostoma cirratum | reverse complement strand
TCCATCCGCCTCCCCCCCACCCTCTCTATTTATTTCAGAGTCCACTTCCCCTCCGATTTCTGAAGGAGGGTCTAGGCCCGAAACATCAGCTTTCCTGCTCCTCTGATGCTGCTTGGCCTGCTGTGTTCATCCAGCTCTACACCTTGTTATCTCAGATTCTCCAGCATCTGTAGTTCCTACTATCTCTGATTCCTCTTACTCAATTCAGGTCTCCTTTCCTGCCTTGATTCCGCATACCAGCAGTGACTACAATGGCTTGCCAGCCCAAATCCTGAAGAAAAAAATTGTAACATTTCGAGTCATGGATTTATAGAGTCATACTATGTGGAAACAGACCCTTCGGTCCAACTAGTCCATGCCGACCATAATCCCAAAGTAAACTAGTCCCATTTGCCTGCACTTGGCCCACATCCCTCCAAACGTTCCTTATTCATGTACTTATCTGAATATATTTTAAATGTTTAACTGTACCTGCATCTACTACTTCCTCTGTAAGTTTATTCCACACACAAACCACTCCCTGTAAAAAAAATGCCCCCAATGCCTATTTTAAATCTTTCACCTAAAATCTTAAAAATATGTCCCCTAGTCTTGAAATCCCTTACCCTAGGGAAAGGACACCTGCCATTCACTTTATAAATATCTCTCGTTATTTTATAAACATCTATAAGGTCACCTATCAACCTCCTGTGCTGCAGAAGCCTATCCAGCCTCTCGTTATACCTCAAACCCTCCATTCCCAACAACATCCTGGTAAGTCTCTTCTGAAACCTCTCCAACTTAATAATATCCTTCCTATAAAAGGGAGACCAGAACGGAAACAAAAACAAAGTTGCTGGAAAAGCTCAGCAAGTCTGGCAGCAACTGTGAAGGGAAAAACAGAGTTAACATTTCAGGTCTGGTGACCCTTCCTCAGAAGGAACACAGTACTCCAGAAGAGGCCTCACCAATGTCCTGTACAACCTCAACATAATGTCGCATCTCTTAAACTCAAAGGTCTGAGCAATGAAGGCAAGGATATTAAATGCCTTCTTAACCGCCCTATCTGTATGTGATGCAAATAGCTTTCAAAGAATTATGTACCTGAACTCCTAGGTCTCTGTTTTACAACAATACTCAAGGCCCTACTTTGGATTGTATAATTCATGCCTTTGTTTGTTGGACCAAAATGCAATACTTCACACTTCAAATTAAACTCCATCTGCCTCTCTTCACCCATTGACCCAATTAATCAAGATCTCTTTGTAATCTGAGATAACCCTCTTTGTTGCCTACTATACCACCAACCTTGGTGTCATCCGCAAACACGCTAAACACACTTACAATATTCTCATCTAAATCATTGACATAAATGACAAAAGTGGACCCAGTATCAGTCCCGGCGGAACACCACCGGTCACAGGTCTCCAGTCTGAAAAACAACCCTCCAATCTTTTAAACAAATTGTGTTAACTGAAAAAGCCAAAACCCTCCGACACTGCCCCCATCAGACACTGTCGGGTAGTGGGTGACACAAAACAATGCCCACCCTACTCTTTCAAAAAGAGAAAGTAAAGCTGCTTTGACTTTGTTAAACAAAAATAAAGACCCAGTTACTCTCAGGGAAAAACAATCAAAAACATGGTTCTGCCTTGACTCCATCCCCACCAACCTATTTTGGGCAGCGACCACAAGGGGCCAAAATAGAAATAAACTCAAGCAAAATCAAAGGAAACAAATAAACAAACAAATAAACAAACAAATCTCCTCTGCTCCATCCTCATCACACACTATAACAACCCTCCATAACCACTGTCTTCTGCCATTAAGTCAATTTTGTGTTGAATTGGTAATTTCACCCTGAATCCCATATGATTTAACTCTACTAATTAGTCTACCACACAGGACATCAAAGGCTTTACTAATGTCCAAATAAGCAATATCTACCTCTCTGTACTCAGTCTTGTTCCTGTTATTATTATTGTTATTATTGTTCCTGTTGCCTTTTTCAAACAAAGGAACAACATTGGCAATTCCCCACTCCTCTGAGACCTCTCCTGTGATTAAAGAGGATATAAACATTTCATCCAAGGTCCCAGCAATTTCCTCAGCATTCTGGGACCGATTCCATCAAGTCCTGAGAATTTGTCTACCTTAATGCTTTTCAAAACACCCAACACCCCCTTTTTTATACTGACATGCCCTTGAATAACAACAGACTTTCCTTAGAAGTTTGACCATTGCTTGGCATAGTTTTGGGGTTTTGCTGTGGGCTGACCAAGAGACCATCTGTTCAGGATTTGTCCTGAGTGAGGCTTTGCAATTTCCTTCACTCAAGTGGTGTTCTCCAAGCTCAATTGGACTGGTGAGAGAGTGTCCACTTCCATCAGAACATCCTGCAACTCATATGCTCCACCTATTGTATTTTCCAATGATAAAGTTGTAATGCCTGTCTGAAGTCCAGTGGGCTCAACTAGTAGGCGCTATTGCTTGGTTACAACATTAATCCCACATACCTAACAATCTCTCAGCATCTCATTAAGGGTTAAATCCAAGTCACATGCCTCTGCCAGTCATCTTAACCTCATCAAAAGTCCTGATAAGGATTTCCTGGTTCTCAAATTGGCAAGTAAAACTGATGGCATTTCAGAATTAAAGGAAGCTTAGACTCATAATATCACCTAACTAAATCAGTCAACTCTTGAAAGGTTTTAGAATCTGGTGTCTCAGGGAAAGTTAGGCTCTTAACAACCAATACAACTGCAGGTCCAGAAGCTGTCAGGAGAATTACTCATTATTTTTTATCTGCCCCAATGTCATTTGCCCAGAATTCCGCATGCAGGGCCCAGTCTTCCCCAGCAGGATCAAACAAGTCAAGCTTCCCAAATAACAGCATGATGCAAGCAACTCAAACTCCAAATCAAAGTTGACTGCTGCAAGCAAGTTTCTTCAGGACATGCTTTGCTCTCATCTCCACCAAAATAACTCCACAAAGCCTGGTATCCCATTACCACATCAACCTTTATTTACACTTGGCACATCCTTGACACTGCTCCAGCTCCCTCAGACCAAGCTTTCAGAGTGAACAAAATGTTAGGCACCTGTTTTTATCTGTCAGCCAGGGCTCCCTGATTGGACCAGATTAATAGTCCCAATAAGGGAACTCATACTCTATGAGGTTCACCTGGCTGATCTTTTTATAATCAGTTCACTTTCCCTTATTTCTTAACCAATCTTTGTACATCCCTTGACATTGAATTCTCTGCACTTGTTGGTCCCATCTTTCAGCTTTATGGGAATATGTTGACTTTGTACACTCACTAATAGCCTTTTGAATGTCTCCCACTGCTCTGATGTGAATTGTCTTGCAAATGACTGCTTCAAATCCACCTTGAACAGATCCTGTCTTACCTTATTAAACTCAACCTTCCTCAATTCAGAAACATTATTTCCAGTCCATCTTTGCCCTTATCCATAACCATCTTAAATTGTACTGAAATGTGGTCACTGGCATCATAATGTTCTACCACTTGCCCAGTTTCATTCATTAAAATTAGGTCCAGCATTGCCCCGCTTATGTAGGAATTTCAATGTGGTGGGTTAAAATGCTCTCCTAGGCATATGTTAAGAATTCTGGCCCCTCTAAGGCTTTCCTACTTTGTCTATTATAATTAATGGAGGGAGTGCAACAAGGGTTTAGCAGACTGATATCTGGGATTGCAGGATTCATGAGATTATCAGAGGCTGGGGGTGGTGAGAGTTTGTGGAAGACTGGCCAGATGGTTGACAGTGAAGAGGAAGATTTTATGTTACAGGAGGTTATATATATGGATTGGTTGGGTGGGCAGATCAGTGGCAGATGGAATTTATCCGTGATACAAGACAAAGGAGTACTCAGTGAATGGCAGGACACTGGAAAGCTCAGAGGAACAGAGAGATCTTGAAATGCTGGTCCTGAAGATGGCAGTTCAGGTTAATACAGTGGTTGAGAAGATATACGGGATGTTTTTCTTTATCAGTTGAGATATAGATTATAAGACCAAGGAGGTTATGTTGCAGATGACTGAGTGAGTTTCTCTAGCTCTTTCTGACTGACTGAGAATTTCTCTCTCTCTCTGATTGAGTTTATCTCTCTCTGATGACTTTTTTTTCTCTTTCTCTGACTCACTTTCTCCCTCTGATTGAGACTCTCTCTCTGCCTCAGTTTATCTTCGTCTGTCTCATTGAGTTTCTCTCTCTCTCCCTCTCTGACTGAGTTTCTCTGTCTTTCTAACTGGAGTTCTTTCTCTTTCTCACTTGCTGAATTTATTTTTCTCTGTGTGTCTCTCTCTAACCAGGTTTCTTTCATCGTTCTCTGCATGTGTCTTTGTCTGCAAGGATTTTTCCTCTGTCTCTTTCTCTCTCTCTCTCTTTCTCTGACTGATTTCCCTCTTTCTCTGTCTCTGTGACCAAGTTTCTCTCTTTTTTGAAGCTTTTTTCTCTCCCTCTCCCTATGAATGGAATCCTTTCTCTGTGACTGGCTTTCTCCCTGTCTCTGACTGAGATCCTCTGACTCTTTTGGACTAAGATTTTCTTGTGTCTGTGTTTCTCTCTGACTGCATTTCTCTTTCCTCTGACTGCATTCTTCTTTATCTCTCTGGCTGGGATACTCTGACTCTCTCAGACTGAGATTTTCTCTCTCTGATTGTGTTTCTCTCTGACTGCGTTTTTCTGTCCCTCTCTCTCTCTATCTAGTTTTCTCTTTCTATTCCTTCCTCTGTGATTAAGTCTTTTTTCTATCTCTCTGATCGGGTTTGTCTTCCTCTGCCTCTGAATGGGATTCTCAATCTGTGACTAGCTTTTTCTCTCTCTCTGTCTCTCTCTGATTCAGTTTCGTGCTCACTAATTGAGATTTTCTCTCTCTCTGACTCAGTTTCTCTGTCTCTCAATTTCTATGTCTCAGAGATAATAGGTACTGCAGATGCTGGAGAATCCGAGATAACAAGGTGTGGAGCTGGATGAACACAGCAAGCCAAGCAGCATCATAGGAGCAGGAAAGCTTGACGTTTCAGGCTAGACCCTTCATCAGAAATGTGGGAGGGGAAGAGGGTTCTGAAATAAATAGGGAGAGAGGGGGAGGCGGATAGAGGATGGATAGAGGAGAGGATAGGTGGAGAGGAGACAGACAAGTCAAAGAGGCGGGCATGGAGCCAGTAAAGGTGAGTGTAGGTGGGGAGGTTGGGAGGAGATAGGTCAGTCCAGGGAGGATGGACAGGTCAAGGGGGCGGGATGAGGTTAGTAGATAGGAGATGGGGGTGCAGCTTGAGGTGGGAGGAGGGGATACTCTCTGTTTTTCTCTCTCAATTTCTCTCTCTCAGACTGTGTTTATCTCTTTCTGTCTCTCATTCTGACTGGTTTGCTCACTCTCTCTCTCTTTCTGACTGGGTTTCTTCATCCCCCTGACTATGTTTCTCTTCCATGCGACTGAGTGTTTTTCTCTGTCTTGAAACATGATTCTCTATCTCTCTCTCTGAATAGGATTCTGTCCCTGTGAATGGGTTTCTCTTTCTCCAACTGTGTTGTTCTCTATTTCTCTCTGCATGTGTTTTTCTCTCTGTCTCTGACTGAGTTTCTCTGTCTGACTCAGTTTCTGTGTCTCTTTGATTGAAATTCCCTCTCTCACTGATTGCATTTCGCTCTTGAAACTTTTTTCTCTCCCTCTCCTTCTGAATGGGATTCTTTCTCTGTGACTGAGTTTTTGTCTCTCTCAGATTTACTTTACCTCTCTTCCTTTTTCTGACTGGGTTTCTTTCTCTCTCTGACTGGACTTCTCTCTCTGAATGAGAGGTAGACAAACAGAAGGCTGGAAGAACACAGCAAGCCAGGCAGCATGTGGCAGAAAGGAGCAGTCAACGTTTCAGGTATTACCCTTCTTCAGGACTGGATGTGGTGCTAGGGGGAGCTGCAAATAAAGAGGGGTGGAGGGGTGGAGGCAGAATGGTGGTGATAGGCGGACACTGGTAGTAGGTATGACTTGGTTAGTCAATGGGACGGGTAATTCCGGTTGATGGCTGGAAGGGAGGGTCAGAAGGTGGAATGGAAGGGAGGAGGTGGGGCTGGAAGAGGAGCTGGGGGATGGGTGGGAAGGTTATTTGAAATTGGGGAACTCAATGTTGAGTCCTCCGGGCTGTAGGGTGTCCAGGTGGAAGATAAGGTATTATTCTTCAAATTTATGTTCCGATTCACTGACACTGGAAGAGGCCGAGGACGGACATGTTGGAGGGGGAGTGGGGCAGGGAGTTGGAATGGGTGGTAACCGGGAGGTTAGGTTGGCTGTTATGGGCCAGGCAAAGATGCTCATCGAAACAGTCACCTAATCTATGTTTGGTCTTACTGACGTAGAGAAGACGGGAGCACTGGATGCAATAGACTATGTTGGAGGAGATGCAGGTGAAGCTCTGTCTCACTTGGAACAACTGTTTAGGGCCCTAGATGGAGGTGAGGGAGGTGGTGTTTGGGCAAGTGTTGCATCTTTTATAGTTACAGGGGAAGGTACCAGGTGGGCTGGAGTGGTGGGTGGGGAGTGTGGCACAAACTAAGGAGTGGCGAAGGGAATGGTCCTTGTGGAAGGCAGGGAGGGGTGGGGAGTGGAAGATGTTCTGGGTCGTGGGGCCTGATTGGAATTGGCAGAAGTGTTTGAGGATGATATATTGAATGCAGAGGCTGGTCGGGGTGGAAAGTGAGGACAAGTGGGAGGGTGGTTAAGAGCTGTGGAGTGGGGAATGGAGGAGGCGCGTTGGAGGGCTGTCTGGATGACGGGGGAGGGGGGGTGGGTGGTGGAGAGAGTGTTGTTTGAAAAAGGCAAACATCTGGGATGCTTGGGAGTGGAATGTCTCCTTGTCAGAGCAGGTGCGATGGAGAGGGAGGAATTGGGAAAACAGGACAGAGTTTTTGCAGAATGCAGCATGAGAGGAGGTGTAGTCTCGGTCGCTATGGGAGTCTGGGGGTTTATAGTAAATGTTGGTTGTTTCCCTCTCTGAATACCTTTTTCTCTCTTTCTGATTGGGTTTCACCCCTCTCTCTCTCTGCATAGGGTTTTCAATCTCTCTCTGCATGGTTTTTCTCTCTCTGCATGGGTTTTTCTGTCTATATAGCTTTCTCTTTCTCTCTCCCTCCAACTGAGTTTTTTCTCTCTCTCTGACCAGGATTCTCTCTCTGTGACTGGGTTTCTCACCCTCTCCTCTGAATGGGATCCTGTCTGTGTGACACATCTTCTCTCTCTTTCTGTTTCTGATTGACTTTCTGTCTCGAACTGCTTTTCTCTCTCTCTCTCTGGATGGGTTTTTTTCTTTCTCTATCTACATTGGTTTATTTTTTCTCTGCACAAGTTTTTCTCTGTCCCTCTGCATGGGTTTTTTTCCCCTCTCTCTTTGATTGATTCCGTTCTTTTTTCTGACTCGTTTTCTGATTCTGTCTCTCTCTGATTGGGTTTCTTTCTCTTTCTCTCCCTGGCTAGGTTTCCCTCCCTGTCTCCCTCTGACTGAGCTTTTCTCTCTCTATGACTTTCTTTCTCAGTAAATGGGTTCCTCTCCCTTTCCCACTGAATGGGATTCTCTCTGTGTGACTGTTTCTCTCTGTTTGAGTTTCTCTCTCTCTCTGACTGAGTTCCTTTTTTCCATGTGTGTCTGTCTCTGGCTGGGCTTTTTGCAGTCCATCCCTGCGTGGGTTTTTATATCTCTCTGCAGGGGCCTTTCTTTCCTCTGTCACTCTCTCTCTCTCCCTGTCTCTGAGTTTCTTTCTCTCTCTCTGAGTCCATTTCTCACTCTCTGGATGCCTTTTTTTCTCTCTCTGCAAAGGTTTTTCTCTCTACCTGCATAGGTTCTTTTCCTCTGTCTGGCTCTCTCTTTCTGTCTGAATTCCTTCTTTCTGTCTCAGTCTGACTGGCTTTCTCTAACTGAGTTTTTCTCTCTGTTTTTCTTTCTCTCTCTGTTTTTTGCTCTCTGTCCCTACATGGGTTTCTCTATGTCTGTTTTGTTTTTTTTTCTTTCTCTCTGTGCTTGGGATTTTTCCTTTGTCCCTCTCTCTCGAAGATTCTCCCTCTGTCTGACCGAGATTTTCTTCCTCTCTTGGACTGAGGTATTTTTTCTGTCTGTGAGTTTCTTTTTCTGTGGCTCTCTTTGAACGTGGTTCTGTGGTTGCACTGCTGCCTCTCAGCGCCGTGGCCCTGGGTGACCGTCTATGTGGAGTTTGCAGAGTCTCCCCCTGTCTGCGTGGGTTTCCCCTGGGTGCTCCAGTTCCCTCCCACGGTCCAAAGTTGCGCAGGTTAGTGTGGATTGACCATGCTAAATTGCCCATAGTGCCCAGTGATGTGCAGGCTAGGTAGCTTAGCCATGGAAAATGCACGGTTGCAGGGATAGGGTTGGAGACTCTTCGGAGGGTCAGCAGGGACTCGATGGGACGAATAGCCTGCTTCCACACTGTATAGGGATTCTATGACTTGGCGCGTGTATCTCCCTCCGATCGTTTTTTTCCTCTCTCTTTCTGATTGGTTAATGAAAACCCAGACGGTCCAATCGAACTTGAACGCGGTCGAGGTGCCGATGTCAGTTGTTGTTGAAGGAGACCCGGATGGACGTTGGCGGCGCGCGCAGAAGCGGGTAAATCTCTAGCTAGCACTCCCCCTCATCCCTAATGCTGTCTCCTCCACTCAGAATATTGCCTTCGTTCCCACAGCAGCCTCTGTGTCGCAGCATAACCCCTTTCATCCCGGAAAATGCTTCCCCCATCCGGGAATACCCCTCTCCAACATCCCCGAGAATACTCAACCCTGTCGAGCATTACCCGCCCGCCCCAGAGTCCTCCCCTTTACCGCCGAGAACACAGCTCTGTGCCCAGGGATATCCCCCTCCCCGTCTGGCAGTACCCTTCCTCATCCTCGTAACCCTGCATACCCTCCTCCCTTGATCTGTGGTGGGAGGTGTGGGGGAAATAAACTCCCCTTCGTCCAGCCTGGACTCCAATAACCCCATCCTCCCCAGCCCGGACCAGGGAAAATACCCCCGCCCTCAACGCCAGAAGGTAAATAAGCTCCTCACTCAGCCCTGCATGAAGGCATAAACCCCCTTCTTCAGTCTGAGACCATGGTTATATGGTAAGTAATCCCTCCCTCAGCCTGAGGCCAGGGTACTGCTAACCTGAACTGTCCGGAGGGGATGAAAAGGCAGTCCCCGACTGGGACCAGCTGTCATGGTCCAGTGGCAAAATAAAACCCTCCTCTAATCCTGAACTGTGGGTAAATATCGTAAATATGTTAACCCCTCACCAAACGTGCCCCATGGGTTTGAGAATAAACACCATGCCTCCAGCATTGGGCCATAGTCTCAATCAGCCTCTGTGCTGTCCTTCACCAATGTTCTTGAAAAGTTATTGTATGCTTGTGAAGTATTTTTAAAAAAGTTAACCAGAGGTCCCTAATGTTGTAGGCCTGAATATCATACTGTAGCAGCATAGAGTACAATCCCTATTAACTATCTAGTTTGCACCATTTTTTGTGAGCACATTTACAACAGGATTAATAAGTAAGAACCATTCTGAGAAATGTTTTCTTTTTGATTTGTAGATCAGCAATGGGCCGTAATTCAGCTTCTGCAGGAAAACGACAGGATCCTAAAACAGATGGCTCTCCGCCAATTCCACCAGTAAATGAGCGCCTAGCTTTTCTTCGTCCTTCCCGGGAGCTACTTGAGTATTACCGTAAAAAGATTGCAGAGTTTGACGAGGAACATGAAACCCTCTTAAAAAGACTCGAGAACTATAAGGCCACATATGAAGAGCAGGTGGGTCTGCGAGTGATGGAAGTCACAAATGAGCAGGTACCTTTGGTAGGAGCAGTACTGCAATGAGTAAGAAATAACAAGGTGTAGAGCTGGATTAACAAGCAGCATCAGAGGAGCAGGAAAGCTGATGCTTTGGGCCTAGACCCTTCTTCAGAAATGGGGGCGTGGATGGGGATTCTGAAATAAATAGGGAGAGGCGGATAGAAGATGGACAAAGGAGAAGATAGGTGGAGAGGAGACAGACATGTCAAAGAGGCGGGGTTGGAGCCAGTAATTGGTGGAGTAGCAGATAGTGAAGGGGACGGTTGAAGAATGCGGCAGAATATAGATAGGTTGGAGAGTTGGGCAGAGAAATGGCAGATGGAGTTCAATCAAGGCAAATGCGAGGTGATGCATTTTGGAAGATCCAATTCCAGAGCAAACTATATGGTAAATGGAAAAGCTCTGGGGAAAATTGATGCACGGAGAGATCTGGGTGTTCAGGCCCATTGTACCCTCAAGGGGGAGAGGTATCGGAGATGGTCCAGGTGAACTTAAGGTTGGGGTGGAAGGTGTTAGTGAAGTGGATGAACTGTTCGAGCTCCTCGTGGGAGCACGATGCGGCGCCGATACAGTCACCGATGTAACAGAGGAAAATGTGGGTGATAGGGCCAGTGGAGCCACGGAAGAGGGATTGTTCCACATATCCTGCAAAGAGGCAGGCGTAGCTTGGGCCCATGTGGGTACCCATGGCCACCCCCTTTGTCTGTAGGTAGTGGGAGGAAATGAAGGAGAAGTTGTTAAGGGTGAAGACGAGCTCAGCTAAGCAGATGAGGGTGTCACTGGAGGGGGACTGGTTGGGCCTGCGGGACAGGGAGGAGTGGACAGCCTTTAGGCCATCTGCACGGGGAGTGCAAATGTATAGGGACTGGACGTCCATGGTAAAGATGAGGTGTTGGGGACCAGGGAATCAGAAGTTTTGGAGGAGGTGGAGGGCGTGAGTGGTGTCATGGACGTAGGTGGGGAGTTCCTGAACCAAGGGGGAGAAAATGGAGTTGAGATAAGTGAAGATGAGTTCAGTGGGGAGGAGCAGGCGGAGACAATGGGTCGACCAGGGCAGTCAGGTTTGTGGATTTTGGGTAGGAGATAGTAACGGGCGGTGCAGGGTTGGGGAATGATGAGGTTGGAGGCTGTGGTTGGGAGGTCACCTGAGGTGATGAGGTTGTGGATGGTCTGGGACATGATGTTTTGGTGGGCGGGGGTGGAGTCATGATCAAGGAAGCGGTAGGAGGAGGTGTCAGAGAACTGGCATCTGGCCTCATCGATGTAGAGATCATTGCGCCATACTACAACTGCTCCTCCCTTGTCCACAGGTTTTATAGTGACTTTGGGGTTGGAGCGGAGGGCTGCATGTCCTGTGGGGGAGAGGTTGCTGTGGTGAGAGGGGTGGAGAGGTTGAGGCGATTGATTTCTCAATGGCAGTTGGAGATGAAGAGGTCGAGGGAGCGTAGGAGACCTTGGGGTGGTGTCCAGGAGGAGGGGGTGTGTTGGAGGTGGGAGAAGGGGTCAGTAGAGGGAGGGTTAGGCTCCTGCTCCTGCCGCACCGAACTCACCTCCACTTATCTCGACTCCATTTTCTCCCCCTTGGGCCAGGAACTCCCCACCTACATCCATGACACCACCCACACCCTCCACCTCCTCCAAAACTTCCGATTCCCTGGTCCCCAACACCTCATCTTTTACCATGGACGTCCAGTCCCTATACACTTGCATTCCCCATGCAAATGGCCTAAAGGCCCTCCGCTTCTTCCTGTCCCGCAGGCCCAACCATTTCCCCTCCACTGACATCCTCATCTGCTTAGCTGAACTCGTCCTCACCCTTAACAACAACTCCTTCAATTCCTCCCACTACCTACAGACAAAGGGGGTGGCTATGGGTACCCGCATGGGCCTAAGCTGTGCCACCTGAAGGTTGCAGGGACAGCATCTCATATTTCGCTTGGGAACCGTGCAGCCCAGTGGTATCAATGTGGACTTCACCAGCTTCAAGATCACCCCTCCCCTGACCGCATCCCAAAACCAGCCCAGCTCATCCCTGCCTCCCTAACCTTGCCTCCCTAACCTGTCCTCCCACCTATCCACTCCTCCCACCTCAAGCCCCACCCCCGTCTCCTACCTACCAGCCTCATCCTGCCTCCTTGACCTGTCTGTCCTACCTGGACCGACCTATCACCTCCCTAACTCCCCACCTACACTCACCTTTACTGGCTCCAACCCTGCCTCTTTGACCTGTCTGTCTCCTCTCCACTTATCTTCTCCTTTATCCATCTTCTATCCACCTCCCTCTCTCTCCCTATTTTTTTCAGAATCCCCTTCCTCTCCCCCATTTCAGAAGAAGGGTTTAGACCCGAAATGTCAGCTTTCCTGCTCCTCTGATGCTGCTTGGTCTGCTGTGTTCATCCAGCTCTACACCTTGTTATCTCAGATTCTCCAGCATCGGCAGTTCCTACTATCTACTGCAATGAGTAATTTGTCTAACTGCAAGATGTCTTTAATGCTGTGAGATAAATATGCTGTATTTGTTCATCAAACACAGTGAATGGCTCTTCAAGAGACAAGATTGCAAAGCACCTTCAGGGACAAATTGAAGTGCTGTGTGTGCTAGGTCTCATTCCCAATGTAGTACATCTAAAATACCTGAACCAGTAAATGAATTAAGTCATTTGGCCTATGGAGATAACCATTCTAGCAGTGTGGACTGGAGATGAATATCAGGACCATGCTGAAATCTCAACACACCTGACTACACAGGGATCAGGCAACTTTAAACTTCTAAAGAGCAACCAGCTAGGAACCTTCCAAAAATGTCTCCAAATCCAAACTGGAAACTTTGAGGGGTTCCAACTCTCTGATCTGAACAAGTGTTCAGAAAATGTTAGAGGCATTAAAACCAACTCTAACTCTACCGTTAACTGATACCCGACCTTCCCACATGCTCAACACTGGCAATCTATGACCCAACACACTTTCACAACCTAACCAACTCACCCCAACTTGCTGACCTGTCTCCTGCCCACCACCCTACCCATTACCATCCCATTCAGATGCAACTTTACCCATGTGCTGTGTCTCCCCCACCTCCTTACCCACTTTCGTCCCTCACCCACATTCACTAAGGATTGTTAAATAATGTTAAATGTTAGAGCAGTGAGAAACATTTAAAAGAAACAGAAAAGATACTTAAACATTATGTAATAGTTGAAGAATGGTGGAAAAGTTTAATCAAACAGCGCTAGCAGTTTAAATCTAAACGCTCTCTGCAACTGTCCTTAAGTGGTGCCCTTTTTCTTTTTTTCTCTTTATTTTTCATTTTTGTTTTTTATTCTATTGGCAATCTGGACTAGAGGGAATTTTTTTTCCTTTTTTTGCTTTTTTGGGCTGGAAGCTGTCGGAGGGAGAAAAGTATCGACAAATTTATTTAATTCATTATAATAAATTATATAAATTAATAAAGTAATTAACTAAGTAGAAATGGCTGGACAGGTGATGTGTTGTAGCCGTATGATGTGGTAGCTGGCTGATCCTATTGTGAACTGCAGTGACCATATCTGCAACAAGTGTTGGTTGCTTGAGGAACTTCAGCTCAGAGTTGATGAGCTGGAATTGGAGCTTCAAACACTGTGGCACATCCGGGAGGGGGAGAAGTACCTGAATGATTTGTTTCAGGAGGCAGTCACACCTGGTGGATTAAGTAATTCAAATTTCGTTAGTGGCCAGGGACAGCAGGGTGTGTCTGTAAGCAAGGCAGGTAGAGGGATCCTGCAGTCAGGAACAGAGGAGCCTCAGCTCTTGATCTTGTCCAACAGGTACAAGGTACTTGCTCCCTGTGTTGATGAGGAAAAGGGCTGCAGGGAGGATGAGCCAACTGACCACTGCACCATGGTATGGGAGGCTATTCATGAGGGGGAAGCAAAAAGATAGGTGGCAGTTGTAGGGGATTCTGTAATTAGGAGGATAGATAGTATCCTTTGTAAGCAGGATCGCGAGTCCCGAGGTGTGTTGCCTGCCCGGTGCCAGGGTAAGGGATATCTCTGACAGGCTTGAAAGGAAATTGGAGCGGGAGCGGGAGGGGGAGGATCCAGTTGTTGTGGTCAACGCCGGAACAAATAACATAGGCAAGATTAGGAAGGAGGACCTGTTCAGAGATTATCAGGAGCTAGGAACCAAATTAAAGAACAGGTCCTCAAGGTTCATAATGTCTGGATTACTGCCTGAGCCACGTGCAAATTGGCATAGGGACATGAGAATATGGGAAGTAAACATGTGGCTAAAAGAGTGATGCGGGAAAGAGGAGTTCCTTTTCATGGGGCACTGGCATCAGTATTGGAATAGGAGGGATCTGTACTGTTGGTATGGTCTCCACCTGAATTGAGCTGGGACCAATGTTCTAGTGAAAACGGTAAATAGGCTGGTCAACAGGACTTTAAACTAGAAAGTGGAGGGGAAGGGAATGGTGAAACTTGCCCCAGTGGGAAACAAAGCAGCAGGTTAACATCTGTAGTGCTGGATTCAACAAAGTGGAAAAATATGAAAGAAATGACAGGGAAGAAGAATTCAGGAGAGGTTACTGAAGTTTTGGAGTGGATTTGTAGCTCGGGTTATGGGTGATGAGGTTGGTTGGCTCGCCAAGCTGGTTTGTTGTTCCGCAGATGTTTCGTTACCAAGCTGGGTAACATCACCAGTGCAGTTTAGGAAGTTTGCTTTGTTGATCTGTCCTGTCTGTTTAAGTCTTTTTAGAGTGTAGAGGATTTTGTTGCCTAGTTGTGGTGTTGGGTCAGTTTGTACTGGCCGGTATGTGTTTTCGTCGGTGAGCAGTGCCTGTGCCTTGGAGATGTAGTCCCTTTTATTCAGTATCACTGTCACGCGCTCTTTGTCTGCGGGTAGTATTGTGATGTTCTTGTCCTTCTTCATTCCTTCTGGGGCCTGTCTTTTTAATGTGTTGAAGGTGTTGAGTTCGCTCCTTCTGGTTAGTGTTGGGATTACTGTCTGTCTTATTGTTTGTTGTGTTTCTTCGTTGATATTGTTGGTCTTTAGTGTGGGTAGGAATTCCGTTTTGTTGGTGTCCCTGTAGTTGTAGTTCAGTCCTCGGGTGAGAACGGCTTTTTCCGTGTCTGTCAGTTTCCTGTCAAAGAGGTTTCTTATCCAGGTGTCTGTTCTGTTGTTGTCGTTTTTGTGGGTAAGTGTGGCTAACTTGTCTTGAAGGGTCTGTCTTTTCTTGGCTCTTGTGGTCTGTTGGCTGATGTTGATGGCTCGTTCCATGTCTGTTGTCCAGTCTTGATTGGTAGCTTCCAGGAATAAAGTTTATTGGCGCATAATTCCTCTGTTGTATTTGTGAAGCCGGTTGTGTACGTCGTTTGTCATTACCCTTACAATCAATATGGGATTTCAATATGCAGGTGGACTGGGAAAATCATGTTGGTAGTGGATTGCAAGAAAAGGTATTTGTGGAATGTCTACAAGATGGCTTTTTGGAGCAGCTCGTAGTGGAGCCCACAAGGGAACAGGCAATACTGGATTTAGTGTTGTGCAATGAGGCAGACTTGATAAGGGAGCTTAAGGTAAAGGAATCCTTAGAAGCCAGTAATCATAAGATGTTAGAATTTACTCTGCAATTTGAGAGGGAGAAGATAGAATCAGAGGTAGCGGTATTTCAGCTGAATAAAGGTGATTAAAGAGGTATGAGGGAGGAGCTGGGCAGAATTGACTGGAAGAGGAGCCTAGCAGGAAAGACAGTGGAACAGCAATGGCAGGAGTTTCTTGGCGTAATTCAGGGGATGCAGCAAAAATTCATCCCATGGTAAAAGAAGCATGGTACAGGGAGGATGAGGCAACCACGGCTGACTAAGGAAGTTAAGGATAGCATAAAAGCTAAAGAGAATGCATATAATGTGGCAAAAGGCAGTGGGAAACCAGAGGACTGGAAAGCTTACAAAGGGCAACAAAAAAATAAATAAGGAGGGAGAAGATTAAACATGAGGGTAAGCTAGCCAGTAATATAAATGAAGACTATAAGAGTTTCCTTAGGTATGTTAAAGACAAAAGAGAGGCAGAAGTGGACATTGGACCACTGGAAAATGATGGTGGAGAGATAGTAGTGGGGAACAAGGAAATGGCTGAGGAACTGAATAATTACTTCGCGTCAGTCTTCACGGTAGAAGACATGAGTAATCTCCCAAAAATTCAAGAGAGTCGGGGGCGGAGCTGAGTATGGTGGCCATCACCAGGGAAAAGGTGATAGTAAAACTGATTGGCCTGAAGGTGGACAAATCACCTAGACCAGATGGACTACACTCCAGATGGACTACACTCGTTTGGGATTATGTTCGACATAGACGTGGGGGCAGCACGGTGGCTCAGTGGTTAGCACTGCTGCCACACAGTGCCAGGGACCCGGGTTCAATTACACCCTCGGCCGACGGTCGGTGTGGAGTTTGCACGTCCTCCCCCCGTCTGCGTGGGTTTCCTCCCACAGTCCAAAGATATGCAAGCTAGGTGGATTGGCCATGCTAAATTGCCCATAGTGTTCAGGGATGAGTGGTATATGGGGATGGGTTCGGGGTGGGATGCTCTGAGGTTCGGTGTGGACTTGTTGGGCCGAAGGGCCTGTTTCCACCCTGTAGGGATTCTATGATTCTATGACTGGTTGGACTGAAAGGTCTATTTCCGTGCTCTATGACTCGAAGACAATGACTGTATGTTAATGAGATCCTGCCTGGTCACTCCCTCGTGTGTTGTAGCCCTGAGACTTGGCTGTTTGGATTGCCTTGTCAAAATGAATGAATTATCAAAGTATTCCATTGATTTGCTGGCTATTTTGGGGCCAATGATCACACTGAACCCACCATTATTCTCCCCTCTCCCCCAAGGTATCACATTCTTACTCTCCCTTTGGAACTGGTGAATTCAGATGAGAACATTATCCTGTTACGTTGAAAATCAATGGTGATTGAGTTCCTGTTTAAAGGGGGTCGTTTAGCTCAGTTGGCTGGATGGCTGGTTTGTGATAGAGTGATGCCAACAGCAGGACGTGGTGATCCTCAGGTTAAACCATTACCAATCATCTTTCTCAAGTGGGAGAACAGGCTTTTGGTCTTCTGGGACTATTGTAACTTTGCTTCAATTTAGATATCTGTATTTCTATCATTTTCAACTTAATTGTTGTGCCTAATTGATTTTACTTCCATAACTTACACTCAAGTTTTTTGAAACAGAAGGCTCAGTAACCTGCAATCTGGGTTGACCTCTTGGAGGAGCCTTTACACCAGTAGAGTGCAAAGTAAGGGTGCCAACGCTTTGCAGGGGGTGCAGCAAAAATTAACCAGAATGTTGCCAGGGATGAAGGGTTCAGTTCTGTGAAGAAACTAGAGAAATAGGTATTTTCTGCTTGGAGAGTAGGAACTGGAACATGAGATAACAAGGTGTAGAGCTGGATGAACACAGCAGGCCAAGCAGCATCAGAGGAGCAGGAAGGCTGACGTTTCGGGCCTAGACCCTTCTTCAGAAATGGAGAAGGGGAAGGGGGTTCTGAAATAAACAGGGAGAGAGGGGGACGTGGATAGAAGATGGATAGAGAAGAAGATAGGTGGAGAGGAGACAGACAGGTCAAAGAGGTGGGGATGGAGCCAGTAAAGGTGAATGTAGGTGGGGAGGTAGGGAGGAGATAGGTCAGTCCAGGGAGGACGGACAGGTCAAGGGGGCGGGATGAAGTTAGTAGGTAGGAGATGGGGGTGGGGCTTGAGGTGGGAGGAGGGGAAAGGTGGGAGGAAGGAACGAGCTGGGCTGGTTTTGGGATGCAGTAGGGGGAGGGGAGATTTTGAAGCTTGTGAAGTCCACATTGATACCATTGGGCTGCAGGGTTCCCAAGCGGAATATGAGTTGCTGTTGCTGCAACCTTCGGGTAGCGTCGTTGTGGCACTGCAGGAGGCCCAGGATGGACGTGTCATCTGAGGAATAGGAGGGGGAGTTGAAATGGTTCGCGACTGGGAGGTGCAGTTGTTTAGTGCGAACCAAGTGTAGGTGTTCTGCAAAGCGGTCCCCAAGCCTCCACTTGGTTTCCCCGATGTACCTCTACCTTTGCATGAGAAAGTGTTTGTTGCTTGGTGTAGAACTCCTTAAGGTTATAAGCAGGTGGGCAGACAGGTAGTAGATCATAGAATCTCTACAGTGTGGAAACAGGCCCTTTGGCCCAACAAGTCCACACCGAACCTCAGAGCATCCCACCCAGACCCATCCCCCTATAACCCACCTAATCTATACATCCCTATGGGCAATTTAGCATGGACAATTCACCTAACCTGCACATCTTTGGACTGTAGGAGGAAACCGGAGCACCCAGAGGAAACCCACGCAGACACGGGGAGAATGTGTGGAATTTGCACAGACAGTTGCCCGAGGCTGGAAACGAACTCGGGTCCGTGGCGCTGTGAGGCAGCAGTGCTATCCATTGAGCCACCATGCCGCCCACCCATGAAGTTCAAGATAGAAAAATAAGAATGTCATTTTATTAAGAAGAACATGGAGTGATATAAATTAAAAACTGCAACTCTAAGTAGGGTAATAGCATAGATACTTCTGTGTATATGTGCATAAGTTCTTGAAGGTGGCATAACACGTTTTGTAAAGCATGGCTGTGTTAGGAGGTTTTATGAATAGAGTACAAGAGCAAGGAGGGTCTGCTGAATTTGTATAAAACATTAATTTGGTCTCAGCGGGAATATTGTGTTTAGTTTTGGGCACCACACATTAGGAGAGATGTGAGTGGAGAATGCAAAGAAGATTGAATTATACTATACAGAAGAAGCCCTTGATTGCTGGAACCGATGAGAGTTACTCTAAATCTACACTAGTCCCAGCACTAGAAATGTAGTCTTGAATGAATTTTCTGATGAAGGGTCTAGGCCCGAAACGTCAAGTTTTCCTGCTCCTATGATGCTGCTTGACCTGCTGTGTTCATCCAGCCCCACGCTTGTTATCTCTAGTCTTGAATGTTATACACTTCAAGTGCTCATCCAAGTACGTTTTAAAGGATTTGAGTTTTTCTGCCTCAACTACCGCCCAGGCAGTGCATTCCAGACCCTTCTGGGCAAAAAAAAATTCCTCAAATTCCCTCCTGACCTTCTGCCTTTAAACTTCCTAGTGACTTGCAATTCATCAAGTATTCCCTTGCCTTGTTACTTATAGAGTCATATAACTTGGAAACAGGCCCTTAAGTCCAACTCGTCCATGCTGACTAATTTTCTCAAACTAAACTAGTCCCACTTGCCTATGATTGCCTAATCTGTCTAAACCTATCCTACTGTACCTGCCCAAATGTCTTTTAAATGTTGTAACTGTACCTGCATCTACCACTTCCTCTGGCAGTTTATCCCACATACAAACCGTGCTCTGTGTGAAAAGGTTGCCCATTAGATCCCTTTTAAATCTTTCTCCTCTCACCTTGAAAATGTGTTCCCTAGATTTGAACGCCCCCATCCTAGGGAAAAGACTTGTTTTTCACCCTATCTATGCCTATCATAATTTTATAAACTTTGCATCACCTTGGCATTATTTGTCTGGGTTAAATTGTATCTATCATTGATCTGTCCATCTGATCAATACATTTATATCCTCCTATAACTAACGTCTTCTTCCTCAGTGACAACCATCTGGCTATTCTTTGCTTCATATGCAAACTGACTTATTAGCCACATCCACACTTTCACCTATATTATATATACTTTCAAACAATAGGGGACACATCATTGATCCTTGTGGTTCGCCATTGGACACTGGCACAAAAGTAGCCTTCGACCACTGCCCTTTCACTAAGCCAATTTTGGATCCAAATTGTTGAGTTACTCTGTATCTCGTGCATTTAACTTTTTATCAAAGGCTTTCCTGAAATCCACATAAAATACATCAATTGGACTACCGTCATCCCATCACTTGGTCTTCTCCTTCTTGACAAGTTCTACCAGATTTGTTAGGCATGAGTTCCCTCTGACAAAGTCACGTTGTCAATCCCTGATTAAACCTTACTTCTCTAAATGGTGATTAATTCTCTCCAATAGTTTCCCCACCAATGATGTGACTTGCTGCACTGTGATTCCCTGGTTTATCTTAAACACTTTCCTTGAAAAGTGGACCGACACTAGCTGTCCCCCAGTCCCTGGCACCTCTCCCTCAGCCAGAGAGGACTTAAAAATTTGGGTCAGGGCCCCAACGTTTTCCTTCCTCGTCTCCCATAGGAGCCTGGGATACAAGTCATCTGAACATGCAAGATTTGCAAGAACCTCTCTAGGGATGATGATAAGATGTATCAGAGAAGTTAGGACTGTTCTCTTCAAACAAGGAGATGGCTTGGAGATTGTGTTTAAAATCAAGAGAGGGCCTTGCGCACGTAGGAAGACATTCTCTGCATTCATCAAAGGATCATAAATGAGAGTGCACAGACTTAGTTATTTGCCACAGTGATTTTTTTTCCATCCAATAAGTGTTTAGGGTCTAGAACGTGCTGCTTGAGAGTGTGGTGGAGATAGGATCACTCAAGGCTTTCAAAAAGTATCAGACAAGAATCTGAGAAAGGAAAATGTGCAGTGTTATAGGAAGAAGATAGAAAATGTGGCTGAGTGAAGTACTTATTTGGAGACCTGGTGCAGACATGGTGTGTACATTTTGCACTGTAAAGATTTGTGAGCTATTCTGAATGGGCTGACTTGGACTTTAAAATTATATCATCTATTACATCATCATCATCTTGACATCTTCATAGGAGAAATTTTCTGTCTCTATCCTGACAATTTCTCTCAAGATTTTGAAAACTTCAACCTAATCATTGCAGAAGCATCTAAATTCACAGGAATACAAGACTGGTTTGTCATTTCTCCTAATTTTTACCAGAGCTTCAAGGATTAAACATTCTGCAGCACAATAATCTCTCCTTCTCATTACAAGGGTTACTATTCCATTAAAATGTTTTGATTTTCTTTTGGACATGACTTAGCATGCTTTAATGTTCTTTGTGTGGACCTCCAAGTCTCTAATTTCTCCACAGTTCTGGCTTTTCACTTTTTGAATAACACTTGGTCGATCCTGTACTACATCAAAATGGATGACTTCACAGTTATCAGGGTCGCTGTTTACCCACTCAGAATCACAGAATTGCTACAGTACAGATGGAGATCATTCAGACCTTCATGACTGTACTGGTTCTCCTAATAAACATATGCCATTCTTTTTCCTTTTTCTTTTAACCCAGTACGTTATTTAAGTAGAAACAGTTATCCAATGTCCTTTCGAATGTCTCAATTCAACCTCACTGTGCTACATTTCCAAGCAGGGCTTTCTGTACCCCAACTACTTGCTGTGTGTAAACATTTCTCTCATATCACATTTGCTTCTTTTGCAAAATCCCTTAAATCTGTGCCTCTTCATTCTTGATTCCTTTATGATTGGGAACAGTTTCTTCCTATCTACTCAGTCCAGACTGCTTGTCATTTTTAAAACTACTTCAAGTTTCCTCTGAACCTTCTCCTCTCGAAGAGAAACAGTCCCAGAATTTTGCTTTGTAATCAATGTTTCTTATCACTGGAGGTGTGTTCTCTGGGGTATCACGAACCATTCTTATAAACTTATCCTGCACTATCTGCAATGTGTTCACATCCTTCCCGAAGTGTGGCAGCCAGAACCATATTCAGAACCCCACTGCAGTTGAACTAGTGACATGTACAAATTCAGTGCAGCCTCCCTGTTCTTGTGCTGTCTGTCTCTATTGATAAAGCCTGGCATGCTTTATTTACTGCTCTGTCCTGCCACCTTTAATTGGGTTTATACATATGCACCCAGGTCTCTTTCTGCTCCTACACGCCCTTTGGAAAAGCATATAGACAGACAATATTCTGTCCGCCAAGATGCATCATCTCGCATTTCTTCCCATTGAATTTTATCTGCCACCTGTTCCACCCACTGTACGAACTTGTCAACGTCCTTTGAAATTCCTACCTTTAATGGTATCCGTAGATGTTTACTCTTCTACTTTAATTATGTCCTCAAAGTTGAACTGAGTTTATTAGAATTGAGCCATCTTTTACAAATTCAGGGTGAATCTTAGCAGCTTGAATTTTTTGCAAGAGCACAGTCACTCTGTCCTTAACACAAAATATGGAAACATTGGAAAACTTAAGAAGGCCAAATGGTACAACTTACCATGCTGGCAGAGAAATTCAGTTTAACTCCGTTTTCCTGTCTTTAATCTGTAGTCCTGTTGATAATAAAAATTTGCCTAAACGGGACAAGATTAATTTACGATATCTGGTCAGCATGAATGAGTTGTGCGAAGGGTCTGTTTCTGTGCTGTGCAACTCTATGACTATTCAGTATGTTATTTCCATTTAAATGATAGTTTTCATTTTTATGTAAGTTATTTTAAACATGTAATTAATGAATGTAGGAACTTCAGAATATACAGTATTTCAACTTGTAATATTTTAATGATTTTCCTGATGAGAAAGATCCTACGGAATCCAATTATGCGTTGTTCCCCAGCCATAGAGGATTACTTCTTGGTAGTTTCTCTGAAGTCATCAATCAAGGCCACCTTTTCAGTTCACTTTGAGGAAGTTTTGGTAGTTCTGATCTCTAAACATCCTGTGTTTGACAATAAGAGGTTAGGCAGGGAGTGTTCAAATCTTCATGCTGCAGTATCGGCAGTCAAACACATCACAGAGAAAAGGTTTAAAACAAAAGGCTGTTCAAACTATCCTGCCCCTCCTCTGTGTGACCAGCTTATTCTCTCCTAGACTTGCTGGTACCACTTCCCAAGTACTGACCTCATTCATTGCTGAACATCTGGTATCTGGTGAGATGTATTGCTTTCTCCAGTACTGAAGCATCTATGGAACACGTTGATCAAGAACCAGCCTTTCAGGCCTGGCCTGAGAGCAACGTGAGAATAATGTGGGAACATACAGGTGGAAGGTGACGTTAATGCAAAACAGCAACAAAGCAAATGCATGACTCATATTGCTCTGCAATTATAAAGAAAAACAGCATTGTGTGTGCTGATGCATCTGACCCTTTAAAGCTATCAGTATGCCTCTGTTATGGAGACTGACGTGAAAATTTGACCATGGAATTTGAAAGGGTGCAAAAGTGGACCAAATCCAGGAGAAATCTCTTCAGAGAAGGAGGGAGAGGAGACGGAGAAAGCCAGTGTGGGAGAGAGGTGGGTAGAGAACATGAGCGATCTTATAGTCCAATAAGACATCAGGAGACAGTCCAGTCAAATCAACAGGTAAACAGAACGGGAGAGATTGGGTGATGGAATCAAATTTAATAGGCATTTTCAAAACGGAATTGGCTATGTAATTGAAAGGGGAAAGACGAGCGAAGTTGAACAAATTGGAAAGTTCTTTGTAAGAACCAGTGAAAATATTGATGACTCTTTCTATGCTGTTATGATTGTCGTTCAGTCAGTCATAGGGAATTTATAGGCAACATTAAGGTCCAGGACAGAAATCAAGGGAAGTAACGATGCTTATGATGTATGAATTAGTCCATGTTCCTTTTTTACTAACAGTTGCTTAACTTTACTCTTGGTTAGTGTTGCTAAGCTTGCTCTCAATCTCAAAATTGTTTTATACTTAAGTTTTCTGATGTTTTGGGATATTTTTATTTTCTCAGCATAAACTTCAGTGGGAGATGCGGCAGAGGGAAGAGGAAATTGAGGAGCTGCAGAAAGCGCTTAGCGACATGCAGGTTTATCTCTTTCAGGAACGTGAACACTCACTGAGACTCTATGCCGAAAATGACCGGCTAAAAATCAGGTGGGAAACAGGATTTGAATAAATTGTCTTGATTGGATGGAGTAAAAGATCTATAAAAATCTGTACTGCAATTAGAAGGAGATGTGAATGGAGGTATCCATCACAAGTGCTAGCCATACCCTATTGAAAATAGAACTGAACAATCTCAAAGCACTCTTTTGACATGCTGACATCTTGTCAAATTTGGTAATTGCAGGGAGTTGGAAGATCGGAAAAAGATGCAACACCTCTTGGCACTTGTTGGTCCTGAAGTTGAAACAGTCACATACTTTCACAGGGAGCCTCCACACAAGGTAATGCAGTTAGTTCATAGACTGAGTGAAGAAACACTTCTTTGTTCTTGTATTCGTAGAATCCAATTGCAGATGACACGAAGATTGGGGGAGTAGCAGAAAGCATAGGGGATTGTCAAAGAATACAGGAGAATATAGATAGACTGGAGAGTTGGGCGGAGAATTGGCAGATGGAGTTCAATCCGGGCAAGTGTGAGGTGATGCATTTTGGGAGGTCTAATTCTAGAGCAAACTATACTGTAAACGGAAGAGCCTTGGGAAAAGTTGATGAGCAGAGAGATCTGGGAGTTCAGGTCCACTGTACCCTGAAGGTGGCTGCACAGGCGGATAGAGTGGTCAAGAAGGCATATGGTATGCTTGCCTTCATCGGACAGGGTATTGAGTATAAGAGCTGGCAGGTCATGTTAAAATTGTACAAGACTTTGGTTCGGCAGCAATTAGAATACTGTGTACAGTTCTGGTCGCCACATTACCAAAAGGATGTGGAAGCTTTGGAGAGGGTACAGAGAAGGTTTACGAGGATGTTGCCTGGTATGGAAGGTGCTAGCTATGAAGAGAGGTTGAGTAGGTTCGGATTGTTTTCATTAGAAAAAAGGAGATTGAGGGGGGACCTGATTGAGGTCTTCAAAATCATGAAGGGTATAGACAGGGTTGATAGAGATAAGCTTTTTCCCAGGGTGAGGGATTCAATAACGAGGGGTCACGCGTTCAAGGTGAGAGGAGAAAAGTTTAAGGGGGATACACGCGGAAAGTACTTTACACAGAGGGTGGTAGGTGCCTGGAACGCGTTGCCAGCAGAGGTAGTAGAGGCAGGCATGGTAGATTCATTTAAGGTGCATCTGGACAGATGCATGAGTAGGTGGGGAGCAGAGGGATACAGATCCTTAGGAATTGGGCGATAGATTTAGACAGTGGATTTGGATCGGCGCAGGCTTGGAGGGCCAAAGGGCCTGTTCCTGGGCTGTAAGTTTTCTTTGTTCTTTGTTCAATCATGGATGTATTCTGAAAGTAAGTTCTTTGTAATCATGCTTGATAAAAAATGCATAATATCTCAAATTAATTGAGGCATGGATAAATAGCGTGGATGGTCTCTGGTCCTGCAGTGGCTTATATCCTTGGTTTATTCCCTGTTTGTTATTCTTTCCTCCTACCCCGCCCCAACCACATGTTTCACTTTATTTTTGATCTCAAAATCTGACTAGAAATGTCACTTTGGTTGCTTCCAGTCCAGACATTCCAAAATCCAGGAAATTTTAGGCACAGAAACAGCCAATGTATGGCTGTTACCTTCTATCTCATTTCGAGTATTTGGATATAGATCATCAGTTCCTGGGCTGTTTGGTCTTTGGTTCTGTTAATTTTTCCACAAATTTTGCAAATCTTAATTATTTTAAGTTTCTCATATGGTTCTTCAATGAATGTTTTACCCATTGTGGTATCTCCTTAATTAAAACAAAGAACTGTTTTAATTAAGGAGATCTGAATCACACTAAACCAGAAATTGCTGGAGAAACTCAGCATGTCTGGCAGCATCTGTGGTGAGAAAGTTTTCAAGTCCAGTGACCAATCTTCAGATACTTCCAGTCTTGTCCTTAAGGAACCAGAATTACCGTTGGTGTTCTTTTCTCTTTCTCATGTTTATAGAAGCTGTCTGAGTATATTTTATATTTCTTACTGACCTAGTCTCATATTCCATTTTCTCCCTCTGTCCTTTGCTGGTTTCAAAAATTTTCCCTAAACAATGGATATATTCCTTCTTCTTTGAAGTTTTATTTCTCAGTTGAATGTGTATTTGTTGGGAATACACCCATCTAAACCCTGAGAGAGTAGGAACTGCCGATGCTGGGGTCTGAGATAAAAAGGTGTGGAGCTGGATGAACACAGCTGGCCAGGCGGCATCAAAGGAGCAGGAAAGCTGACATTTTGGGTCTGGACCGTTGTTCAGAAATGGGGGAGGGAAAGGGGGCTCTGAAATAAATAGAGAGGGGGGAGGCGATGATAGAAGGTGGATAGTGGAGCAGCTAGGTGAAGAGAAGACTGATAGGTCAAGGAGGCAGGGATGAAGCCAGTAAAGGTGCGTGTAGGTAGGGAGTTGGGATGGGGGTTGGTCAGTGAGGAGGGTGGGGCGGGTAGGTGCGAGGGAAGACGGACAGGTCAAGGAGGCGGGGATGAGGCTAGTAGAGGTGAGGTGCGTGTAGGTAGGAAGTGGGGGTGGAGTTTGATCAGTGAGGTGGGAGGAGCGGATAGGTATGAGAAAAGACAGACAGGCAGAGGAGGCGGGGAAAGAGGGGGTTCTGGTCTTGGAACAAGGCCGGGAATGGGGAGATTTGAAGCTTGTAAAGACCACATTGAGGCCATTGGGTTGTAGGGCTCCCAGGCGGAATATGAGGTGCTATTCCTCCAGTTTTTGGGTGGCCCTATTTTTGGCACTGGAGGCGGCCCAGGATGGACATGGCGTCCAAGGAGTGGGAAGTGGGAGGGGGAATTGACTGGGAGGTGTTGTCGTTTGTCACGAACCGAGCTTAGGTGCTCCACAAAGCGGTCTCCAAGCCTCCGCTTGGTTTCCCCAATGTAGAGGAGGCCACGTTGGGAACAGCGGATACAATATACCACATTAGCAGATGTGCAGGCGAACATCTGTTTAATGTGGAAGGTTTTCTTGGGGCCTGGAATAGAGGTGAGGAGGGAGGTGTAGGGGCAGGTGTAGCACCTCCTGCGGTTGCAGGGAAAGGTGTTGGAGGTGGTGGGGCTAGTGGGGAGTGTGGACCAAACGATGGGGTCACGGAGAGCGTGGTCCCTCCAGAAAGCAGATAAGGGTGGGGAGGGAAATGTATCCTTGATGGTGGGGTCGGATTGCAGGTGGCGGAAGTGGCAGAGAACGATGCGTTGAATCCGGAGGTTGATGGGTGATACGTGAGGACAAGGGGAATTCTGTCTTTGTTGTTATTGCAGGGAGGAGGTGTGAGGGCTGAAGTGCGGGAAACACAAGAGATGCGGTCCAGGGCGTTTTTCACCACGATGGGGGGGATGTTGAGGTCCTTGAAAAACGAGGACATCTGGGATGTCCGGGAGTGGAACGCCTCATCTTGGAAGCAGATGTGGCGGAGGCAAAGGAATTGGGAATAGGGGATAGCATTCTTGCAGGAAGGTGGGTG
This sequence comes from Ginglymostoma cirratum, assembly GCA_024137785.1. NCBI lineage: Eukaryota > Metazoa > Chordata > Chondrichthyes > Orectolobiformes > Ginglymostomatidae > Ginglymostoma > Ginglymostoma cirratum. The sequence continues at coordinate 59,922,629 of JAHRHZ010000020.1, read as the reverse complement.
GGAGGAGGTGTAATCTGGGTAGCTGTGGGAGTTGGTGGGCTTGAAATAAATATCAGTTTCCAGGTGGTTACCGGAGATGGAGACAGAGAGGTCCAGGAAGGAGAGAGAGGTATCACAGAAGGTCCAGGTGAACTTAAGGTTGGGGTGGAAGGTGTTAGTAAAGTGAATGAACTGTTCGAGCTCCTCGTGGGAGCACGAGGTGGCGCCGAAACAGTCATCGATGTAACGGAGGAAGAGGTGGGGGATAGTGCTAGTGTAGTGTAGAAGAGGGATTGTTCCACGTATCCTGCAAATAGGCAGGCATAGCTTGGGCTCATGTGGGTACCCATGGCCACACCTTTCGTCTGTAGGAAGCGGGAGGACTTGAAGGAGAAGTTGTTTAGGGTAAGGACGAGTTTGGTTAGGCGGATAAGGGTGTCGGTGGAGGATAACTGGTCAGGCCTGCAGGAGAGGAAGAAGGCCATCTGCATAAAGAAGGCTTTTCAGCCATCTGCATCAGGAATGCAAGTAGATAGGGACTGGACGTCCATGGTGAAGATGAGGTGTTGAAGGCCAGGGAATTGGAAGTTTTGGAAGAGGTGGAGGACATGGGTGGTGTCATGGACGTAGGTGGGGAGTTCCTGGACCAGAGGGGAGAAAATGGAGTTGAGACAAGCGGAGGTAAGTTTGGTGGGGCAGGAGCAGGCAGAGACAATGGGTCGACCAGGGCAGCCGGGTTTATGGATTTTGGGAAGGAGATAGAAATGGGCGGTGCAGGTTGGGGAATGATGAGGATGGAGGCTGTGGGTGGGAAGTCACCGGAGGTGTTGAGGTTATGGATGGTTTGGGAGATGATGTTTTGGTGGTCGGGGTGGGGTCATGATCAAGGGAGCAGGAGGAGGAGGTGTCAGAGAGTTGGCACCTGGCCTCGGCGATGTAGACGTCAGTGCACCAGACCACAACTGCGCCTCCCTTGTCTGCGGGTTTTATAGTGAGGTTAGGGTTGGAGCGGAGGGCTGCACATTCTTTGGGGAGACGTTGGAGCGAATGAGAGGAGTGGAGAGGTTGAGGCGATTGATGTCGCGACGGCAGTTAGAGATAAAGAGGTCGAGGGAGGGCAGGAGGCCTTGGGGTGGTGCCCAGAAGGATGGGGTGTGTTGGAGGCAGGAGAAGGGGTCAAGGTGGTTAGACTTGCGATTAGAGCAATAAGTGCGGAGGCAGTGGAAAAACTGTTCGATGTCCAGGCGTGAGCGGTTTTCATTTGATGATAGCCTCATCTCCGCCTCCTTGACCTGTCCGTCTTCCCTCCCACCTACACCCCCCCCCTCCCTCCTCACTGACCAACCCCCATCCCAACACACCTTTACTGGCTTCATCCCCGCCTCCTTGACCTGTCAGTCTTCTCTCCACCTATCTGCTCCACTATCCACCTTCTATCATCGCCTCCCCCTCTCTCTTATTTATTTCAGAGCCCCCTTCCCCTTCCCCTCCCCCTCCCCCATTTCTGAAGAAGGGTCCAGACCCAAAATGTCAGCTTTCCTGCTCCTCTTATGCTGCCTGGCCAGCTGTGTTCAGCCAGCTCCACACCTTGTCCTATCTATATCCTATCTATATCCTGTCTGGAGTGCCCTCTAACACCACCACACTCCTTTTCATTCCACCTACTGAATGGCCCCCTTTAGCAGCATACAGCAGAGTCATACAGAATAGAAACAGGCCCTTCGACCCACCAAGTCTGTGCCAAACAACAAATGCCAAATTACACCAAACCCTGCATGTGGTCCATAACCCAGTATGTTCTGACAATTGAAGTACTCATCCAGATGCTACTTAAATAGTTGCGAGAGTACTGCTTCCACCAACCTCCCATGCAGTGTGCTCCATATTTCTATCACCATCTGGGTAAAAAAAAAATCTCAGATCCCTCCATTTTTGCAGCAGCGTTGAGAGTGAGGACCAGGGGGCTGCCGAGAAGGTAAGCTCTTCATTTCGGCAGCGGAGCTGAGTTGGAGCGGTCGAACTGCGCTCTGGGAAGGTGAGTGAACTGATATATTTGGGCAGTGGCTAAACCCGAGACACGACACGTGTAG
>JAHRHZ010000020.1:59896264-59920160 GCA_024137785.1 Ginglymostoma cirratum | reverse complement strand
CCCCCGCGACCTCCACCCTTTCCCTACACGACGCTCTTCCGATCTCAGCATATCTCGTAGGAGCGTTAATAAGGTAAGGTTTTTCTTTTTCCTTTATTTTGTCGTGTGATGGTAAGTAAAGTGATTAGTAAAAATTTTTTCATTTCATTTATCTATTATTTGATATTATAGTAGGACCACGCTAAGCTTAAGAGTAAAAATGGCAGGAGCTCCCAGACCCGTGTTCTGCTCCTCTTCCTCAATGTGGGAGCTCAGGGACGCGGCTGATGTCCCTGACTCCTATACGTGCAAGATGTGCGTCCAGCTGCAGCTCTTGTTAGACCGCATGATCGCTCTGGAGCTGCGGATGGACTCACTTTGGAGCATCTGCGATGCTGAGGAAGTCGTGGATAGCACGTTCAGCAAATTGGTCACACTGCAGATTAGGATTGCTGAGGGAGAAAGGGAATGGGTGATCAAAAGGCAGAGCAAAAGCAGGAGAGCAGTGCAGGTGTCCCCTGCAGTCATCTCCCTCCAAAACAGGTATACCGTTTTGGATACTGTTGGGGGAGATGGCTCACCAGGGGAAGGCAGCAATAGCCAGTTTTACGGCACCGTGGCTGACTCTGCTGTATAGAAGGGTGGCAAAAAAGAGTGGAAGGGCTATTGTCATAGGGGATTCGATTATATGGGGAGTAGACAGGCGGTTCTGTGGTTGAAAACAAGACTCCCGAATGGTATGTTGCCTCCCAGGTGCACTGGTCAGGGATGTCTCAGATCGACTGCAGGACATTCTGAAGGTGGAGGGTGAACAACCAGTGGTCGTGGTCCATACAGGCACCAATGATATATAGGTAATAAACGGGATGAGATCCTACAAGCAGAATTTAGGGAGTTAGGAGCCAAGTTAAAAAGTAGGACCTCAGAGGTAGTAATCTCAGGATTGCTACCAGTGCCACGTGCTAGTCAGAGTAGAAATGAAAGAATAGGCAGGATAAATGAGTGGCTTGAGAGATAGTGCAGGAGGGAGGGGTTCAGAGTTTTGGGACATTGGGACCGGTTCTGGGAAAGGTGGGACGATTACAAATCGGACGGTCGACACCTGGGCAGACTGGAACCAATGTACTAGGGGCTGCTTTTGCTAGCGCTGTTGGGGAGGGTTTAAACTAATGTGGCAGGTGGATGGGAACCAAATAAGGAGGTTAGTCAACAGTAAGGAGGTAGTTAACTAAAGCCTGTAAGGAACTAGATAATGAAGTCAGTGTGACTAAGGGCTTCCCCTTAGTAGGCAGCGAGCAGATGATGAATGCAAAGAGACAGATGGTCTGAGGTGCATTTGTTTTAATGCAAGAAGTGTGGTAGGTAAGGCAGATGAACTTAGGGCTTGGATTCGGCCATGGGAGTATAATGTAATTGCTATTACTGAGACTTGGTTGAGGAAAGGACAAAATTCGCAACTAAATATCCCAGGATATAGATGCTTCAGGCGGGATAGAGAGCGAGGTAAAAGGGGTGGAGGAGTTGCATTACTTGTCAAAGAGGATATCACAGCTGTGCTGAAGGAGGACACTATGGAGGACTCGAGCAGTGAGGCAATATGGGCAGAGCTCAGAAATAGGAAGGGTGCGGTAACAATGTTGGGGTTGTACTACAGGCCTCCCAACGGCAAGCATGAGATAGAGGTACAAATATGTGGACAGATTATGGAAAGATGTCGGAGCAGCAGTCTGGTGGTGATGGGAGATTTTAGTTTTCCCAACATCGACTGGGATTCACTTAGTGTTAGGGGTTTAGATGGAGCAGAATTTGTAAGGAGCATCCAGGAGGGTTTTCTAGAGCAGTATGTAAATAGTCCAACTCTGGAAGGGGCCATACTGGACCTGGTGTTGGGGAATGAGCCTGGCCAGGTGGTTGAAGTTTCAGTAGGGGATTACTTTGAGAATAGTGATCACAATTCCGAAAGTTTTAGGATACTGATGGACAAAGACGAGAGTGGTCCTATTGGAAGAGTGGTAAATTGGGAGAAGGCCAACTATAGCAAAATTCGGCAGGAGCTAGGGAATGTGGATGCAGCTGTTTGAGGGTAAATCCACATTTGATATGTAGGAGGCTTTTAAAGAGAGGTTGATTAGAGTGCAGGACCGACATGTCCCTGTGAGAATGAGGGGTAGAAAGGGCAAGATTAGGGAACCATGAATGAAGGTGAAATTGTGAGACTAGCAAAGAGGAAAAAGGAAGGATATATAAGGTCTAGGTGACTGAAAACAGACGAAGCTTTGGAAGAATATCGGGAAAGTAGGACCAATCTGAAATGAGGAATTAAGAGGGCTAAAAGGGGTCATGAAATATCTTTGGCAAACAGGATTAGGGAAAATCCCAAAGCCTTTTATTTGGACATAAGGAGCAAGAGGGTAGCTAGAGAAAGGGTTGGCCCAGTCAAGGACAAAGGAGGGAAGTTATGCGAGGAGTCAGAGAAAATGAGTGAGATTCTGAATGAGTACTTTGCGTCGGTATTCACTGAGGAGAGGTACATGATGGATGTTGAGGTTAGTGATAGACGTTTGATTACTCTCGGTCAATTCAGCATAAGGAGGGGGGAAGTGTTGGGTACTCTAAAAGGCATTAGGGTGGACAAGTCCCCGGGTCCGGATGGGATCTATCCCAGGTTACTGAGGGAAGCGAGAGAGGAAATAGCTGGGGCCTGAACAGATATCTTTGCAGCATCCTTGAGCACGGGTGAGGTCCCGGAGGACTGGAGAATTGCTAATGTTGTCCCTTTGTTTAAGAAGGGTAGCAAGGATAATGCAGGTAATTATAGACTGGTGAGCCTGACGTCAGTGGTGAGGAAGCTGCTGGAGAAGATACTGAGGGATAGGATCTATTTACATTTGGAAGAAAATGGGCTTATTAGTGATAGGCAGCATGGTCTTGTGCAGGGAAGGTCATGTCTTACCAACTTAATAGAATTCTTTGAGGAAGTGACAAAGTTGATAGATGAAGGAATGGCTGTGGATGTCATATACATGGACTTCAGTAAGGTGTTTGAAAAGGTTCCCCATGGTCGGCTGATGGAGAAAGTGAAGTCGCATGGGGTCCAGGGTGTACTAGCTCAATGGATGGAGAACTGGCTGGGCAACAGGACACAGAGTTGTAGTGGAAGGGAGTTTCTCAAAATGGAAAACTGTGACCAGTGGTGTTCCACAGGAATCCGTGTTGGGACCACTGTTGTTTGTGATATACATAAATGATCTGGAGGAAGGTATAGATGGTGTGATTAGCAAGTTTGCAGATGACAGTAAGATTGGTGGAGTAGCAGATAGTGAAGGGGACTGTCGGAGAATGCAGCAGAATATAGATAGATAGGAGAGTTGTGTGGAGAAATGGCAGATGGAGTTCAATCCAGGCAAATGCGAGGTGATGCATTTTGGAAGATCCAATTCAAGAGCGAACGATACAGTAAATGGAAAAGCCCTGGGGAAAATTGATGCACAGAGAGATCTGGGTGTTCAGGCCCATTGTACCCTGAAGGTGGTAACGCAGGTGGATAGAGTGGTCAAGAAGGCATACGGCATGCTTTCATTCATCGGACGGGGTATTGAGTACAAAAGTTGGCAGTTCATGCTACAGTTGTGTAGGATGGTTCGACCACATTTGGAATACCGCGCACAGTTCTGGTCGGCACATTACCAAAAGGATGTGGATGCTTTGGAGAGGGTGCAGAGGAGGTTCACCAAGACGTTGCCTGGTATGGAATGTGCTAGCTACGAAGGGAGATTGAGTAGATTAGGATTATTGACATTAGAAAGACGGAGGTTGAGGGGGGAACCTGATTGAGGTCTACAAAATCATGGGAGATATAGACAGGGTGGATCGCAAGACGCTTTCTCCCAGAGTGGGGACTCAATTACTAGGGGTCACGATTTCAAGGAGAGAGGGGAAAAGTTTAGAACAAAGAACAAAGAACAAAGAAAACTTACAGCCCAGGAACAGGCCCTTCGGCCCTCCAAGCCTGCGCCGATCCAAATCCACTGTCTCAACCTATCGCCCAATTCCTCAGGATCTGTATCCCGCTGCTCCCCACCTACTCATGCATCTGTCCAGACGCACCTTAAATGAATCTACCGTGCCTGCCTCTACTACCTCTGCTGGCAACGCATTCCAGGCACCTACCACCCTCTGTGTAAAGTACTTTCCGCGTGTATCCCCCTTAAACTTTTCTCCTCTCACCTTGAACGCGTGACCCCTCGTTATTGAATCCCTCACCCTGGGAAAAAGCTTATCTCTATCAACCCTTTCTATACCCTTCATGATTTTGAAGACCTCAATCAGGTCCCCCCTCAATCTCCTTTTTTCTAATGAAAACAATCCGAACCTACTCAACCTCTCTTCATAGCTAGCACCTTCCATACCAGGCAACATCCTCGTAAACCTCCTCTGTACCCTCTCCAAAGCTTCCACATCCTTTTGGTAATGTGGCGACCAGAACTGTACACAGTATTCTAAATGCAGCCGAACCAAAGTCTTGTACAATTTTAACATGACCTGCCAGCTCTTATACTCAATACCCTGTCCGATGAAGGCAAGCATACCATATGCCTTCTTGACCACTCTATCCGCCTGTGCAGCCACCTTCAGGGTACAATGGACCTGAACTCCCAGATCCCTCTGCTCATCAACTTTTCCCAAGGCTCTTCCGTTTACAGTATAGTTTGCTCTAGAATTAGACCTCCCAAAATGCATCACCTCACACTTGCCCGGATTGAACTCCATCTGCCACTTCTCCGCCCAACTTTCCAGTCTATCTATATTCTCCTGTATTCTTTGACAATCCCCTATGCTTTCTGCTACTCCCCCAATCTTCGTGTCATCTGCAAACTTACTGATCAGACCACTTATGCCCTCTTCCAGATCATTTATGTATATCACAAACAACAGTGGCCCCAGCACTGATCCCTGTGGAACACCACTGGTCACCTTTCTCCATTTCGAGAAACTCCCTTCAACTACTACTCTCTGTCTCCTGTTGCTCAACCAGTTCTTTATCCACCTAGCTAGAACACCCTGCACACCATGTGACTTCACTTTCTCCATTAGTTTACGATGGGGAACCTTATCAAACGCCTTACTAAAGTCCATGTAGATGACATCTACAGCCCTTCCTTCATCTATCAACTTGGTCACTTCCTCAAAGAACTCTATTAAGTTAGTAAGGCATGATCTCCCCTGCACAAAACCATGTTGCCTATCACTGATAAGCCCATTCTTTTCCAAATATAAATAGATTCTATCCCTCAGTACCTTCTCCAGCAACTTTCCCACCACTGATGTCAGGCTTACTGGTCTGTAGTTACCTGGAATATCCCTACTACCCTTCTTGTACAGGGGGACAACATTAGCAACTCTCCAGTCCTCCGGCACTTCACCTGTGTTTAATGTTGGGAAAATTAAAATCTCCCATCACCACCACCCTGTTACCTCTACATCTTTCCATAATCTGTCAACCTATTTGTTCTTCTACCTCACGCTCGCTGTTGGGAGGGCTGTAGTGCAGCGCCAACAATGTAACTGCACCATCCTTATTTCTCAGCTCTACCCATAATGCCTCACTGTTCAAGCCCTCCATAGTGCCCTCCTTCAGCACAGCCGTGATATCATCCCTGACCAGCAATGCAACTCCTCCCCCCCTTTTATTTCCCTCCCTGTCCTGTCTGAAGCATCTATATTCTGGGACATTTAGTTGCCAATCATCCCCTTCCTTCAACCAAGTCTCTGTGATCGCAAGAACGTCATACTCCCAGGCACTAATCCAAGACCTAAGTTCATCTGCCTTACCCACTATACTCCTTGCATTAAAGTATATGCACTTCAGACCACCAGTTCCTTTGCGTTCATCTGCTCTCTGCCTACTCTTCCCCTTGGTAATGCTAACTTCATTATCCTTACAGTCTCTAGTTTCCACCTCACTGTCTACTAGTCTTCTCCTCTGGTTCCCAGACCCCTGCCACATTAGTTTAAGCCCTCCCCAACAGCCCTAGCAAAAACTCCCCCTAGGACACTAGTTCCAGTCTGGTTCAGGTGTAGACCATCCAATTTGTAATAGTCCCACCTTCCCCAGAACCGGTCCCAGTGTCCCACAAATCTGAACCCCTCCCTCCTACACCATCCCTCAAGCCACGTGTTCATCCTGCCTATGTTCATCCTGCCTATTCTTTCATTTCTACCCTGGCTAGCACGTGGCACTGGTAGCAACCCTGAGATCACTACCTTTGAGGTCCTCCTCTTTAACTTCTCTCCTAGCTCCCTGAATTCTGCTTTCAGGGCCTCATCTTGTTTTTTACCTGTATCATTGGTGCCTATATGCACCACAACAACTGGCTGTTCATCCTCCCTTTTCAGAATGCTCTGTAGCCGATCGGTGACATCCCTGACCTGAGCACCTGGGAGGCAACATACCATCCGGGAGTCCCGTTTTCGGCCACAGAACCGCCTATCTACTCCCCTTACAATAGAATCCCCTATGACTATGGCCCTATGAGTCTTTTTCCCGCCCTTCTGAACAGCAGTGCCTGCCATGGTGCCATGATCCGGGCAACTGCTGCCCTCCTCTGGTGAGCCATCTCCCCCAACAGTATCCAAAACGGTATACCTGTTTTGGAGGGAGATGACCGCAGGGGACACCTGCACTGCCTTCCTGCTCTTTCTCTGCCTTTTGGTCACCCATTCACTGTCTCCCTCAGCAATCCTAATCTGCGGTGTGACCAATTCACTAAACGTGCTATCCACGACCTTCTCAGCATCGCGGATTCTCCACAGTGAGTCCACCCGCAACTCCAGAGCCGTCATGCGGTCAAACAAGAGCTGCAGCTGGACACACTTCCTGCAAGTGTAACAGTGAGGGACGTCAGTCACATCCCTGATCTCCCACATCAAGCAAGAGGCACATGCCACGGGTCTGAGGTCCCCTGCCATTGTAAGCCTTAGCTCTGACTCAACTAACTAATACCAAACAATGCACTTAAATATATTAAAAATAACTTACCTTGCAGAGTCTTTTTCTTCTGGTTAGAGGAGGAGGGTGGGAGGGAGATGCTACACGTGTAGCATCTCTGGTTTAGCTGCTGCCCAAATATATACTAATTCCTTACCTTCCTCACAACCTCCTGGTCTCCAACGTCACCTCCGCTCTGTCTCCCGCCGCTCCCGGTGAGGAAAAAACCACTTGCCGCTCGAGGTAAGTTTTTAAGGGAGATATGCGTGGAAAGTTCTTTACGCAGAGGGTGGTGGGTGCCAGGAACATGGTGCCAGGAGAGGTGGGCACAAAAGCATCATTTCAGATTTATCTCGACAGATACATGAATAGGCAGGGAGCAGAGGGATACAGATCCTTGGAAAATCGGCAACAGGTTTAGATAGAGGATCTGGATCGGCGCAGACTTGGAGGGCCGAAGGGCCTGTTCCTATGCTGTAATTTTCTTTGTTCTTTGTTCTTCAAAACTATTTGCTGTTCACCTTAAATTGGTGTCTTCTGTTCTTCCATCAGTGGCGTCACTGATGCTCATGAAATTGCAACAAGACTTGGGTGCTCCTATATGCTACACCCTGGCTAATTAAGGCAAGCACCCAGTATGCCTACTTCATGACCTTGTCTACCTGTGTAGATCTGTGCACCAAAGTCTCTTTGTCGCTCAGTCGTCTCGGGGACCTACCATTTGTTGTGTATACCCTTCCCTAATTAGACCTCCCAAAATTCTTCACCTCTCACTTATCACGATTAGATTCCATCTGTCATTGCTCTGCCAATTTACCAGCTGATCAATATCAAACTGTAGCCTGAGACCATCCTCCTCACTGTCAATTATACCATCAATTTTCCTGTCATCTGCAAACTTACCAATTTATATCTTCTACCTTCACAAACGAGTCATTAATATCTATAATAAGCAGCAACGATCCTAGCACTGATCCTGTGATACGTTGTTGGTCACGGGCTTCCAATTACAAAAACAACCCTCTACCATTACCCTTTGCCTCCTATTTGCCAGCCAGTTTGGGATTCAGTTTACAAACCTGCCTTAGATCTCATGGGCTCTTACCTTTTGGACCAACCTTACATGTGGGATCATGCCAGAGGCCTTACTGAAGTCCATGTAAACCACATCAACAACACTACCTTCATCAGTATATTTAGTTACCTATTCAAAAAATCCATGTTGTTTATCCCTAATTAATCTCTGCCTTTCCAGTTGATTAATCATGCCCCTCATATTTTTTTCCAAAAATTTCCCTACCACTTACATCAAACTAACCTGGTCTATCCTTTCTGCCCTTCTTGAACAAAGGAAACACATCACCTATCCTCTCGTTATCTGATACTACACCTGTGGCCAGCTAAGTATCAAATTTCTCTGCCAGGGCTCCAGCAATCTTTTCCCTTGTCTCCCATAGCAGCCTGGGATACATCTCTTAAGGCCTTTGGGATTTATGTGCCTTTATACCTCCTCTTTATTAACCTTAACATGTTCTGGACCGACACCATCCTGACTGAAATTCCCAGTTAATATGTCTTTCTCCTCTGTGAATACAGATGAGATATATTCATTTGAGACCTCACCCACATCAACTGGCTGTATGCACAGATTGCACTTCTGATCATTAATAGGGCCCACTCTTTCTCTGGTAATTCTCTTGCTCTTAATATGCTTAAAATGCTTTGGGATTTTTCTTGATCATATCTGCCAAAGATATTTTGGACTGACACTGTCAGTGTGGATTCAATTTCCGTTGTGGCTGAGGTTACCATTGAAGGCCCTGCCTTCTCAACCTCATCCCTTGCCTAATCAAGGCTAAACCAGCACCTGTCATATCTCTCTAATAACAGAGGCCTATGGTCCTCTGAGACAATGGTGGCTGTACTTTTACCAGGCATTACCATCTCTCAATCCCCCACTGTTAACATCCTGGGGCTTAACAGACTGCTGAGGATTTTGACATCGAGCTGGTCATTCAATGAAATTTGACGTAGACTTTTAAGAAGTTGTAAAAAGACTCAGCCCTTCGAGCCTGCTTTGCTTTCAATTAGATCCTAGCTCGTGTATTTTAACCTCAATCCCACAATCTTGCATTGCACTGGTAATCTTTCGTCCTTTGGTAATCAAGAATCTGTCTATCTCCCTTAGAAATGTTGGAAGATTCTGCATTCACCGCCTTTTGAGGAAAGGAATTCCAAAGACACACGACCCTCTTGGGAGAATTTGTTTTCCCTCGTTTCTGTCTTAAGTGGGTGACCCCTGATTTTATTTCTAGATTCTCCCACAAGAGGGAGCATCTTTTCCATATCCACCTGTTCAAGCCCCATCAGGATTTTCTGTTTAAATTAAGTCATCTCTGACTCTCCTAAACTCTAGAGGATAAGTTAATCTGGTCATTCTGGGATTTATTTGGTAAACCTTCGCTGAGCTGCTTTCACCGCATTAACATCATTCCATAAGTAAACTGTGCGTACAGTACTCTAGTGTTATGAAGGGGAGGCCGAAACCCGCTGTTAATTAAAATTGAAACACAAGCCCCAATCTGTTATGACGGAAGTAGAGGTTCCCTTCTGATAATTACCACCAAAACACTGAGAAGATTGCCTTCCCCTTGTAATCTCTTAAGAGTGGTTAAAAGAAAATCCCTGATCCACTTTATAAATAACAAGTAACTATTTATTCATTTAACCTTAATAATGAACAAATTAACAGATTTACTAACAAACTGAACAATCTCCCCCCAAAGTACTAATTATTCCCTAACTGAACTAAATTCTACTGGAATGCTGTTCAAATAAACACAAGTCCTACTTATATAAACTCAATTAATAAGACAACAATAAATTAAAACTTAATCTCTCCAAGTTTGCACAGACTGTGTCTTCTGGAATACTGTCTTCTCCAGTCTTTTTTCTGTAGATCTCAAGTCATAAATGTTTTTCTTCCACTGATTCTGCTCTAATGGATGTTTTCTCTGTAAAGACTCTTAACTAGAAGTGCCGTGGTGCTTTCTTAGAGCTTAGCGATTTCTTGCAAGAGCTAGGAGCTTGTGTCTTGGCTGGCAGTTGGCTCTCCCTCCTGATTTTCCAATTCCAAATGCCCTTTTTTTATACCCTTGATGGCCTGTCAGTTTCTCATTAGGATTGTCCTAGATTGTCAACACCATCAGATTTAAATTCAATTGGCTTTCAATATCTGGGGCCTGGTTTAAATTAATTGGCTAAATTCAAAAACCTGTTGTCTTGGTAAAAATGCTACTTTGCCTACTAACAGTGTAACCCTTCGATACACATGTTTCTATTCAGGAACTCTCTTTGCAGCTGCTTGCAGACACTTTGTCTCAATGTCTAAGCTTAAAAAAGCACTCTGTCTCTTAAAGGGACCGCGCATTACTTTTTAAAAACAAATTCTAACTTCTTGCCTTCCAATTCATTAGTATTGCACACAACTTCGTAACACCAGAAACTGTCTCACCAAGCCCTGTATAGCTGAAGCATAACCTCCCTACTCTTACATTCAATTCCCCTCTATAAACCATCACAATCTATTAACTGAACTAATTACTATTGAGAGGTGATAGCCGAGTGGTATTATCGCTGGCCTATCAATCCAGAGAATAATAGAACATCTAAGGTAGTGTTCTGGGGATCCGGGTTTGAATCCTACCATATTAGGTAGAATTTGAATTTTCTTAAAAGTCAGGAATCAAGAGTCTAATGTTGACCATGAATCCATTGTCAATTGTCAGGAAAAACTGACTTGAGTCACTAGTGTCCTTTAGGGAAAGAAACTGCCCTCTGTATCTGGTCTGACCCACGTGACTTCCGACCCTCTGTGGTTGACTTTTAGCTGCCCTCTTGGAATGGGTAATAAATGCTGGACTTAGCCAGTGACATCCTCATCCTGAATAAAGAAAAGTTACTTGCTATACCTGCACACTAACTTTCTGCAATTCATCCATTAAGACACTCATCTCAGAGCTCATGACACTGCTCACCATTTAGATAATATGCCTTTTTATTCTTGCTGCCAAAATGGACAATTTCACATTTTTCCACATTGTACTTCATTTGCAAAATCTTTGTCCAATCACATAACCCATCTATTTCCCTTTGTAGGCTCTTAACGTCCACTTCTCAACTCACTTTTCTACCTGTCTTTGTGTCATAAGCAAATTTAGCCACCATACGTTTGATCACTTCATTCAAGTCATTTACATATATTGTGAAGAGTTGGAGTCCCAGCATCAACCTCTGTGGCACACCATTCAGAACATTCTGCTAGCCTGAAGACCTATTTCTCATCTTCCTATTAGCCAGCCAATATTCTATTCATGCCACGGTCTCTCCTGACACCATGAGCTTTTATTTTCCACATTAACCTTTGATATGGCACCTTATCAAATGCTTGCTAAATACAATGTTGGTACCCCTTCATCGACAGTACAAGTTACTTCTTCAAAGAGCTCCACCAAATTGGTTAAACATGATTTCCCTTTGACAAAACTATGTTGGCTCTGCCTCTTTAACTTGAATCTGTTCGAGTGCCCTGTAATAAGGTATTTAATAATAGCTTCTAACATTTTCCCTCTGACAGATACTGAGCTAACTGACTTGTCAGTTTCCTGCTTTCTGCCTCCCTCTCTTTTAGAATAAAGAAGTCACATTAGCTTTCTTTTTCTAATTTAAAGCCTTCCCCAAATCTAATAAGTTTTGGAAAGTTAAAACCAAAACATTAATATCTCACAAGATACTTTTAATGAAGGCACAAGGGTGAAATCCGTCAGAACCGAAGGATTTGTCAATTTATAATTCTAACAGTCTACTCTACTATTTCTCTGGTAATTGTAATTTTTTTAAAGTTCCTCCCTTCAATTCAGACTCCTGATTAACAGCTCTTTCCAGAATGCTGCTTGTTTCCTCTCTAGTGAAGACCGCCTCAAAATAATTGTTCGATCTCCAGTAGTCTTACTTTCGAGTACTAGGCCCATATAGTTTTGAATGTTAGAACACCTTCAAGTGCTCACCCAAATACTTTGTAAAGGTTTTGAGGCTAACTTCCTCAAATACCTTCCTGGGCAGTGGATTCAAGATACCTAGTACACTCAGAGTGTAATAAGTTTTCTTCGAGTCCCCTCTAAACATTCAGCCCTTCATCTTAAAAGTGTCATTGACCCTTCAACTAAGGAGAATAGTTGTTTTCTATCCACCTGGGCCATACTCCTCATAATCTTATACGTGTCCGTGAGGTTGCCTCACAACCTTTTCTGCTCCAAAGAAAACAGCTTGAGCTTATCGAGACACTCTTTATAACTAAGATGCTCCATCCTAGTTGGACAGTCCACCTAGGTGGACAGGCAGGTAGTATGGAGGAGGTGGGGAGGCTGCAGAATGATTTAGACAGTTTAGGAGAGTGGTCCAGGCAATGGCTGATGAAATTCAGCGTGAGCAAATGCGAGGTCTTGCACTTTGGAAAAAAGAATACAGGCATGGACTATTTTCTGAACAGTGAGAAAATTCATAAAGCCGAAGTACAAAGGGATCTGGGAGTGCTAGTCCAGCATTCCCTAAAGGTTAACTTGCAGGTTGAGTCTGTGATTAAGAAAGCGAATGTAATGTTATCATTTATCTCAAGAGGGTTGGAATATAAAAGCAGCGATGTGCTTCTGAGACTTTATAAAGCTCTAGTTAGGCCCCATTTAGAATACTGTGTCCAATTTTGGGCCCCACACCTCAGGAAGGACATATTGGCACTGGAGCGTGTCCAGCGGAGACTCTCACGGATGATCCCTGGAACGGTAGGCCTAACATACGATGAACGGCTGAGGATCCTGGGATTGTATTCATTAGAGTTTAGAAGGTTGAGGGGAGATCTAATAGAAACCTACAAGATAATGCATGGCTTAGAAAGGGTGGACGCTGGGAAGTTGTTTCCGTTAGGCGGGCAGACTAGGACCCATGGGCACAGCCTTAGAATTAGAGGGGGTCAATTTGGAACGGAAATGAGGAGACATTTCTTTAGCCAGAGAGTGGTGGGCCTGTGGAATTCACTGCCACGGAGTGCAGTGGAGGCTGGGACGTTGAATGTCTTCAAGGCAGAGATTGCTAAATTCTTGATCTCTCAAGGAATCAAGGGCTACGGGGAGAGTGCGGGTAAGTGGAGTTGAAATGCCCATCAGCCATGATTAAATGGCGGAGTGGACTCGATGGGCCGAATGGCCTTACTTCCACTCCTATGTCTTATGGTCTTATCCCAGACATCATCCTGGTAAATCTCCAGTACTCCCTCCAATGCAATCATATTTTTCCTGTAGTGCTGAACTGCACACAGTACTCCAGCTGTGGCCTAATCAAAGTCCTATACAACTCCAACATAACCTCTCTCCTCGCATAATCTATGGCTTGACTGATAAAGGCAAGCATCTTGTATGCCTTCTTAACTACCCTTATTAACCTGCCCTGTCACCTTCTGGGATCTGTGGGCAAGCATCCCAAGATCCCCTGTTCCTCTAAAATTCCTGGTGTCCTGGCATTCATTTGGTACTCCTTTGTCTTGTTACTTCTTCCAGAGTGCATCATCTCTCACTTATGAGGGTTAAATTTTATCTGCCACTGATCTCCTCATCTGACAAATCCATCCATATCCTTCTGTAACCTCAGACCTTCTTCCTCACTGTCAGGCATCCGGCCAACCTTCATGTTTATCTGCAGCCTTACTTATCGTCACCCCACATTGTCATCTACATCCATATATACCACAATCAATAAAGGACCCGATACTAATCCCTGTGATACGCCAATGGACAGCAGCTTCCAGTCACACAACCAAATTCTACCAGCACCCTCTGCTTCCTGACAAGAAGCCAATTTTTGATCCAACTTGCCAAGTTATTCTGGATTCCAGATGCATTTAGCTTCTTTATCAGTCTCTCATATGGGACCTTGTCAAAGGCCTTACTGAATTTGATTAAAGCAACATCGACTGGACTACCCTCATCTATGTCCATACTTGGTCACCTCCCCACAAAATTCATGAAGATTTGTTTGACATGACCTACGTCTGACAAACCCATGCTGACTACCCTTGCTTATCTAAATGGAGATTAATTTGCCACTTCAGAAATTTCTTATTTCTATTTTTTCCTTCCTTATTTATCTTCTAATAATTTTTTTCAATATTCTATCCAATATTCTGTTGACAAAATGCAATTTGAGGATCCCTGGACAAGTACTTATCTTTAAATTGCTGGATTGTGCCAAAAACTCTGATACAATATCCTAGGGACATGTGGTTCAGACTGGTACTGGGTTCTCAGTGGGAGACCATATTGAATGAGATTCCCACTTCCTTAAAACATTCTTGGGAAAATGGGTATTTCCTTCAGGTTTTATGAGACAGATGGAAATTTCTACGGTGCCATGAAAAATAAGGAACTCAATGGTTACCAGATATCAAAATGATCCAGATACTGGGTGTAGGGGACAGTATAATGCGGTGGTTAAAGACATCAGGATAAAGGTGGAAATGCCTAAAGCATACAAACATACAAATTTGGACCAGCGAGATGCCCCCAGCTCCTTAACCCTACTCTAATATTCAATAAGATCATGGCTGATCTGATTACTCCATATTCCTGCTAATTCTGGTTACATTTCTCCCCCTTGCTTCCCAAGAATCTATCCAAGTCTGCCTTAAAAATATTCACGGACTCTGCTTCCACTTCTTTTTGAGGAAGAGTGTTCCAGAGACTCACGACTATCTGCAAGAAAACATTTTTCTTCATCCCTGTCTTAAATGAGTAAGCACCTTGGAATTCTGCAGTTATTCTCCATTTAAGAAATGCTCTGCTTTTTCATTTCTTCCTATCAAAGCGAGTTTTCCAGTTTCCGTATTTTTGCCTATTCACTCAACCTATCACTATCCCTGTGCAAGCTCCTTGTGTCTTCACAACATGTTTTCCTCCACATCTTGCTGGCATCTGTGAACCTAGTTTTAGCCCTCCTTATCCAAGTCATCGATGACATTTGAAAAAAATTGAGACAGATGTTCTATCCATGTCTTATTTCCTAGTGTATTATTTCCTCACCATAAGCTTTTATTTTATGCAGTAACCTTTGATGTTGGACCTTATCAAATTCCTTCTAGAAAGCAAAGTATATCTCCAGGTTCCCCTTTATCTACAGTGCATGCTACTCCTTTACAGAACTCAAATAAACTGGAATGAATAACTGAAAACTTAAATAAGATTCCATCTTTGATGAAATTTTGGGAGAGGACTTGCTGTACCTGTCAGGAAACATTGAACATACTTGGGGCACTTTTTTGAGAGAAGAGAAGATGGAGGCAACTAATGGGAGGGTTTTAACTTATGAAAAGCATGTAATAGGTCTTAGAGAAAATGTTTCGACGTGAGATAAAAGCGGCAATACGTAATAGATAGTAACTGATAAAGTAAAATCCAGATTGGAGTTACATGACACTCATGTGGCACTCATGACACAGGACGTGAAAGCTAGAATAAATTTAAGGGAAAGGAATGAGAGAAAGGAATGGATGGATGTGTTCATGGAGTTAGATGAAGGAGGGTCAGAGGAGACTTATTCTCCTGATTGACAATGGTATGGACTTTTTGACTGGCCTGTGTTTGTGCTGTGATTACTACATAATAACTTTTCAACCCATTATTTCATCAAAGAATTCACATCTAATCTGTGCTGACTCTACCCGTTTAACATATTCTCCAATTGAGAAGTAAGTTCTGTATTTGAATCATTCTTACCCTCCCGTGACCACTGATTGGCCAATGCGGTGTATCCATCTCTCCTTTTTCCGAACATAAAAAAATTACAGTGTCGTCAAGTCCTAAGCTGCTATTCCCATATCCAAAGAGTAACAAATAATTTTTTTTTCAGGTCACTGTTCCACAACATACTGTGCAGCATGGTCGCACTAAAGTTACATCGTCAAAGAGGGGTAAATATTCCGTCTTTCCATTTCCACTTGTGTGCCACAGTTCTGGATCATTAAAATAATTCTTTCTCACATTACCCTGCACTAGTCCAGACCTTAAATATGTGTCCAATAATCATTGCATTATCAGCTAATAGTAGCTCTTCTTTGTCCTCTTTGTCTAAACTGGTCATAAACTTGTTCGCCCCTGCCAGACCTTTCCTTCCAAGGAGGACAAACCCAGTTTCCATATTCTAACCTTGTGACTAAAATTTCTCATCCTTGGAAACATTCTGGTAAATTTGCTGTCCACCCTCAAGGACTCTGAAGTGTGGTCAAGATAATTAGACACAACACTCAAATTTGTGAGCAAACCTTTAAGGCGAGCATTTATTGTACATCTCAAAATGCCTTGGAGGAGGTGATTGGGCAGTTTTGTCTTGAACTGCTGCCGTCTGTTTGCATAGGTATGCTGTTTGAAAGGACATTCCAGGATTTTGACCCAGCAACATGAAGAAATGGCAATACATTTCCAAGTCAGAATGGTGTGTAGCTTCTCAGTGTTAAAAAATGCAGTTCCCTTAAAGGGTAAACCAGAGTAGATCCAGAGTTGTTCAGGAGCAGATTATGCTCATTGGACTTTGAATTTAGGCTGCATTTGCTGACAGAGGATCATACAATGTAGCAACGATATCTCTAAATTGAATTGAAATAAAGAATGTTAGAAGTCTAAGAAACACTTATAAATATTAAAAAAAGGAAAAAATTGTTCAACCAGAAGTTAATTTAAAAAGCTTTATATCATGCATGTGTATGCAATCTGGAAAAAAAAAGTGGTGAGCATGTAAAGGCATTTGTCATTCATTTGTTGGTGCCAGCAGTCACGTCGTTAAGTTTAAGATCTGGATTAAAGAACAGGAACAAAGGACAATAGAGCACAATACCAGGCCCTCCAGCCCTCCAAGCCTGCGCCGACACATTTTTGATTCATTCTGCTATGATGGAGAATGGCCAAACCCCTCTAATAATTAAACTAAAACACCAGCTCCAATCTGTTAGGACAGGCGTAGGGGTCCCCCTCTAATAGTTACCCCCGAAACACACAGAGAAGCTCATCATTTCCCTCATAATCGATTAAGAGTGGTTAAAAGAAAGAAAATCCCTAATCTCCACTTTACAAGTAATAAGAACTATTTATTTAATCCAACGATGAACAAATTAACAAAATTACTAACAAACTGACAATTCCCCCTTAGATTACTAAATATACCTTAACTGGTCTAAATTCTACTGGAATGCTGTTTAAAAAAGACAAGTCCCACTAATATAAACTCAATTAATAAGAAGTAATAAATTATAACTTAATCTCTCCAAGTTCGCACGGACTGCCTACTGGAATATTCTGTCATCTCCAGTCTCTTCACAAACACTTTTCTTCCATTAATTCTGCTGTTAGGGAAGTTTCATCTCTATAATTTTTTCAATGAGGACTTTGAGCTAAAGTACCATGGTACTTTTGATTAATTAGATGTGCTTTCTCTGAGAGCTGAATGGTGCTAACACTGGCAGGTGGCAGATAACTCTCTTCGATTTTCCAAATGCCCTCGTCTTATATACCGAATCAAATTTTTATAATCTGATTGGTTTCAGGTTGTCAACACCATCAGATTTAAATTCAGTTGGTTTTTCTGTATCCAGGTGCTTCGTTAAAATTAATTAGCCAATCTGAAACTTGTTATCTTGGAAAAAATGCAGCTTGGCTGTTCTATACAAAGTGTTTCAATTTGAGCAGTCTCTGTGCACTTACATTTATAAACTTCCAAGCACAGACAAAGCACAAGCTCTTAAAAGGACCATGGCATTCTTTTCCCCAGGATCATTTTTATCAACAAATTCAAACTTCCTGCCTTCCAATTCGTGAGTACTTCACCCAACTTCATAACATTCCCCAAGTGGAGGAATTGGCTTTTGGACAGTGAAACCGTCCAAGTGGGAAAAGTAGGAACTGGTGTTCATGTTAAACTGCAAATTTACAATTGAACTCTGAAAAGGAGTGTTTCACTTCCTAATTCAACATTTGGATGTTGGTCTTTTAAAAATGGGAGCAAAGGAGGACCTTCTAGCTCTTCAGACAGGAAGATAAAGCAGAAGGTAACCCCTGCTTCTGATCAAAACAAGTCTGGTGGCATTTTAAAGTGAAATGTCTGAGTTACAAATTATGAATGTCCACTTGTGTTTTCACAATTGGAGCAATATGATCTATGGAAAAAAATGAGGTGGAGATGTATACTCACTTTTCTAACCAAGATAAAGCAAAGTGGTATGCCACAAAAGTACAGCTAGCTGGAGAAACTCTGGTCTGGCAACATCTGTGGAGAGAAAGAGTTTTGGATGCAATGACTCTTTAGAACTGGAAAGGATGTAGAACATGGCTGGAGTCTCTAAACTTGGAGGCTGTGGGTGTGGGGAGGTCACCAGTTGAAATGAGATTCGTGATTGTTGTGGACATAATAGGTCTGGGGAAGATAGGAGGATGTGTCTGAGAGCTAGTGTTCAGCTTCTGCAATGCAGAGCTTGGTATGCCAGACAAGAAATCGGGGTTAAATCTGAGAGCGCAGAGTTCATTCACCTCAGAGGGAGATAGGTGCGAATGTGAGAGACGTGGGCAGAGAAATTAAGGCAACTGATTCACATCAACAATTCTGAGTGAACAAGTCAACTGCAGGTAAAAGGCAAGAGGGAGGGGTCCAAGTGAAGGGAGAATGTTGGAGGTGGATGAAGGGGTATGTGGGATGGAAAGAGGACGCTTGTCCAAACAAACAGGCACAGAAAGCAACGAAAGAAGAGTTCAGTGTCATGTTGTGCCTGACATTCAGGGAGATGAGAGCACAGAGGGATAGAACTAAGACCCTTGCTGAATTCAGAACATTCAGCAGAGAGAGCAGAAGTTCAGATGGATAGTAAATACTTGATGAGGTGGAGCAAGGAGAAGAACTGGAGACAGAGAGAAGAGGAGGGGAGGAAGGTTCCAGAGGGGCCTGCATATCCCTGAGTTGTTGCAGCTTGTGTTCCTTAATGCCTGACGAGAAGAGAAAACGTTCCTTGTTAGACTGTCAAACTACCCAAAAAATGAAGTGGAACTGGGGGCAGGGCAGCTCTGAGACAGTGTGAGGTGGTGCTGATGGAGAGAGAGGTCGAGAGTGTGCATGTGGCAGTGTGTGATTGTAGACCTCAGGATGCGTCAAGAACAGCTGTCTCGGGAGTTGTTGTACATCACGGTGACATCTATGATCCTGGGTAGATTCGAAACACAAAGGATGAAACTTCATTTGGAATTCGTATGAGTAAAGTCTGAGCCGGAGGAATTACTGAGGAACATGTGGCTGTGGAAGCAAATTTTGGCAAATGCCTTGTCAAACACCTTATTCTGAAGAAGGGTCACTAGAGCCAAAACATTTTCTCTCTTTGGATACTCCCAGACCAGATGCTTTTCTCCAGCTATTTCTGTTTTTTGTTTCAGATTTCCAGCATCCGCAGTTCTTTGTTTTTTGTCAAGGTAATCTGGCTTTGGTTTTTATCCTTGCCAGGAAGAAGTAGTACTGGGAACACAGTATTTTTGTAACGTGTTGCAACTGGCCTTGAAAATTAAGACATTTTGGAGATTTTAACATAATTTATGGATGGAGTTTACAAAAAGGATGACTAGTTGGATGCCTATAAGGATTGGTCAATATTTGATAAGGTTAAGAATATGGACTATCAGTCCATGAAAGAATACATTGTGGATTTGAAGGGCTATGCAATTTAAAAGAAATTTAACCTAGAAATTGCACAGTCTGCATTTAAACTATTAGATTGTACACAAATCTCATATGAAAAGTCTTTTGGTTTGATGGGTGTTCCCTCAGTGCTGATGCTGCAAAAGTAGTGTTCCCACCGTGCTGACCTGCCAGAAGTAGAGTGTTGACCCTCCAACAGTATTTCCTCTGTGATCAAGTATCAGACAGGCGTGACTTACCTGCTGAAGACTCAGGAGCTGAACTTGACTCTATACATTCCAACTTGGGAACAGATATGTTACCCATTATAAGCATTAATCTCAGGAGCAATGTTAAAAGGACACAAATCAGGAATAAAGAACAAAGAAAACTTACAGCCCAGGAACAGGCCCTTCGGCCCTCCAAGCCTGTGCTGATCCAAATCCACTGTCTCAACCTATCGCCCAATTCCTAAGGATCTGTATCCCTCTGCTCCCCACCTACTCATGCATCTGTCCAGACGCACCTTAAATGAATCTACCGTGCCTGCCTCTACTACCTCTGCTGGCACCGCGTTCCAGGCACCTACCACCCTCTGTGTAAAGTACTTTCCACGTGTATCCTCCTCAAACTTTTCTCCTCTCACCTTGAACACGTGACCCCTCGTTATTGAATCCCTCACCCTGGGAAAAAGCTTATCTCTATCAAAATGAGCATAATGAAACAAAAATGTAAAACAGAAGACGGGAAACCCTGTGCTAAATCCAAAACAATGAAAGAACCTGCACAAATACAACAGTTTCAAGGACTTCATGGTCAATAATGATAGTCGCTGCTGCCTGTTAGCAGATCTTGTGAGATCTGTACACAGAACATCCTGCAAATTACCATAAGGAAATTGCTGGTAGAGGTAGAGTTTTGCATTCACTAAGATTACTTATCCCATTCCTTCAAATATGACTGGGCTCAACATGCAGATTGAGTGTTGTTTTGCATTATTTTTTCATGGGATGTGAGCATCATTGGCATGCCAGCATTAGTGTCAATCTCTAATTGTCCTTTATCCGAGTGGCTTGTTAGGCCATTTCAAAAGATAGTTAAGAATCAGCCATATTGCTGCAGTCTGGAGTTGCATCTAGACAAGACCAGGAAAGGGCTGAAGATTTCATTCTGTAAAGGACATTGGTGAATCAGATGTGATTTTGCAAATCAGTCATACTTTCTTGGTCACCATTACTGAATCTGGCTTTGTACACCAAATTTATTAATTGAATTTAAACTCCACAAGATGGGATGGAGGGATTTGAACTCATTTCTTCAAAACATTAGCCTGTTTCTGGATTACTGTTTTCGGTGACAGTGTTCTGTTGGCAGCACTTCTGTTCTGGAATTCTGCAACTTCTGCAGTGCTCATCTGCAATAGGGTTTAGAATTAATTCAAATCCCCACTAAGCCAAGATGTTTCCTGTTAGTAATACATTGTTTGAATCAATGTGTGGAATCCCACTGTCGTGTGAACTTTGCTAAAAAGTGACAGAAAAGGACTTTGCCGGAATTCTGTGGTACATTCAGGAAAATTACTGGTGAAGATTATTAATTACTGAGCAGAATGACCTCAATGGAATAGGAGGCTTTTCTCTGCTTTGAATTCTCCTTGAATTGAGAATTTTCTGAACTAACATTGCTTCTCATTGGAGAGAAATGACAGTGACATGATGGAGGCCTTAAACATTATGGAGTGATTTGGATAGCATGGACATAGGGAAAACATTTCCGCTTATGGAGGAGAGGAAAATTAGGAACCATAATTTATGGTGATCACTAATAAATTTAATAGGGAATTTGGGAAAAATTGTTTATTCGCACATTTGGGAATGCCAATGCCTAAAGTATAGAGTCTGAAGCAAACAAGTGTTTGTATTTAAGATTTGTGGAACTTGTAAGTCTCAATCTGTTTCTTGTGAAGTTTTTTTTGTGAGTGAAGGTTTTTTTTATATTTTATTGAGACATCTCTTGATTAAATTTTTTTTAACAAAAAACACAAGTTATCCTAGAGCAGTATTTTTTAGAACAGTAAGACTGTGCTACTTTCTTGGTCTGTAGATTAAGGTGCAGAGATAGCCTTTAGTAAAATGATGTGCGCTTCCTGTTGAATGTGGGAGATTAGGGAGAATTTCAATCTTCGTGATGATTATGACTGCAGGAAGTGTGTTTGTTTGTGAATCCTGTCAGGTCACATGGATTGGTTGGAGCAGCAGAGGCAATGAGGAATTTACAGGAACCGGGGGTGTGATGGATGGCAGTTTCAGGCAGTTTGAAAAACCACAGATACAGTCAGGTAGATGGGTTACTGCTAGAAAAAGTAGGAGAGGTAGTGCAGGAGTCTGTTGTGGCTATCCCCATCTCAAACAAGTATACTGTTTTGGAAAATAAAGAGGGTGATGGTCTCTCTGGGCAATGAAGCACTAATAGCCAGGTTACTTGTACCAAGACTGGCTCTACTTTGATGAAGACTGTGTCAGGTTTGAAGCGATCGATGGTGATAGAGGACTCTTTAGTCAGACACACAGATGTTTCTGCAGCCAACAGTGAGACATCAGAATGGTGTGTTTCCCCCCTGGTGCCACAGTCAAGGATCTCTTGGAGAAGGTGCAGAACATTCTCAAAGGGGAGAGTGGCCAGCAAGAGGTCATTGTACACGTTGATACCAACGACACAGGAAGAGAAAGGGACAAGGTTCTGAAGAGAGAATATAGGAAATTGGCAGGACGTTAAAAAGTAGGTCCTCAAGAGTAGTTAAATCTGGATTACTCCTGGTGCCATGTGCTAGTAACAGTAGGAATAGAAGTGTAGAACAGATGAACGCATGGCTGATTAGCTGGTGCAGGGGGCGGGGATTCACATTTTTGGATCATTGGAATCTCTTCTGGGGTAGAAGTGACCTGTTTGGCAGGGAGGGGCTTGGGTCCCAGACACACAATGAGAAAAGAGGCAAGCCTGAGGCTGGAACAGTTGAGAAGAGGAGCAAGTCAATTACTCGAGGCAGGCAAGAGCAAAACAGAGAATGAGGTAATACCAGTAAATTAAACTGCATTTATTTCAATGCAGGAGATTTGACAGGTAAGGCAGATGAACTCAGGGCATGGTTGGGAGCATGGGTCTGGGATATCATTGCTATTACAGAAACGTGTTTCAGGGAGGGGTGGACTGACAGCTTAATATTCTAGGGTATAGATGTTACAGGAAGGACAGAAGGGGGGTGGTCAAAAGGGGAGGAGAAGTGACATTTTTTGTTAGGGATAACATTACGGCTGTACTTAGGGGTGAATATTCCTGGGAGTGTGTCCAGTGAAGGTGTTAGGACAGAACTGAGAAATAAGAAAGGGCTGATCACCTTGTTGGAATTGTACTATAGGTTCCCTCCCCAATAATCGACCGGAAATTGAGAAGCAAATTTATAAGGAGATCTCCAATATCTGTAAGAATGATAGGGTTGTAATGGTAGGGGATTTTAACTTTGCAAACAGACTGGGATTGTAGTAGTGAAAAGGGCCCGGAAGAAGGGGGAACTTAATTGTGTACAAGAACATTTTCTTATTCAATATGCAGATTTACCTACTAGAAAAGGGAGCAAAACTTGACCTTCACTTGGTAAGTAGAGCAGGGCAAGTGACTTGAGGTGTCAGTGGCAGAGCACTTTGGGGCCAGTGATCATAATTCTGCTAGTTTTAAAATAGTTATGGAAAAGGATAGACCTGATATAAAAGTTAAAGTTCTAAGTTAGAGTAAGGCCAATTTTGACACTGTTAGGCAAGAACCTTCAAAAGTTGATTGGGAGAGACTATTCACAGGTAAAGGGACAGTTTGAAAGTGGGAGGCCTTCAAAAATGAGATAACAACAGGCAATATGTTCCTGTTGGTGTGAAGGGCAAGACTGGTAGGTGTAGGCAATGCAGGATGATTAGAGAAATGGAGGCTCTGGTCAAGAAAGAGAAGGCAGCATATGACAGGGATAAAAAGCTAGAATCCCTTGAGTATAATAGGGAAATCTTGAGCGCAAAAAGGAGACACAAGGTAGCTTTGGCAAATAGGGTTAATGAGAATCTAAGATAACAAGCATGGGGCTGGATGAACACAGCAGGTCAAGCAGCATCATAGGAGCAGGAAAACTTCTGATGAAGG
>JAHRHZ010000020.1:59835617-59895864 GCA_024137785.1 Ginglymostoma cirratum | reverse complement strand
AGCAGCATCATAGGAGCAGGAAAACTTCTGATGAAGGGTTTAGGCCCGAAACGTCAAGTTTTCCTGCTCCTATGATGCTGCTTGACCTGCTGTGTTCATCCAGCCCCATGCTTGTTATCTCGGATTCTCCAGCATCTGCAGTACCTTTTATCTTTAATGAGAATCTATATAGTTTCTACAAATACATTAAGGGTAAAAGAGTAGTAGGAGAGAATAGGGCTTCTTAAAGATCAACAAGGCTGTCTATGTGTGGAACCACAGGAGATAGGTGAGATACTAGACAAGTATTTTGTGTCACTGTTTACTGTGGAGAAGGGTATGGAACCTAGAAAACTAGAGAACTTGGAGAAATAAGCAGTGACATTTTGAATAGTGGCCATATGAAAGAGGAGGCAATGCTGGACGTCTTAAAACGCATAAAAATAGATAAATCCCCGGGACTTGATCAAGTAGATCTCAGAACTTTGTGGGTAGGTAGGGAAGTGATTGCTGGGCCTCTTGCTGAGATATTTGTATCATTGATAGCTATGGATGAGGTGCCAGAAGACTGGAAGGTGGTTAATGTGATCATTTAAGAAAAGGTGGTAAGGAAAAACCAGGGAACTATAGATTGGTGATCCTGACATCAATTGTGGGTAAGTTGTTGGAGAGGATTCTGAGGGACAGGATTTACATGTATTTGGAAAGGCAAGGACTTATTGTAGAGAGTCAACATGGCTTTGTACATGGGAAATTGTGTTTCCCTAACTTGATTGAGTTTTTTGAATAAGTGACAGAGGATTAAAGAAGGCAGAGCAGCAGACCTTGTCTGTATGGACTTAAGGAAGGCATTCGACAAGGGTCCGCATGATAGACTGGTTAACAAGGCTTGATCACATGGAATCTAGAGAGAATTAGCCATTTGGATACAAAAATTGGCTTGAAGGTAGGAGACAGAGGGTGGCAATGGAGTGTTGTTGTTTGGACTGGAAGCCTGTGACCAGCGGTGTGCAACTGATTTTTATCACTTGTATAAATGATTGGATATGAATCTAGGAGGAATGGTTAGTAAGTTTTGCAGATGACACCAAAATTGGTGCTGTAATGGACAGTGAAGAGGGTTATCTCAGGGTACAACAAGATGGGCCAAGGAGTGGCAGATGGAGTTTAATTTAGACAAATGTGAGGTATCGCATTTCAGTAAGACAAATCAAGGAAGGACTTGCACACTTATTGGTAAGGCTCTGGGGAGTGTTGCTGAACGAAGAAACCTTGAGGTGTAGTTTCATAGTTCTTTGAAGGTAAAGTCGCAGGCACACAGTGTAGTGAAGAATTTGGAACAAAAACAAAGTTGCTGGAAAAGCTCAGCAGTTCTGGCAGCGTCTGTGAAGGAAAAACAAAGTTAACGTTTCGGGTCCAGTGACTCTTCCTCAGAATTTGTGAAGAATTTGTTTGGTACCTTTACCTTCATTGGTCAGTGCATTGAGTATAGGAGTTGGGGAGCCACGTTGTGGCTGTACAGGACATTGGTTAGGCCACTTCTGGAATACTGCATTCAGTTCTGGTCTCCCTGCTATAGGAAGGATTTTGTTAAACTGGAAAGTGTGCAGAAAAGATTTACAAGGATGTTGCTGAGGTTGCAGGATTTGAACTATAAGGAGAAGCTGAATAGGCTGAGGCTATTTTCCCTCGAATGTTGGAGGCTGAGGGGTGATCTCATAGAATATAAAATCATGAGGGGCATGGATAAGGTGAATAGCCAAGTTCTTTTTCCCAGCGTAAAGGAATTCAAATCTAAGGGACATAGGTTTGAGGTGAGAGGGGAAAGATTTAAAAGGAACCTAAGGTGCAACTTTTACACCTCGAGGGTGGTGCATGTATGGAATGAGCTATCAGAGGAAGTGATAGAGGCTGGTACAATTACAACATTTAAAAAACATCTGGATGGGTACATGAGTAGGACTTGTTTGGAGGGATATGGGCAAAATGCTGTTAAATGAGACTAGATTCATTCAGGATTTTTGGTTGGCATGAATGGGTTGGACTGAAGGTTCTGTTTCCAAGCTGTGCAGCTTGGCTCTATAATGTCAATCTTGCCATCACAGCGATTGGTAATGAGGAGGAGTGTTGATGTATTTAAGGCAAAGAGAGATAAATACTTTTGGGAGAAAGTTGGATGGTACGGTGATGGGTGAGATGTTGCTCGGTGGGACAAATGGCCTGTTTCTCTAATGTAGATTCATGAGCCCTCATCTTGCCAGTTATCCTTTGTGTGGGACTTTGGCAAATACCTTTTGGAAATCTAGTTTTCTTTTATATTCATTAATGGGTTGGGGCATGGCTGTCTTGGCAAACATTTATTGTCCATCCCTAAGCATCAATCACTTTGCTGTGGGTTTGAAGTCGCACGTAGGCCGAAACAGATAAAGATAGCAAATTTCCTTCCCTAAAAGACATTTGTGAATCAGATGGGATTTGATTACATGGCCATTGTTTATACTCGCTTTTTATTTCAAACTTGCCTTGAAATCATGTTCTATCATCTACTTCAGTGGGAATCAAACCCGCATCAGCAAAATATTAATCTTGAATTCTCACCTGTCAGTCCAGTGACGTTACCATTACATCACTGCTTTCCAGTAGTATGTTACATCTGTGGTTCCTTATTATCTACTTAACCAGCTAAAGCCTCAAAAAGACTCCTAAATTGTCAAATGCAGCTGTGGATCCTCTGGTAACTTCCTCATATCTAGCGAAGATTGTTGTGAGCCCTTCCCCTATCTCCATGCCCACCTCTTCCAGAAGCCTGGAATGCAAGTCATTCAAACCAGGTGACTGAACACAGGAATAGCCATCATTTCCAGTACCACCTCCCTCTCCGTTTTCACCTTTCCATTGCTTCTTCTGTCTTTGCTGATGTAAGGTGTGTATGACTTGTATGTTGTTAGAATATACATATTTTAGAGTTTGGATTTTGAACTAGTGGGTATGGGTTTTGGTCTGTGCATGAGGGATTTGATGATTAAACGCAAGTATTTCTGTAGCCATGGTGTCTTTTTTAAAGGAACAATATGACTGAGAGACATCCTGAGTGTGGTGGGTTTTGTTTTCATTAGATGAGTCTTCAGAGCGGATGGAGTAATGTATTAAGCTTCAGTTAGAAAATTCAGATGTTGTGTATATTTTGGGCTTCAGGAAAGCACCAATAGCTTGAAGAAAACTTTTAGTTTTGGTTTGGCAGTTTGTAGAAGTCTTGCCTGAAGCTGAATGTAAAACATTTGCTCCTGAAGGGAAAAGCTCAGAACTTTACAAAATAGGTTACCTCAGTATAAGGAGTTCAGTTTGAAAGTTCCAGACACAAGTGTTTGGTTAAAACCCTTGAAGAGGTTATTGGTGACTGAGAAGATTGAAGCTCAGTTGTTTGAAGATTCAATGAAACATAGGAGCAAGTGTAAGCCATTTGGACCTTTTGAGCCAGCTCCACCACCCAGTATCGTTGGTGATGATCCCCTCTCTCAAAAGCACTATCCCTACTTTTTCCCCATACCTGTTGATGCCTTTAAAATCTAAAAATTTACTTGCCTTTTTCTTAAATATATTCAGTGACTTGGTCTCCTTAGCCTTTGGGGCCGAGAATTCCATTGATTCATTAACCTTTGAGCAAATAAACGTTTCTGTTTCTCAGTCTGAAATGGCCTGCCGCTGTCTTGGCACTGTGAGCCCTGGTTCTTGACTCCACAACCAAAGAAAACATCCTCTCTACATCCAGTTTGTCCAGCCCTGTTGGAATTTTGTATGTTTAAATAAAGACCCCTCTCATCCTTCTAAACTGTAATGAAGTCAAGCCCTAGTATATAACTGTGGAAATAATAATTTGCCTTTTGTTTTTCGCACTGAAATGTATTGCTTCATAATTCTGAAGAAGGGTCACTGGACCCGAAACGTTAACTCTGCTTTCACTCCACAGATAATGCCAGACCTGCTGAGTTTCTGCAGCAATTCAATTTTTATTTAGCCATGTTGTGTTACCTTGGCCATGTACTTGTCCACTCACTCAACTTATCAAAATCATTTTGAAGCCTCCTTGCATCCCCCTCACAACTCTCTATCCTGTCCAGTTTTGTGTTGTCAGCAAATTTGGAAAATGATGCATTTGGTTTTCTCATCCAAGTTATTTATATGTTTCATGAATAGTTGAGGCCCAAACACTGATTCTTGTGGTACTCCAATAGTCATTGCATGCCACCTGGAAAAACACCCATTCCTACTCTCTCTCTCTTCTCTGTCAACCAATTCTCAATCCGTGCCAATACAGTACCCTCTATCCAATGTGCTTTAATTTTTCTCAGTAACTCTTATAAGGTGTTAGCAAAAGCCTTCCAAATCCAAACTCATTACATCCACTGGTTATCCCT
Organism: Ginglymostoma cirratum; assembly: GCA_024137785.1. Classification (NCBI taxonomy): domain Eukaryota; kingdom Metazoa; phylum Chordata; class Chondrichthyes; order Orectolobiformes; family Ginglymostomatidae; genus Ginglymostoma; species Ginglymostoma cirratum. The sequence goes on along the minus strand of JAHRHZ010000020.1, from coordinate 59,891,470 downwards.
TATCTATTCTACTAGTTACATCATCAAAAACTCCTGTCAGTTTGTTTAGCGACTTCATCTTACAAAAACCCAAGCTGGCTTTGAAAACTCACGTTAACGTTTTTCAAGTCTTCTGTTATTATGTCTTTTATAATAAACTCTAGCATTTTTCCCATTACTGATGTTTTCTCTCCCTCGTGTTTTAAACAATGAGGTTATGTTTCCCACTCTCCATTCTGCAGGAACTGCTTCAGAATCTACAGAATTTTGGAGCAAAACGTTCAATGTGTCCAGTATTTCTAGGGCCATTTTTTAGTATTCTGGGATCTCGACCATCAGACTCTGATGATGTATCACCCTTAAACCCTATTAATTTACTTAGCACTACAAGTAGTTCTGCTATAACACGTGTTTCAATAACGTGAATTGGCTGTAACTTGATTGATGAATAGCACGTGCTGTTTGGATGATGTGAACTTTCTGCAGTACAGGTGTAGCGATTTCCCTATAACGCGATTTTCTATAACGCAAGGCCACGCAAGAACACAACAATCATGTTATAGAAGAACTGCCTGTATTTTATAATGAAATCTGAATTCCTTCAATTCCCCCCCAGTGTAGACCTAAGACTTGTGGGAGATTATTTGTACCCTCTTTTGTGAAGACAGAGCAGAAATATATGTTCAGTTCTTCTGCCATTTCTTTGTTCCCATTCTAATTTCCACAGTTTCTGACTATAAAGGACCTATCAACATTTGTCTTTATTAATCTTTTTTCTTCACATAGTTGTAGAATTTTTATGATAAGTTTTTGTTTTTTGCAATTTTACTCTCATACTTCAATTTCCTGGTCTTGATCAAACTTTTTCTCCTTTTTGCTGAATTCTGGCTTGCTACTTTTTCTAGCAATTTATTTGTCTCCTTTTTGGATCTAATACTATCGCTGATTTACTTTTAAATCATGAGTGATCCACATTTCCTATTTTTGCACCAGGCAAGCATGAATAATTATAATAATGCATCCACACGTTCTTGAAATATTAACCATTGGCTATCCACTGTCAATCCTTTTTAGTAAAGTTCCCCAATCTATTCTTGCCGATTCGTGCCTCATACACTTCCTTAATTTTCCTTAATTTAGAATCAGACCCTTATATGGATTCTACTGCTTCACTCTTTGTGTTAATGAAGAATTCTATTCTAATATGGTCAATCTTTCCGCAGGAAGGGACCCTTACAACCGCATTTGTTAATTAGTTCTTTCTTATTGCACAATATCCAGTCTTGGAATAATCTGAATAGTGAATAGCATGCAGAAGAGATCTAAAGGAACCCTGCTGAGGGCAGGGGGAAGAAAAGCTGAAATACGCAGAAGAGTTCTGCATTTGAAAGAGTCAGTAGCTGCCACCCTGGTCACTGGTAAATAAGTACATTTTAGGAATAACGGAAATGATTATTCTCCATCTTTCCTTTTTTCCAGAGACTGACCTGTGCATTAATTGGAGCAATTCTTGAAATTGGTTGAACTATACTTGTAAATCAATTTTAAAAACTCCTTATTTCAGCATTATTAATCTGAAACACCTTACTTTTTTAGTAGCTTAATATCAATAATTATGTTTTATGACTACCGTGATTTTTTAAAAAAATTATGTCTTTTGTCTTCAAAAAGGTCTTAAAGAAGTAGCATCAAAAGTGATCAGAGCTGTTAGCCCAACTATCCCAGAAAACTATCAGAGAGATAATCAAACTCTATTACTACAGGTACGTACAGTGTTTCCACACTGTGGTCCAAGCTTGGCAGTTGTAAATTTGCATGGTGTCATTGCAATCCTCTTGCAGTGAGATCCAGATGCTGTTTCTGTAGGTGTACAGATTGCTCCTGCATCTTTGTAAAGATGTTGCAGTGTGGGCCAAAATTCTGTTATTGTGAAAAAAGCATCGTAAAATAATAAATTGTTTGATTAGTCTAATTTTATTGCTGCTTCTTACTCCACACCCAAGCTCAGGTCATACTAGTGGCCGCATTAACACTAGAATGAGTAAAATCAAATTCAGTAACAAAAACATTTCCAACTTCTAACAAGTGAAATTTTACAATTTTGAAGTATTTCAAGTTCAGAGTATATATACTGGAAAGATTAAGTGGGGTAACTATTGGCCCTTCAGACCCACAATTTTGTAAACTGGTGCAACTTTTGACCTGACCCAGCTCCTCCAATCCAAGGTTCTAGCCTTCCTGCTTTTACTATTCCTCTATTTTCTAAGACAATGCCTGGAGAAGCAACAAAAGCAGGAGAGAGAAAACCTGTAATTGGAGGAGCTGGAGTAAAAAGTACAAGAGAAGCAACTCTGCCTCTTCCATGTACCAGGTTAACGTGCATTCTCTTGCACTTTTTGGCTTATCATTGAATTTTCAAGGGCTTTCCAGAAAGCTTGCAGACAAATTCGATGTCTTTCGAGCCCTGTGCCAAAGGTTTTCCATATTTAGTAGCCTTTGCAGTGTGTATGTTGTATTATTGATCTACAGCTTCCTGTGGTGATGATATTTCTTCTTACTGTTTGGTTTTATTGTTCTCTTCCCAACACCCAACTCTCCAAGGTTGAAGCCTTGCAGTCACAGTTGCAGGAGCAGACACAGTTGGCGAAAGAGCAAATTGATGCATTGTTGGAGGATCGAAGGATTCAAATGGAGGAGGCACATGTGCAGCATGAACGGGATAAAGACAAAATCCAATCTCTAGCAGAGAAGTCAGTTAATGCAGAGTGCAACAATCAGTAATTGCTGTGAGCCAGTGCTTAATTCCTGCCCATGTTACATAATCTGCTGCAGCTCTGTGACCAAGATAGGGTGCACTATGGAATAATGTTGAATCACAAATGGCATGTCTCATGTGGAATTTTCCTAGACTTTGTAAGTCATACAGGAAAGTATCACAGGATCCATTTGCTGGTGGCAAGCCAGGGCAGCACGGTGGCTCAGTGGTCAGCACTGTTGCCTCACAGCGCCAGAGATCCAGATTTGATTCCATTCCCTGACAACTCTGTGTGGAGTTTGCAAATTCTCCTCATATCTACGTGGATTTCCTCCGGGTACTCTGGTTTCCTCCAGCAATCCAAAGATGTGCAGGTTAGCTGGATTGGCCTTCCTAAATTGCCCAGTGTCCAGAGATGTGCAGGCTAAATGGATTAGCCATGGGAAATGCATGGTTACAGGGGTGGGTGGGCTCTTCAGAGGGTCACTGTAAACACGATGGGCCGAATGGTCTGTTTCAACACTGTAGGGATTCTATGATTCTGTTGAGTGATATCGACTGAGGCAACAGCGCCAAAGGCTTGTATTTTTATAGCACCTTATATCATAAAATGTCTGAAGGTACCTCCGAGAAGCATTATTGAACAAAATTTGACAGTGACCTGCCCCAAGAAAGGGTAGAATTGAAGGAACATCTTAAAGTGGGAATAGTAAGGAGGGAACTTTTCAGAAGAGAATTCCACAGCTAGCCAGGCTGAGGGAATTAAAACTGAGGTGGACAAGAGGGCAAAATTGATTATACTCTCCACGTGGCTGGATGAATGTAGCCCCAAGAGAACTCAAGATGCTTGATCCCATTCATGTCAAAGGAGCCCACATTATAATCACCCCATCCACATGCTAAACTTTCACTCACTCCACCACCAAGACAGAGTGCTGGGCAGTGTGTTCCAAGTAAAAGATGCATTTCAGCAACTCACTAAGCCTCCTTCAATAGCCCCTTTCAAGCCAGCAACTCTACCACCTAAGATAACAAGGTGTAGAGCTAGAACATAGAACATTATTACAGCGCAGTACAGGCCCTTCGGCCCTCGATGTTGCGCAGACGACCCTTCTTCCGAAATTTTTCTGAAGAAGGGCCTAGGCCGGAAACGTCAGCCTTCCTGCTCCTCTGATGCTGCTTGGCCTGCTGTGTTCATCCAGCTCTACACCTTGTTATCTCAGATTCTCCAGCATCTGCAGTTCCTACTAACTCTACCACCTAGAAGAACTTGATCAGGAGACCTATGGGAACACAATTAGGAAGTTTCCCTTCAAGTTGTATACCATCTTGATTTGGAACTATATCATCCTTGATTCACTGTTGCTAATTACAAATTCTGGAACTCCCTTCCAGACAGCACTGTGCGTACCTGTACCCCAAGTGGTTCTAGAAGGCTGCTCACCACTTTCTCAATGGCAACTTGGAATCCGCCATTAATGTGACCTAGCCAACACTGCCATATAAATGAGAAAAACATAATTGTAGGTGGAGGTTTTTGTCAGTGGGATGATGGGACTAGGGAGCCGCTGACGGTGATGCTGCAGATGTTGGTGATAAAACTACCACACTCTGGGCAGCATGGTGGCTCAGTGGTTAGCACTGCTGCCTCACAGCGCCAGGGACCTGGGTTCGATTCCACCTTCTGTCTGTGTGGAGTTTGCACATTCTCCCCATGTCTGTGTGGGTTTCCTCCAGGTGCTCCGGTTTCCTTCCACAGTCCAAAGATGTGCAGGTTAGGTGGATTCAGTGACTGTAAGTGAACAACAGCTCAAATACCTGTATATAGGCTGTTTCTTGGGTTATGTTGCCAATAGAGTAGAGGTAAATGAAACCTTCATGGGGTGGCACAGCAGCTCAGTGGTTAGCACTGCTGCCTCACATTGTCAGGAAGCCAGATTCAATTCCACCTCAGGCAACTGTCTGTGTTGGAGTTTGCACATTCTCCCTGTGTCTCCGTGGGTTTCCTCCAGGTGCTCTGGTTTCCTCCCACAGTCCAAAGGTATGCAGGTTAGGTGGATTGGCCGTGCTAAATTGCCCATAGTGCATAGGGTGGGAAATGCAGGATAGAGTAGGGGGCTGGGTCTGGGTGGGCCGTTCTTTCGAGGGTCAGTGTTGACTCGATGGGCCAAATGGCCTGCTTCTACACTGGAGGAATTGTATGATTGTATGAAGTGTCAAATGGTTTGCATTTTCCCCCAGATTGCACAAAACTCAGAATCTACTTTATGAGAGTACCAAAGACTTCCTTCAGCTAAAATTTGAGGGTCGAGATGCTGAGAAAGTCTGGATGGCTGAGAAGGATCATCTGTTACGGGAGCTGGACAGACGTAATGAGCTGAGAAACGGAGGCAGTGACCCCGAGATGCAGTTTCTTCGGGAGTCACCAATGGAACATGAGATACAAAGAATACAGAGTGAAGAAATAAAGGTGTGTGAGGAGTGAAGGAGGCTACAAACATGCAAGTTCTATGAAATTATGTTTAGGCATTTTTGTTCTGCTTTCTCAGACACATTCAAATGCTTCTATGTGTTACCTTAAAAGAAAGATTTGCTTTTTTTTTAAGCACTTTACTGTATCTTTCAAATAACTTATTTCACAAACAATAAATTTATTTTGGAGTGCAGGGAATAAGGTACGAATTGCGATATAGTCACCATCACTGAAACTTGGCTAAAGGATTGTTGGGAAAGGGAACTAAAACTGGGTTATAAGGTTTGTGAGCATGCACTTTGCTCACAGTATGATATTCAAATAGCAATATGATAATAATCTGCTTTTGGTGGTGTTGCTGGTGAAGAGTTGGCCCAGAGAGTGGGAAAAATGTTTGAGCTCCACAAATAGCACTGCATCTCAAACAAGGTTATTCTATTTCCAATCAGTAAGACGACTTCACCTCCTCTGCCATTTTCCCAATCTATACTGTAAGGCCTGTCATTTTGTTTTCATTCCCTTTCCCAACCATCCTGAAGCCAAGTGCCAGTGATGGCCACTATATCACAACCTCCAATTTGAATTTGTGCCTACAGCTCATTTAACTTATTCCTTACACTCCATGTATTTATAGATAGAATGCCCATTCGGGCCATATACTCTAAGCTGTCCCTTAGCACTGATGTTTTGTTCACCTGCTTATTATTTCACTCTTCCAGTTTAGTCATTAAATTTCTTATACTTTGCCATAGCCTGCCATACCTGGAGTCAGACTCCTGACTGTTTCTTTACTCTCTATACTGTTACTTGATTTTCAAAGTGTACCAACTTCACCGAACTGTGTCCACCCTGCCTCCCCCCATCTAAATTTACTAGTTTCATATGTTATATAGTTTTTAAAAAAAAAAGCAGTTTCAGCAATGACCCTTGAGGGACTCCACTGTCCATGATCCTTCTGTCTGAGTCATAGAGTAATACAGCATGAAAATAGGCCCTTTGGCCCAAACTAGTCCATGCTGACCATGGTACCCACTCAGCTCGTTTCAGTTGCCCACATTTGGTCCATAATTCCTTTAAACACTTCTCATCCGTGTACCTATCCGAATGTATTTTTAATATTGCCATTGTACCTGCCTCAACCACTTTCTCTGGCAGCCTATTCCATATGTGCACCACTTTCTGTGTAAAGAAGTTGCCCCTCAGGTCCTTCTTAAATCTAACCCCTCTCACCTTAAACCTGTGGTCTCTAGTTTTCAGTTGCCCATCCCTAGGAAAAAGAACTATTTGCATTCATCTATCTATCTATGCCCCTCATGATTTTATACACCTCAATAAGGTCACCTCTTCTGATGAAGGGTCTAGGCCCGAAACGTGAAGCTTTCCTGCTCCTATGATGCTGCTTGGCCTGCTGTGTTCATCCAGCTCCACACCTTGTTGTCTCGGATTCTCCAGCATCTGCAGTACCTATTATCTCTCTACTTATAGTCACCTAGGAATTCACTGAACCCCATAGCTTAAACCCAGTGTATGCTGCCACCTTTTTCCTGACCAGAGCCTCAATATCCCTCATTAGCCAGGGATCCCTAAACCTGCCAGCCTCACAGGGACTCTTGATATCACACTTTTAAAAGCCTCCCATTTGTCAGTTGTTCCTTTTTCTTAGAACAGACTCACCCTGTCGACCGCCAGTAGATCCTGCCTAATGGCCCCAAAATTGGCCATTTTCCAGTTCAGCACCTTAACCTGTGGACCTGTCCTATCTTTTTCCATAACTATGTTAAAACTGAGAGTTATGGTCATTGGACCCAAAGTGCTATCCAACTGACACTTCAGTCACTCCCCTGACCTCGTTTCGTAAGAGGAAATCAAGTGTTGCACCCTCCTGAGTAGAGCCCTCTGCATATTGTTTTAGGAAACTTTCTTGGACACATTTGACAAATTCCACCCTGCCCAGGCCTTTTACACTCTGGGTGGCCCAATCAATACAGGGGAAATTAAAATCTCCAAACATTACTATTATTATTTCTGCTAGTATCTGCAGTCGCTCTACACATCTGCTCTTCTAGTACCTGCTGGCTATTTGGGATTCTATAATACAGTCTCAACAGAGTGACAATCCCCTTCTTGTTTCTAAGTACTAACCATATGGCCTCATTTGATGACCCCTTAAGGATATTCTCTCTAAGCACTGTTGTTATGTCGTCCCTTAACAAAAGGGCAACTCCCTCACCTTATTTACTTCTGTCACGTCTGTAGCTTCTATATCCTGGAACATTGAGCAGCCAGTCCCTATCTTCTCTCAGCAATGTTTCTGTTATGGCTATAATGTCCCACTCCCCAGAGCCAATCCGTGCTCTGAGCTTTACCAGTCCAGCCTCGTGCGTTGAAATGAATGCACTTTAAACCAGAAGACTTCTCCCTCCTTTTACTGTCCCCCTGGCTATCCTGCATAGTAAACTTGCTCTCAACGGCTAATGTATTTTCCCCTGACTTCTTGATGGCCCCTCTCTTATTTACGTCCCATCCCCCTCCCCGTCAAACCAGTTTAAACCCTCCTGGGTAACGCTACCATATCTCCCCCTGAGGATATTGGACCCCCTCTGGTTCAAGTGCAACCCGTCCCTCTTGTACAGGTCACCTCTACCCCAGAAGAGATCCCAATGATCGAAGAACTGAAAACCCTGCCCCCTACGCCAGCTGCTTAGCCACACATTCATCTGGTCTATTTCTATCCTCACTGGCACATGGCTCTGGGAGTAATCCAGAGATTACTACCCTTGAGGTCCTGCTTTTTAGCTTCTAACCTAACTCCCTACACTCATTTCGCAGGACCCCATCCCTTTGTCACCTGTGTCATTTGTAGCGATGTGCACAATGACCTCTGGCTGTTCATCCTCCCTCTTCAGAATGTTCTGCAACTGCTCAGAGACATTCTTGTCCCTGGCACCTGGGAGACAACACACCATCCTGGTGTCTCTTCTGCAGCCACAGAATCTTCTGTTTGACCCCCTTACAACTGAGTCTGCTATCAGTATTGCTCTGACTGCCTGCACCTTTCCCTCTGAACCTCAGAGCTGGTCCCAGTGCCACTGACCTGACTGTGTTGCTGCGAGCCCCTGAAAGGTCTTGCCCCCCCACCAGTATCCAAAGCGGTATACCTGTCATTGAGGGGAGTGGCCACAGGGGAATCCTGCAGTACCTGTTTTCCCCCTTCTGGTAGTCACCCAGCTACCTGCAGCCTGCACCTTACGAGTGACCACTTCACGATAGATCTTACCAATGATGTTCTCCGCGCCCCAGATGATCCTGAGTGCATCCAGCTCCAGCTCCCGTTCTTTAATGTAGTCTGTCAGGAGCTGCAGCTGGGTGCAGTTCTCACAGGTGTAGTCACCAGGGAAACTGGAAGTCTCCCTGACCTCCCACATGGTGCAAGAGGAGCATGCCACTGTCCCTACCTGCCATCCCCACTGCCTTCAGTCTAGACAGAAAGAAAGTAGAGTTAATCTGCTTTTACCTGTACCCCTGCTTAGCCTTCTCTACAGCAAAGGCCTCAGCACTTCCAATCTAACACTGGCCCACTCTCTTAATTGCTGCTACTTTGTATATCTTTACCTTGCCGTTGTCTTCCTCAAAACCCCGTTTTTGTGGTCAGAGGAGGGATGGTGGGAAACACCAACATCCTTGACACCAGGTTCTCTCTGACCTGCTGTACAGTCGTGATGACTGGTGATATCTCCCAGAATTCTGCTGCAATGACTCTCAACCACCCTCTGATTCACTGTTGTTCTTTGCTGTCTCGTGAAGGATATCCTGCGAAGGACTCCTGTAAAGTCGTGATGACTGTGGTGATATCTTCCAGAATTCTGCTGTGATGACCTTCAGCCGCACTCTGAGAAGTAACTATTTTATCACCACTTGTTGATGTCAGCCCTTAAACCTTTTTTTTAAATTTCAGCTGACACTGACCCCCCTAATCCATAAGCCTTAACTTTATTAACCAACTTTTTAAATGTGCACTTAGTCAAATATAGCCACTACAATCCAGCAAGTCAACATCCATTACTTTGTCTTCATCAACCACATTTGTTTGTCCACCAAAAATTCAATTTGATTAGTCAAGCATGATCTGTCTGTTACTAATCCAAGTTGTCGCTCCTTAATTAACTCAAACCTTCAAATGCCAGTTGATTTATTTTCCCTTGATTTTTTTTCTAAGAACTTATCCACCACTGATGTTAAACTGATAGGCCTGTAGTCATAAGGACTGACTGTTTCTTGAACAAAATTTGCTTTCTGGTATCTTCTCTGCATGAAAATGAATAAGCTCTTCCACTGGCCACATCCCACTTAGTAACCTGGAATACAAGTCATCTGGCTCAGGTGACCCAATCACTTTAAGTCAGCCTTCCAGTACAGCAACTTAGCAAGGCTGAACATCTTCCCAACAGCACTTTCTGAACTCTGACCTCTACCGCTGAGAAAGACAATAGGCAGCAAATGCATGGGAACAGCCAAACACCATCCTCACTTGAAACTATATTCTCTATTCCCTCAATCTGACTGGCTCAGCATCCTGGAAGTCTTTCTTAATAACACTGTAGGTGTCCCTACACCACTTGGACACAGTGCTTAAAGAGGCAGCTCGCTACCATCATCTTGAGAGCAGTTAGGGCTGGGCAATGAATGGCTGACAATACCCATAACACATTCAAAAATGAAAAAAAAATCTGTTTCTCAACTTCTGTCTGAACGATTGCCTCTACCATTCTCTGATTCTCTTGATATTTTATATCCTGAGTAAATATCATACAAAGTAGTAAGTTTTCTAGTTTTGCTCTGCTCTTCTAAACATATATCACATCTTTTATCACCAAATGTCCCACCCTGTCTCTGGAAGATAGTTTGGTTCCTTTTTGCTAATTGCTATTGAATTTTCACATTCTTTTTTGGCCTCTCTCATTTCCATCTTCTCTTAAGCATGCAAGTGGTAAAGAAGGCAAATGGTATCTTGGCCTTCATTCTGAGTGGTTTCGAGTACAGGAGCAGGGATGTGTTGTTGCAGTTATACAGGGCCCTGGTGAGGTCACACCTAGAATATTGCATGCAGTTTTAGTGCCCTTTTCTGAGGAAGGATGCTCTTACTCTTGAGGGAGTGCAGCAAATGTTTACCAAGCTGATTCCAGGATTGGCAGGACTGATGTATGAGGAGAGATTGACTATGTTCGGATTGTTTTCGCTGGAGTTCAGACAAATGAGGGGGGATCTCATAGAGACTTATAAAATTCTAATCGCACTAGACGGGGTAGATGCAGAAAGGATGTTCCCGATGGTGGGTGTGTCCAGAAGCAGGGATCACAGTCTGAGGATTCGGGATAAACCATTTAGGATGGAGATGAGACATTTCTTCACCCAAAGCGTGGTGAGGCTGTGGAATTCATTACCACAGGAAGTAGTTGATACCAAAACATTGAAAATATTCAAGATGTGGTTAGATATAGTACTTGGGGCAAATTGGATCAAACATTATGGGGAGAAAGCAGGATTAGACTATTGTATTGGAAGATCAGCCATGATTGTGAAGAATGGTGGAGCAGGCTTGAAGGGCTGAATGGCCTCCTCCTGCTCCTATCTTCTGTGTTTCTGCGTTAACTTACCGTATTTGGCTTGCTTTTCATTTGAAGAAAGTACGTGTTCTATGACCTACCTTTTGTATGATTTTTCATATTCTATCATCTTCCAAGAATTTCTATATCTATCCTTTACCAGGAACATCTCATCCCTGAAGATCACCTCTGTTTGCAGTGCATCCTCTAACTGTAGTTGTCTTTCCTAGTCGCTTGAGGAGCAAGTAAACCAAGCACATCGACTGGCGGACATGTACAGGGAGCAATGTGTGACACTGGAGAACGAGCTTGCACAAATTCGGGAAGAAGGGGATATAGGGCGTCAATTGTTTAAGGTAAGACTGCAAATCATCGAAAATACTTTTGTCACTCTTGAAATGGTTGGAGGGTTGTTTAATACTTCCAAAAGGTATCGATTAAGTACTGCATAATTGATTTGTAGGTGAATTGGACCCCATGGAATGTGGATTGAAATAGGTCCTGAGTGTAGGGGTGCTTTTCTGACTAAAGAGAGGTATGCGATGCTGATTTCCAGGAGTTAGTATCTGGACACTGGTTGATGTATTATTTCCTGTGGTTGTATGAATAGGACGTAATTTTGAAAGTTGCAAGGTTTTCAGATGTGAATTCAGAAATGAAGTAAAGAATGAGTAACAAACTCACACAAGACTGGAGACAGACGGGGAAGATGCATAACAGGTGAAATTTGATACAAATAGGTATGAAGTGATGCAACGTGGGAAGAAGAAAGAGGTAAGTCAATAGCACCTAAAGTGATCAATTTTTAAAGGTTTGTAGTAATAAGTGTACTGAAAGCGGCAGGACAAGTTGGTCAAGTTGTTGAAAAATCATAAACTTTAAAAATAGGAATATTGATTACAAAAGCACGTAAACACCTCATCTTTCATAAATCAGTAGCTAGCTGCAGTGTTGTGAACGCTATGTATAAGAAAAGATGAAATAGCCTTGGGGCAGGTATAGAGAAAATTGATAAGAATGTTATTGTATTTCAGTGGTGGGTAAATCACTGAGACTGGAGGGAATTTGGACTTGAGCAGAGACAATATATGCCAAATAAGCAATTTTAAAGGGGGTTGGGGGGCGTGGGGCAAGGACGGAGTGGAAGAGGTTACGCAGCTTTGAAGTGACAGGACTTTCCAGGATTGTCACTGACCTCATCTCTTTAGATCTTCCTCCACAGATCCCACTTTCCAGTCCCCCAACCCATACCACCCACTTCCTCCCAAAATTTGCAGAGAGGGTTACCGTGGCACGCCCACCATTTCGTCATGTTGCTGTTCCACCAAGCGTATTTCTTCCTGCCTTGACTCTCTTTTCTTCTCTTCTCATCCAGTCTGTTCCCACTCACATTCATAGTTCACTGAAGCTTTGCATCTTTTCCAGTTTATTGACTTCACTTGCTGCTCCTTCACTATGGATGTGCAATCCTTCTATGCATTTATTCCCCTATCAAGATGGTTTGAAGGCTGTCTGTTTCTTCCTTGTAAAGAGGCTTGGGCAGTCCCCATCCACCACCACCTTCCTTTGTCTTGTCTAGCCTATTGTTAGTTTGAAAATTTCTGCTTTAACTCATCCCAGTTTCTCTTAAATCAAAGGTGTGGCGGTGAATATGCAAAATGGTCCCAGTCTATCTGTCTCTTTGTAAGGTATGTGGAACATTCCTTGTTCCAGTCCTACTCCTGACTTTCTGCTGTAACTTTCTGTGCTACTTTAGTAACATAATCAATGCTGCTTCCTGCTGTCATCCAGAATTGGAAATATTCATCAATTTGGCTTCCAATTTACATCTTTCTCTCTAATTCATCTTAATCACTGACACTTTCCTTCCCTCCCTCCCTTGAGTTTTATGTTTCCATTTCTGGGGATAGGTTGTCTACTAGTAGCCACTGCAAATGCACTGACTCGCAGTTACCTTGACTACACTTCCTCACATCTTGCTTCCCGTGTGGAGTAAATTCATTTCTCCTCGAGATAGTAGGAACTGCCGATGCTGGAGAATCTGAGATAACAAGGTGTAGAGCTGGATGAACACAGCAGGCCAAGCAGCATCAGAGGAGCAGGAAGGCTGATGTTTCGTGTCAGCTTTCCTGCTCCTCTGATGCTGCTTGGCCTACTGCGTTCATCCAGCTCTACACCTTGTTATCTCTTCCATTCTCCCAGTTTTTCTGAGCTCATTGCATCTGTTTCAGTGAAGGCACTTTCCACAAAGATGCCTTTGACATGTTGTCCTTAATCCCCAACCAAGGATTCCTTCCTCCCCTGTAGTTGAGAAGGCCATGTCCTGCCCATTTTCTGTAATTCTGCCTTATTAATTCTCTTTCAGCCACCCTCTCCTTAAAAGAACAATAAGGTTCTTCCTGCCTTCACTTTCCACCTAACCAATCTCTGCATTCGAAGGGATGATCCCCAGCCATTTCCACCATCTCCAGCAGGATGCTACCATCAAGACATATCTTACCCCTTCCCTCCCTTGTCAGGATTCCTCTGAGACATCCTAGTCCGCTTCTCTGTCACTACTAAAGCTTCACTTCACAAATAATCTGGAAGAAAATTTGAGAGGGATGATAAGTAAGTTTGCAGATGACACAAAGATTATGTAGGTGATTGACAGTGAGGAAGAAGGTCTTAGGTTACAGCAGATATTAATGGATTGTCAGATGGGCAGATCAGTGGCACATGGAATTTAACCCTGATAAAATGAGAAGGACTTATTAAACTTAACGGTAAGGTCACTCCATGTTAAGGTCCTGGGGAGTGTTGCTGAACAAAGCGACCTTAGATTGCAGGTTCATAGTTCCTTGAAAGTGGAGTTGCAGTTATGCAGGATAGTGAAGAAAGCATTTGCTATATTTGCCTTTATTGGTCAGTGCATTGAGTATAGGAGTTGGGAGGTCATGTTGCGGCTGTACGGGACATTGGTTAGGCTGCTTTTGGAATACTGTGTTCAATTTGGTCTCCCTGTTGTAGGAAGGATGTTGTGAAACTTGAAAAGATGTGCAAGGATGTTGCCAGGATTGCAGAGTTTGAGCTACAGGGAGAGACTGAATAGGCTGGGGCTATTTTCCCTGGAGCATCGGAGGCTGAGGGGTGACCTAATGGGAGTTTATAAAATCATGAGGGGTATAGATGGATTGAATAGTCAAGGACGTTTCCCCAGGGTAACGGAGTCCAAAACTAGAGGGCATAGATTTAAAGTGAGAGAGGAAAGATTTAGAAGGGACCTAAGGGTTAACGTTTTCATACGGAGGGTGGTGCATGTATGGAATGAGCTTCCACAGGAATTGGTGAAGGCTGATACAATTTCAGTATTGAATCCAATAATTTTAGGTGTCTGGTTAGGTACGTGTATAGGGAGAGTTTAGAGAGATCTGGGCCAAATGCTGGCAAATGGGACTAGATTAATTTAGGATATCTGGTCGGCATTAATGAGTTGGACTGAAGGGTCTGTTTCTACGCTGCACAGTCTGTGACTCTAATGTCTGGAAGAAGCAACAAGATAGAGGAGTACTTAATGAATAGCAGGACATCTGGAAGCTCAGACAAGCATAAGGATCTGACGGTGCTTGTCCACAGCCCTCTGAAGGTGGCAGGAGATGTTAATTGGGTAGTTAAGGAATCTGAGACAGTTGCTTTTATCAGTCAAGGCATATATTTTAAGAGCAGAGATAACAAGGTGTAGAGCTGGATGAACACAGCAGGCCAAGTAGCATCAGAGGAGCAGGAAGGCTGACGTTTCCAGCCTAGACGTTTCTTCAGAAAATTTATCTCTGAAGAAGGGTCGATGCCCGAAACATCAGCCTTCCTGCTCCTCTGATGCCGCTTGGCCTGCTGTGTTCATCCAGCTCGACACCTTGTTATCTCAGATCCTCCAGCATCTGCAGTTCCCACTATCTTGAAAATATTTTAAGAGCAGGGAGGTTAAGCTGGAACTGTACAAATCTTTGTGTAGTGTACCAGTTGTGGCCTAACCAGTTTTGATCACCGCACTACAGAAAGAATGTGATTTCATTAGAGAAGTATATTGCCTCAGATGGAGCAGTTTAGTTACGAAGAGAGGTTGGATAAGTTTGGGCTGTTTTGTTCAGAGAAGAGAAGGCTAGGTTGGGTTATTTTGCTTAAAGAGAAGGCTGAAGGGAGAAGCAATAGAGGTTTATAAGATTATGAAGGACATAGATGTGAACTGGTTAGATAGAAAACGACTGTTCCCTTAGTTGAAGGATCAAAAACAAGGGGCCATAATTTTAAGGTGATAGGTAAGGAGGTTTCAAAGTGATTTCAGGAAAACGTCTTTTCATTCAGAAGGTTGTGGGAATCTGGAATGCACTTCCTGGTTGGGTAGTTGAGGCCAGAAGCCTCCTAACCTTTTCAAGTGCTCATCCAAGCACTTTTTAAACATCATAACATTCAAGTCTAGTGCTGGAAATGGAGAGTAGTAAAGATTTAGAGATTTTTTTTCAGTAAATTTGGTTGGCCAAAAACCTTGTCTGTACTCTACAATTCTAGAACCCCAACCCTCAACATGGCACATACAGAAGGTGTAACACCTGCCCTTTACCTTTCCTTTCTGCATTGTTTAATGCCTCGAACACACCTCCAAGGTGAAGTGAATTGCTTGTCTGTCTTTCAGTCTAGTCTACTGTATTCAATGCTCAGATGGGCCTCCTTTGGCATGACTGGGTGACCACTTTGCAGAACACCTGTGTTCGGTCTGTAAGAATGACCCCAACAGTCCAATTGTTTGCCATTTCAATACACCCTCTTGCTCCCTCGCTAACATTTCTGTCCAAGGCTTGCTGGTGTTTCAGTCATGTCCAGTGCAGACTGGAAAAATAACATCTCACTTTCCACTTTGGCACTTTACAAGCTTTAGCTTTCAACATTGAATTCAATAATTTTAGGCATGAAAATTGTCCTCCAGTATGATTACATCCATTATTTCCCCCGACCTTGATTTCTTGCTTGCATAGGTCTAATTTTCGCAAAGTCAACCTACTCGCAGCTGTCATTAACGCCTGTTTTGCATTGAAAGTGCATAGGTTTGGAGCTAGTATATTGAGGTGGATAGAAGACAGGTTGGCAGACAGGAAATAAAGAGTAGGAATAAGTGAACCTTTTTCTGAATAGAGGCAGTGACTAATGGAGGACTGCAGGGATCATTGCTAGTTCTCCAGCTATTCACTATATATTAATGATTAGGATGAGAGAACTAAGTTTTGTATCTCCACATCTGCAGATGACACAGTGCTGAGGTTGGAGGGTGAGCTGTGAGGAGGATACAAAGATGCTTTGTTGTGATTTGAACAAGCCAACTTAGTGGGGAAACGCATGGCAGGCTAAGAGTAATGTGGATAAATATGAGGTTATCCACTTTGGTAGCAAACACTCGGAAGGCAGATTATTATCCAAATGGCTATGAATTGACAGACCTGGGTGTCCCTATGCACCAGACGCTGAAGATAAGCATGCAGTTGCAACAGGTGGCAAAGAAGGCAACTGGTATGTTGGCTTTCCGAGCGAGAGAATTCAAGTACAGGAGCAGGGATGTCCTGTAGTTGTACAGGCCTGGTGAGACCACACCTGGAATACTGTGTTAAGTCTGGCCTCATTATCTGAGGAAAGGTGTTCATGTATAGAAGGAGGGCAGCGAAGGTTTATCAGACTGATTCCTGGGGTTGTGGACTGACGTATGTGGAGAGGTTGAATTGGTTAGCATTGCATTTGCTAGAGTTTAGAAGAATGAGGGGGATCTTCTAGAAACCTTTGAAATTCTAACAGGACTTGACAGTGTAGATGAAGAAAGGATGTTCCCAATGGCAGAGGAGTCCAGAACCGGAGATCATAGTCGGAGGATATGCTGTAAACCATTTGGGACTGACAGGAGGGAAATTTTCTTCACCAAGAGAGTGGTGAGCTGATGGAATTCACTACCACAGAAAGCATTCAAGGCCTAAACAATGTATGATTTCAAGAAAGAATTGGATACTGAACTTGGGCTAAAGAGATCAAAGGATATGGGGGAAAATGTGGGAACAGGTTATTGAGTTACAGTTTAATGAATGGCAGAGCAGGCTTGAAGGGCCAAGTGGCCTACTCCTACCCTGTTTCCTATGTTTCTTTGAGATTGCTCCTTTGCTGCCATTGTATTACCCTTTTCCTTTTGCTGTTGACACCCTCACCATCTGCTCCACTTACTCCACCTCCCCTTTTTACAACAGCATAAATATGATCATTTTCCAGCCCCCTTCAATTTTAAAGAGCATACAAAAGAGAGTTTCAAGAATGGTTTCATGATCGACTGCTTAGTTACCTGGGTAAACTGGAGAAACTGGCCTTTTTTAATGAGTAGAGAATGTGGAGAAGATTTGATTGAGATGTTTAATATTAAAAAATGTCAACTGAGAGTATATGACAGAAAATATTTCCACTTGTGGAAGAGTCAGTAAATAGAGACACAGAGCAAGAGTCTCAGTCAAATGCCACCTGCTGCAGAGTTGTGCAATACTATTCCTGAAGTGGTTGTTTGGAAAAGATCTAAATAAAGACACAGATTGAAAAGTAATTGTCAAACCCCCCTTGGGGCAAATGAGAGAGTTTTGTGCATTAAGATGCTGTGATCTGGAATGCAGTCCCTGAGTAGGTAGTGAAAATAAATTCAGTAGCAATTTCAAAACATTGAATCCGTACTTGAAGTGGAATAAGTTACAGTTCTGTGGTGAAAGGTTGGGTGGGTTTTCTGAACTTTGATATGTTAACAATCCATTTTGGAATCATCAGCTTTTAAATAAAAATACAAACATCTTGTTTCAACCAAATCTCCTCCTTTTCCCCTCTATCACTTCTCCTCCACCCCCATCAAGTCTACATTTCAGTCTGATCCCTTCTCATCCTTCTATCTGTAGTGAATACAAGCCCCATTAAACTAATTTCTTCTCATGGGACATGTTGATTTCCTAATTGCTTGCTGCACCTACCTGTCTATCTTCATTCTCTTCTGTGCAAAGACACCAGATCCCTTTGTACATCACAATTCCACAATATATTGCCATTTAAACTGTGCTTTTTTGTTTTTCACACTGAAGTTTCATACTTATCCATATTTTACTGCATCTGCCCTTCGTTTGTGCACGCATTCAACTTGTCTATATCGCTCTGAAGTCTCCTTGCATCCTCCTCACAACTCACAATCTCAGCTAGGTATGTGTCATCAACAAACTTGGAAATGTTGTATTTGATTTCCTCATCTGGGTCATTTGTATATATCGTAAAAAGTTGGGACCCCAGCACTGATTGCTGAGGTATACTGCTGGTGACAAACTGCACCCAGATAAAGATCCATTTATTCTCACTCCCGAAAGGGTCTGTCAACCAATTCTCAATCCATGCCAATACCATACACCCAATCTGTGTGCTTTAATTTTTATCCACTGACATCTGATGTGGGACCTTACCAAAACCCTGAAATCTAAATACACCACATCTATTCTACTAGTTCCGTCCTCAAAAATCCTCCAGTTGAATAGCTAAGTATGATTTCCCTTTCATAAACCCATGCCAGCTTTGACCATTCACATTAATGTTTTCCAGGCATTCATATAATCACATCTTTTGTAATAGATTCCAGAAGTGTGATGGAAAGCTCCTAACTTGACTTGATGAGTGCAGCTCCAACACTCAAGAAGCATGATAGCATCCAGGGAGAAGAGAGCCACTTGATTGGTCCCACATCCACAAACATTCACTCCCTCCACCACTCCATATACAGGAACATCAACATCATCAGCATCCTGACTTGGAGAAATCTTATTGTTCCTTCAGTGTTGCTGAGTTGAAATTCTGGAATTCTGTCCCTAACAGCACGATTGGTATACCTTCAAACTGGCCAAATCCTCGGACTGATTTTTAAAATATGTTCATTGGATATGGAACATTTATTGCCTGTCCTAAATTGCCCTTGGAAGATGGGGATGAGCTGCCTTCCTGAACCGCTTCTGTCCATGTACTGCAGGTAGACCCACAATGCCATTAAGGAGGAAGGTCCAGGACTTTGACCCAGTGACACTGAAGGAACAATGATATACTTCCAGGTCAGGATGGTCAATGTCTTGGAGAGGAACCTGCAGTTGGAGCAGTATCTATTGCTCTTGTCCTTCTCGATGGAAGTGGTCGTAGGTTTGGGTGATGCTGTCAAGGGAGCCTTGATGCATTTCTGCAACTGAACGTCAGTGGTAGAGGGAGGGCACACTATTGCAACTGGGCATCAAAGGTAGAGGGAGGACATGTTTGTGGATGTGGTACCAACCAATTGAGCTTACTTGTCCTGGATAGTGTCAAGAGTGTTGTTGGAATTGCACTCATTCAGGTAACTGGGGAGTATTCCACCACACCCCTGACTTGTGCCCTGTGGGTAGAAGACAGGCTCTGAGGAGTCAGGGGAGTTACCTGCAGGATTCTGAAAACTTGCTCTGCTCTTTTAGCTCCTGTATTTGTACGTTTAGTCCAGTTTCTGATCAAGGTTAGCCCTAGCATGTTGACAGTCAGGGATTCAGTTATGATAATGCCGTTGACTGTCAACAGATGATGGTTAGATTTTCTCATCTTGGAGATGGTCATTTGACTGGCATATATGTGATTCAAATTTTACTTGTCACTTTTCAGCCTATGCCTGGATATATTACCCAGGTTTTGCCACATTTGGAAATGGACTGTTTCAGTAACTGAACAGTCACAAACTGCGCTGATCATCACGTTGAGATCAGGAAACCTCACTACTTATGACGTAATAATGGAGGGAATGTCATTGATAAAGCAGCTGAAGATGGCTGGACCTAGAAGAATTTTCCCGAGGAACCCCAATAGAAATACCCTTGAGCTGAAATGACTGACCTCCAGTCACCACAGCCAAAATTCTTTGTCCCAGGGTTGTCTCCTAACAGCGGAGAGTTTTCCTGTGATTCCTATTGACTTGACTTTTTCTCCGTGATGCCACATTCAGTCAAATTTGACCATGATTTCAAGGGCTGTCACTCTCACCCTAATCTGGCATGTTTAGAGATGGTCACGCTGCAGCTCAAGGGACTAGAGGAAAGAAGGGAATGGGTGACCATCAGACAGACCAGAAAGAACAGGCGTCGAGCAGGAGTTCCCTGTGGTTCCACTCACTAACCTGTAACTTTCCATTTTGGAAGCTGATGAGGGTACTGGTACTTCTGAAGAGTGTAGTCAGAGCCAAGATTCTGGTGCCACAAGTGGATTAACTGCATGGAGGGAGGAAGAAGAAAAGAAGAGCAATAGTGGTAGGGGATTCTTTAGTCAGGGGAGTAGACAGGCACTTCTGCGGCCAAAGATGTGACTCCAAGTGGTGTGTTGCCTCTCTGGTGTCACTGAACAGCTGCAGGGCATCCTAAAAAGGGAACGTGACGAGTTCAAGGTTGTGGTAAATGCTGGTACCAATGATATGGGCACAATGAAGAATGAGGTCTTGTACTAAGAATTCGGGGAGTTAGGCAGTAGATCAAAAAGCAAGACCTCAAATGTTGTAATCTCTGGATTTACACGTGCTAGCGACTGTAGAAATAGGAAAATAGGACAAATGAATCTGTGGCTAAGAAGCTGGTGCAGGGGGCAGGGTTTCAGGTTCTTGGATCATTGGGACCCCTTCTGGAACAGGGGTGACCTGTACAGAAGGGACAGGTTGCACGTAAACTGAAGGGAAACCAATATCCTCACAGGGAGGCTAGCTGATGCTACTTGAGATGGTCCAAACTAGAGTCGCAGGGGGCTGGGAACCAGTCCATTGGGTTAGCGAATGCGAAACTGAGGGGAAGGTAGATCTTATGACCAGTAAGTCTGAAAGAAAGGACAAGCAGGGAAAAGTAAATGAATACAATGGGTCTGATGGGCTGAATTGTGTTTATTTCAATGCAAGGAGTATTTTGGGTAAGGCAGATGAGCATGGATCGGTACATGGGACTATGGTGTTGTGGCCATTGTAGAGACCTGGTTGAGAGAGGGACAAGACAGGCTGCTCAACATTCCAGGGTTTCAGTATTATAGACAAGATAGAGAGGGAGGTAAAAGAGGTGGAAGAGTTGCATTACAAATCAGGGAGAATGTCACAGCTGCACTCAGGATGTAGTGGAAGACTCATCCACTGAGGCAATATGGATAGAGCTCAAAAATAAGAAAGGTGCAATCACTCTGCTGGGATTATGCTATAGGCCCTCCAGCATCTAAGATAACTATGAGTACGGATAAGTCTCGACCTTGTGGCAAGGTATTAAATTGGGGTGGACAAATTACAATAGTATTAGGCAGGAGCTAGGCAGAGTTAATTAGGAGCAGGTGTTATGAAGTAAGTCCGCACTTGACATGTGGGAGTTGTTTAAAGACCTACTAATTACAGTTCAGGACTGGCATGTTCCACTAAGGAGGAAGGGCCAGGATGGCAAGGTAAGGGACACTTGGATAACAAGGGAGAGTGTGAATTTAGTCAAAAGGAAGAGAGAAGCAAATGTAGGGTTTAAGAAGCTAAAATTGGACAGGAACCGTGAAGAATATAAAGAAAACAGGAAAGAACTCAAGTAAGAAATTAGGAAGCATGAAATGTCCTTGGCAAATAGGGTTAAAAATAATCCCTAGGCATTTTATACATAAATTAAAAGCAAGAAGATAACTAGGGGGAGGGTAGGACCACTCAAGGACAAAGGAGGGAATTTGTGCTTGGAGGCAGAGACTACAGGTGAAATCCTAAATGAGTACTTTGCATGGGTATTCACCAAGGAAAAGAATATGGAGGAGAGTAAGGTCAGTGTAGGGCATGCTAATATGCCAGGGCATTTTGAGGTCAGGAAAGAAGTGATATTGGGTGCCTTGAAGAGCATGAAAGTGGATAAATTCCCAGGACCTGATAGTATCTACCTCAAGTTATTGAGAAAGCAAGAGAGGAGATTACTGTGGTCTTGACCAAGATCTTTTTATCCTTGCTAGCCACTGGAGAGGGCCCAGAGGGCTGGCAAGTAGCTAATGTTCTTCTGTTCAAGACGGGAAATAGGGATAATTTAGGAAATTATACACGGGTGAGTGTCATATCGGTGGTTGGGAAGCTATTGGAGAGGATTCTTAGGGATACGATTTGTGCACATTTGAAAAAGCATGACCTAATTAGGGACAGTCAGCATGGCTTTGTGCGGAGCAGGTCATGTCTTGCTCACTGGATTGGGTTTGTTTTGAGGAGATGACGAAGACGATCAATGAGGGTTGCCAGGTGGATTTTAGTAAGGCTTTTGACAAGGTCCCTCATGGTAAGTTCATGCAGAAGATTAAGTTGCAGGGGATTCACAGTGACTTGGCCATTTGCATTCAGAATTGGCTTGCCCATAGACGAGAGAGGATAGTGGTGGTATAGTGTTTTTCTGGCTGGAAGTCCATAACTAGTGGTGTTCTGCAGGGATCCGCACTGGGACCTCTGCTGTTTGTGATTTATGTAAATGACTTGGATGAAAACGTAGATGAGTGATAAGTTTGCAGACAATACAAAGATCGGGGTTGGAGGTGGGTAGTTGTGGATAATGTAGAAAGTTGTCAAAGGATAAAGCGGTATATAAATCAATTGCAGATATGGGTGGAGAAATGGCAGGTGGAGTTTAACTTGGGCATGTGTGAGATCTTCCAAAGTGCACTTTGGAAGATCAAATGTTAAGGGAAAGTATACAGTTAATGGCAAAACCCTTAACAACGTCAATGCACAAATGGACCTTGGGGTCTTAGTCCACAGCACAGCTCCCTGAAAGTGAACACACAAGTAGATAGGATGGTAAAGAAGGCATATGGTATGCTTGTCTTTATTGGTCGGGCAATTGAGTAGAAGACTCAGGATGTCACGTTGCAGCTTTAAAAGATTTTGGTTAGGCCACTCTTAGAGTATTGTGTTCGAGTCTTGTTCATATTACAGAAAAGATGTGGAGGCTTTGGAGAGGGTGCAGAAGAAGTGTACAGGGCGCTGCCTGGATTAGAGGGTATGAGCTGTAAGGAGATGCTAGACAAACTAGGGTTGTTTTCTTTGGTGTGGCAGAGGCTGAGGGGAGACCTGACAGAAGTTTATAAAATTGAGAGGCATAGACGGGGTTGACAGTCAGAATCTTTTTCCCTAAGTTGAAATGTCTAATACTAGAGAGCATGCATTTAAGGTAAGAGGGGGAAGTCTTTTACACAGAGAATGGTAGGTGTTTGAATGTACCGGCACACATGGTAGAAGCAGATACACTAGGGTATTTAAGGGGCTTTTGCATAAGCATATGAATAAGCAAGGAATGACAGGATATTGACCATGGGCAGGAATAGCTTAGCCTAATTTGGCATCATGTTCAGCATGATATTATGAGCCGAAGGACCTGCTCCTGCACTGTACTGTTCTACGTTCTAAGCTTATTTTGTCCATCTTTGAACCAAGGCTATAATGAGGTCAGGAGCTGAGTAGCCCTCATGGAACTCAAACTGGGCGTCGCTGAACAGGTGCTGCCTGATAGCACTGCTGATAACACTTTCCATCACTCTACTGGTGATCGAGAGTAGCCTGTGGTGGAAATTGGACAGGTTAGATTTGTCCTCCTTTTTGTGTTTCACGACATAGCTGGGCAATTTTCCTCATTGTCACATAGATGCCATTCTTGCAGCTGTAATGGAACAGCTTGGTTAGGGGCACAGCAGGTTCTGGAGCACAAAGTTTTCAGAATGTTGTCAGGGACCATAGCCTTTACAGCATCCAGTGCCTCCAGCCATTTTTTGATATCACATGGAGTAAATCTAATTGGCTGAAGACTGGCATCCTGGATGTGGAGCCATAAGACCATAACACATAGGAGCAGAATTAGGTAATTTGGCCCATCGAGCCTGCTGCACCCTTTAATCATGCTGACATGTTTCTCAACTCCATTATCCTGCCATCGCCCCATAACATTTGACTCCCTTATTAATCAAGAACCTAACTCTCTTTGTCTTAACAATATTCGATGACTTGTCTCCACAACCTTTAACAGAAATAAATTCCACATCATGACCATCCTCTGGTTGAAGAAATGCCCCCTAATCTCAGTTCTCAAGGGTTGTCCCTTCACTCTAAGGCTGTGCCCTCAAGTCCTAGTCTCTCCTACTTGTGGAGACATCTTCTGCATGTCCACTCTATCTAGGTGTCTCAGTATTGCATAAGTTTCAATCAGATCCCCCACCTCATCCTTCAAAACTCCATTGAGTGCAGACCCAGAGTCCTCAACCGCTCCTCACATGACAAACCCTTCATCCTTGGGATCATTCTTGTAAACCTTCTCTGGACCCACTCCAAGGCCAACACATCCTTTCTTGGCTGCAGGACCCAAAACTGCTCACAATATTCCAAAGCAGTCTGACCACAGCCTTATAAAGCCTCAAAAGTACATTTCTACCCCTGTTTTCTAGCCCTCTTCAAATGAATGCTAAGATTTCATTTGCCTCCCTCATGCCAACTGAACCTGTATGTTAACCTAAGAACTAAGACTCCCAAGTCCCTTTATGTGTCTGATTTCTAATGCCTTTCTCCATTTAGAAAATAGTCTGGAATTCTATTTTTCTATTCCATTCTATTCCTACCAAATTGCATAACTTCATACTTTCCCGTATTGTATTTCATCTGCCCACCCTCCTTGCTTGTTCAATTCTTTCTACAACTTCCCCACCTCCTCAAGACTACCTGCCCCTCCACCTTTCTTTGTGTCATCTGCAAACTCAGCAACAATGCCCTCAGTTCCTCCAAATAGGTCTTTAATGTATGACATGAATAGTTGTGGTTCCAGCACTGACCCCTGCAAAGCTGCTTGTCACTAGCTGTAATCCTGAAAAAGACTCCTTTATCCTCACTCTGTTTTCTGACAGTCAGCCAATCCTCAATGTATGCCAGTACATTGCCTCAAACACCATGGACTGTTATCTTATTTCACAGCATCCTGTGCGGCACCCTGTCAAAGGCCTCCTGGAAATCCAAATAGATCACCTCCGCTGACTCTCCTTAACCTAAACTGTGTGTTACACCCTCAAAAAATACCAGCAAATTTGTCAGTATGACAAAGCAGTGGTGATTCAGCCCTATTTTACCGTGCACTACCAAGCACTCCATGGTCTCATCCTTAATAATGGAGTGCATAATCTTACCAATGACCAAAGTCAGGCAGCAGGCCTGCACGTTCCTGTCTTCTGCCTCCCTTTTTTTAAACAGGTGGTGTTGCATTGGCAAAAAGTAAGAGCATTCCTCAGTCCTCTATCCAGTTGAGTGAAATAGGACTTGTCCACCTGACACCTGACTACCTCCACAGAGCAAGCCAATCTTCAGCAAACCAGCTTGGCCAAACCGTAACTCAGTCCCCTCCCACACTATTTCCATGTAGCCTGGCAAATTGTCTGTCTTCAGGTACTTTCCAATTCCCTTTTGGAAGCCACAATTTTAATTAGGCCCCACCATACTTTCAAGCAATACTTTCTACATGCTAACCACTTGCTGCACAGAAAACATTTTTTCACATGCTTCTAAAATTGCTGAATCTTTTGCCAATTAGTGTGAAATGATGTATTCTGGCTGATAATTCTTCCAATGTGAACAGTTTCTCTCTGCCCACTCTGTCTATAACACTCACGACATTGAGCACCTCCATCAAACCTCCGCTCAGCCTTCCCTTCTTGAAGGAAAATGGCCTCAGCTTTGCCAATCTATCCACATAACTGAAGTCTTTCATCCTTAAAAACTATTCTTGTGGATCCTTTCTGCACCCTTTCCCATGGTTTGACATTTGTTTCTGAAGAGTCGGACATCAAGGCTAAACCAGCATATTTTGTGCAACATTAATAACTGTGATCAACTTCTTTCGGATGGTCAAGTCCAATATGGGACAAAGTGAACTTAAATTTTTTGAAGACCGGTTTTTTTTCAGAATTGCCAAATCACCCCCTATGAAGTGACTGTCATTGCTTCTGATGGTCAATGAATTTAAAAGTTGCCCTCTTGAACTTAAATGAACCATAGAATTTGGATCTGCTTAACTTAACCGTAAAAGTGGACCAAACTAAGGCCAAATAAGTGACAGATCAGAGGTCACAGCCAATACAAGCCCTTTTGATCAAAACGGCAAGTGTTAATGCAATATGAATGTGCTCCAGAATCCTCTGTTAATTAAGAGCCTCTGGAGGAGGCTGAGATGGATCATCCACTTGGCAGTTCTGGCTGAAGATCGTTGCAAATGTTTGAGTCTCAACCATCATTAATGATGGAGATATTTGTGAAACCACCTCCTCCAGTGAGTTGTTTAATTGTCCACCACCATTAACGATTGAGTCAGCGTTATATGGCATAGAAACAGACCCTTCGGTCCGACTTGTCTGCGCTGACCAGATATCTGAAATTGATCTAATCCCATTTGCCATCATTTAGTCCATATTCCTCTAAACCCTTCATAGTCTTGAACCCATCCAGATGCCTTTTAAGTGTTGTAATTATACCCGCCTCCATCACCAACTCTGGCAGCTCATTCCATACACTTGTCACCTTCTGTGTGAAAAAGGTGCCCCTTGGGTTCCTTTTAAATCTCACCCTTCTCACCCTAAACTTATGCTGTTCAGTTTGGACTCCCCACCCTGAGAAAAAGACATTGGCTATTCATCTTATCTATGTCCTTCGTGACATTATAAACCTCTATAAACATCTGAAGCTCCAGGAATAAAAGTCCCAACCTATTAAGCCTGGATAGGTCACTGGGTACAGCATCAGGTGGTTAATCTGAGGGTCCTGGTTTCAAGTCTTTGTTCAGCAGATCAGAGGACGGCTAAGAGTCATCGCAGCAAAATTCTGGGAGAAATTGCTACAGTCATCACAACTGTACAGCAGGCCAGGGAGAACCTGGTGTCAAGGTGTGAGGAGAGAATCGTGGATGCTAAGTAAATAAGGGAAACAAATGGGGATGTTTTGGACCTTATACACATTAACAGGGAGGAGGTGTTTGCAGCCCTAAAGCATGTTAAGGTGGATAAATCCCTGATCAAGTCCATCCTCTGATGTTATGGGAAGCTAGGGAAGAAATTGCAAAGGCCCTTGCAGAGATTTTTGCTTCATCTTTAGCCACAGGTGAACTTCCAGAAGAATAGAAGTTGGCTAATGTTATTCCATTGTTTAAGAAAGGTAATAAAGACAAGCCAGGAAACTACAGGCCATTGAGCCTGAGATCAGTGGTAGGCAAGTTATTGGAGAGGATACTGAGGGACAGGATAGTCAGCATGGATTTGTGTGCAGGAAGTCATGTTTGACATATCTGTTAAGAGTTTTTCGAAGAGTTAACCAAGAGGATTGGTGAGGGTAGGGCAGTGGATGTTGTCTGTATGGACTTCAGTAAGGCTTTTGACAAGGTCCGTACAGGCAGGCTAGTTATGAAAATTAGTTTGCATGAGTTCCAAGGAGAGCTAATGAATTGGATTCAAAATTGGCTCGAGGGTAGGGAGCAGAGGGTGATGGTTGAAGGCTGTTCCTCGGACTGGAGGCCTGTCACTAGTGGTGTGTCACCTGGGTTGGTGCTGGGACCTTTGTTATTTGTTTTTTATATAAATGATCTAGATGTGAATGTACGAGGCATAGAACATAGAACATTACAGCGCAGTACAGGCCCTTCGGCCCTCGATGTTGCGCCGACCTGTGAAACCAATCTGAAGCCCATCTAACCTACACAATTCCCTTATCTTCCATATGTTTATCCAATGACCATTTCAATGCCCTTAAAGTTGGCGAGTCTACTACTGTTGCAGGCAGGGCATTCCACGCCTTTACTACTCTCTGAGTAAAGAACCTACCTCTGACATCTGTCCTATATCTATCACCCCTCAATTTAAAGCTATGTCCTCTCGTGCTAGCCGTCACCATCCGAGGAAAAAGGCTCTCACTGTCCACCCTATCTAATCCTCTGATCATCTTGTATGTCTCTATTAAGTCACCTCTTAACCTTCTTCTCTCTAACGAAAACAGCCTCAAGTCCCTCAGCCTTTCCTCATAAGACCTTCCCTCCATACCAGGCAACATCCTGGTAAATCTCCTCTGCACCCTTTCCAATGCTTCCACATCCTTCCTATAATGCGGCGACCAGAACTGCACGCAATACTCCAAGTGGGACCGCACCAGAGTTTTGTACAGCTGCAACATGACCTCATGGCTCCGAAACGCAATCCCTCTACCAATAAAACCTAACACACCGTACGCCTTCTTGCCACCCAGGTTGATAGGGTTGTTAACTTTGAGGGATCTATGCACATGGACACTGAGATCTCTCTGCTTATGCACGCTACCAAGAATCTTACCATTAGCCCTGTACTCTGTATTCCTGTTACTCCTTCCAAAGTGAATCACCTCACACTTTTCCGCATTAAACTCTATTTGCCACCTCTCAGCCCAGCTCTGCAGCTTATCTATGTCCCTCTGTAACCTGCAACATCCTTCCGCACTATCCACAACTCCACCGACTTTAGTGTCATCCGCAAATTTACTAACCCATCCTTCTACGCCCTCATCCAGGTCACTTATAAAAATGACAAACAGCAGCGGCCCCAAAACAGATCCTTGCAGTACACCACTAGTAACTGAACTCCAGGATGAACATTTCCCATCCACCACCACCCTCTGTCTTCTTACAGCTAGCCAATTTCTGATCCAAACCGCTAAATCACCCTCAATCCCATGCCTCCATATTTTCTGCAATAGCCTACCGTGGGGAACCTTATCAAACGCTTTACGCTTTACTGAAAATTTGCGGATGATACAATTAGGAAGTATTGTTGATAGCGAAGAAGGTTATTAAAAATTACAGAGGGTTCTTGATCAGATGGGGAAGTGAGCTGAGAATTGGCAAATGCAATTCAATACAGATAAGTGTGAGGTGTTGCACTTTGGAAAGTCAAACCAGGGTAGGACTTACACAGTAAATGGTAAGTTCCTGAGGAGTTAACAAAGTGTAGAGCTGGATGAACACAGCAGGCCAAGCAGCATCATAGGAGCAGGAAAGCTTAACGTTTCGGGCCGAGACCTGAGGAGTGTTGTGGAACAGAGTTAGATAGGAGTACAAGTACGTAGTTCGTTGAAAGCGGCATCTCAAGTGGACAGGGTGGTAAAGAAGGCATTTAGCATGCTGGCCTTCATTGTCGAGGGGTTGAGTATAGGAATTGGGACGTTGTGTTACAGTTGTATAAGTCGTTAGTGAGGCTGCACTTGGGAGTATTGTGTACAGTTTGGTCACCTTGTTATAGGAAAGACATAGTTAAACTAGAAAGTGTGCAAAGAAGATTTACAAGAATGTTGCCAGGACTACGAGGCCTGAGTTATCGGCAGTGGTTGGTCAGTATAGGACTTTATTCCTTGGACTGTAGGAGAATGATGGTGACCTTATTGAGGTGTATAACACTGCGGGGTATAGATAGGATGAATGCATATAGTCTTTTCCCCAGGGATGGGGAATTGAAAACTAGAGGGCGTAGGTTTAAGATGAGAGGGGATAGATTTAAGAAGGACCTGAGGGGCAACTTCTTCATGCATATGCTGACTATCCAAGTGTTGGTTGATCCTGTCCCACAGTATCTTCTCCAATAACTTGCCTACCACTGTTCTCAGGCTCTGCCAGAGAAAATAGTTGAGGCAGGTACAATAGCAACATGCAAAATACATTTGGATGGGTTCATGGATGAGGTGGGTTTCGAGGGATATGGACCATAAGACCATAAGACATAGGAGTGGAAGTAAGGCCATTCGGCCCATCGAGTCCACTCCGCCATTTAATCATGGCTGATGGGCATTTCAACTCCACTTACCCGCACTCTCCCCGTAGCCCTTGATTCCTTGCGAGATCAAGAATTTATCAATCTCTGCCTTGAAGACATTCAACGTCCCGGCCTCCACTGCGCTCCGTGGCAATGAATTCCACAGGACCAAAAGTGGGCACCGTGGTCAGCATGGATCAGTTTAGGCTGAAGAGCCTGTTTCCCATGTTGTATTACTCTATGACTTCATTCAGCCTCTCCCTATAGCTCAAGCCCTGTAATCAGTTAGATCTGATCTGTCGGTTGTAGAAATATTTAGCTGTCTATAAGTCTGGTATTGTTCTAAAAGACTTGCATGCTTAGGCAGATAGCACATAGAACAATACAGCGCAGAACAGGCCATTCGGCCCTCAATGTTGCGCCGACCTGTGAACTAATCTAAGCCCACTCCCTACACTATCCCATCATCATGCATATGCTTATCCAAGGACTGTTTAAATGCCCCTAATGTGGCTGAGTTAACTGCATTGGCAGGCAGGGCATTCCACGCCCTTACCACTCTCTGAGTAAAGAACCTGCCTCTGACATCTGTCTTAAATCTATCACCCCTCAATTTGCAGCTACGCCCCCTCGTACTAGCCGACGTCATCATCCTAGGAAAAAGACTGTCACTGTCCACCCTATCTAATCCTCTGATCATTTTGTATGTCTCTATTAAATCCCCTCTTAGCCTTCTTCTCTCCAATGAGAACAGATCCAAGTCCCTCAGCCTTTCCTCATAAGACCTTCGCTCCAGACCAGGCAACATCCTGGTAAATCTCCTCTGCACCTTTTCCAATGCTTCCACATCCTTCCTGTAATGGGGCGACCAGAACTGTACGCAATATTCCAAGAGAGGCCGCACTAGCGTTTTGTACAGTTGCAGCATGACATCACGGCTCCGGAACTCATTGCCTCTACCAATGAAACCTAACACACCGTATGCCTTCTTAACAGCACTATCAACCTGGGTGGCAACTTTGAGGGATCTATGTACCTGGACACCAAGGTCCCTCTGCACATCCACACTACCAAGAATCTTTCCATTGACCCAGTATTCTGCCTTCCTATTATTCTTCCCAAAGTGCATCACCTCACATTTATCTGCATTGAACTCCATTTGCCACCTTTCAGCCCAATTCTGCAGTTTATCCAAGTCTCCCTGCAACCTGCAACATTCTTCCACACTGTCCACCACTCCACTGACTTTAGTGTCATCTGCAAACTTACTGACCCATCCACCTATGTCTGCGTCCAAGTCATTTATAAAAATGACAAACAGCAGTGGTCCCAAAACAGATCCTTGTGGCACAGCACTAGTAACCGGACTCCAGGCTGAATATTTTCCATCAACCACCACTCTTTGCCTTCTTTCAGAAAGCCAGTTTCTAATCCAAACTGCTAAATCTCCCTCAATCCCGTGCCTCCGCATTTTCTCCAATAGCCTGCCATGTGGAACCTTATCAAAGTCCATGTACACCACGTCAACTGCTCTACCCTCATCCACATGCTTGGTCACCTTCTCAAAAAACTCAATGAGGTTTGTGAGACACGACCTGCCCTTGATGAATCAATGTTGACTATCTCCAATCAAATTGTTGCTTGCTAGATGATTATAAATCCTATCTCTTATAATCCTTTCCAAAACTTTTCCTACAACAGATGTAAGGCTCACTGGTCTATAATTACCTGGGTCATCTCTACTGCCCTTCTTGAACAAGGGCACAACATTTGCAATCCTCCAGTCATCTCGTACTAAACCTATAGCCAATGACGACTCAAAGATCAAGGCCAAAGGCTTCGCCATCTCCTCCCTAGCTTCCCAGAGAATCCTCGGAAAAATCCCATCCAGCCCAGGGGATTTATCTACCTTCACACCTTCTAGCATTGATAACACCTCCTCCGTACTAACCTCAATCCTTTCAAGTCTAATAGCCCGTATCTCAGTCTTCTCCTCTACAATATTCTCCTTTTCCCGAGTGAAAACAGATGAGAAATATTTGTTTAGCACCTCTCCGATCTCTACAGGGTCCACACACAACTTCCCACTTCTGTCTTTGACTGGCCCTATTCTTACCCTAGTCATCCTTTTATTCCCCACATACCTATAGAAAGCTTTAGGGTTCTCCTTAATTCTACCTGCTAATGACTGCTCGTGTCCCCTCCTTGCTCTTCTTAACTCTCTCTTTAAATCCTTCCTAGCTAATCTGTAAACTCTCCGTCACCTCATCTGAACCATCTCGTCTCAATGTCACATAAGCCTCCCTCTTCCGCTTAACAAGAGATACAATTTCTTTTGTAAACCACGGTTCCCTTACCTTATCACTTCCTCCCTGCCTGACAGGGACATACCTATCAAGGACACGCAATATCTGTTCCTTAAACCAGCTCCACATTTCGATTGTCCCCATCCCCTGCATTTTGCTACCCCATTCTATCCCTCCTAAGTCTTGCCTAATCGCATTATAATTGTCCTTCCCCCATCTATAACTCTTGCCCAGTGGCATGTTCCTATCCCTTTCCATTGCTAAACTAAACGTAACTGAATTATGGTCACTCTCTCCAAAGTGCTCACCTACCACTAAATCAAACACCTGGCCTGGTTCATTACCAAGTACCAGATCCAGTGTGGCCTCCCCTCTTGTCGGCCCTTCGACATACTGTGTCAGGAGACCCTCCTGCACACATTGGACAAAAATGGATCCATCCGACATACTAGAGTTATAGCATTTCCAGTCAGTGTTGGGGAAGTTAAAGTCTCCCATAATGACCACCCTGTTCCTTTTACTCCTGCCCAGAATTGTTTTGCCGATCCTCTCCTCCACATCCCTGGAACTTTGCGGAGGCCTATAAAAAAAAAAAAAAACTCCCAGCAGTGTGACCTCTCCTCTTCTGTTTCTGACCTCAGCCAATACCACGTCAGTAGATGAGTCCTCGTCAAAAGTTCTTTCAGCCACCGTTATACTGTCCTTGACTAACAAAGCCACACCTCCCCCTCTTTTACCACCTTCCCTGATCTTTATGAAAGATCTAAACCCTGGAACCTGCAACATCCATTCCTGACCCTGCTCTATCCACGTCTCCGAAATGGCCACAACATCGAAGATCCTGGATCTTGTCAGATCTTGTCAACTTCTTTCCATATTCCTTCCCTCTAAATGCACAACACTTTCTCTCTTTCAAACAGTATTGCCCACACTATTCACTCTATTACACTTACATCATATTAAAACAGTTTACATTCTGTATTCCTATTATAACATACTCAGGGAGGCCTAACTGTGGTTGGTTTAGCCTTCCATTGCACAGAGAAGGAAGGAATCAAAAAGTTCTGCCATTTCCAGGTTTTCTGGCTTAGTATGCGAGGGTCTGAACTTCCTTCTGAAAGTGTATTGCTTTGATTTTAGGAGCGTTCTGATAAAACAGTGAAGCGTCTTCAACTAATGACACAACGATATGAGGCCTTAGAGAAGCGACGAGGGATGGAAGTGGAAGGCTTTAAAAATGACATCAAACTGCTGCGACAGCGGCTGAAGGACGTGGAGAGACAGCTGTTCAAGGTGAGTTGAAGCATTTAATAATCACCAGGATTACATTATATCTTTCTGTTTTGCCTCAGGACACAACTTGACCATGACCTGCTCTGAAGTCACTACCAATTTCACTCCTTTCGAACAATACTCATGCATTTACCCATTCAATCACAAGGTGACATTTTTGGAAAAAACAGTACCCATTTCAAGTGCTGAGGCAAACCATGCATCAAATAGCAATCAGCTTCGGGACTGCTGAAAGGCAAGGTGCAAGATTCAGGAAGCATTCTGTCAGCAAGACAGAGTGGGTGTGTGTGTATAGGTGGAGTACTGGGTGAAGGTAGGGTGCTGGGAGGTAGGATATCTTGGGGCAGAGGGAGCAGTGTTTTGTGATCCTTTACTGTTCTTTGTGTTTGTCAGGACCAATGTAATTCCAACTTTGTATGCTTTTTCTTTTATTCTATGTTACGGGAAGGTGATGGTATTAGATTATTGGTAGACTATTAATCCAGAAACTAAGCTAAAGTACTAGGAATCTGGATTTGAATCCTCCATGATTGATGGTCCTGGATTGTATCAAGCTTCTTGAGTGTTTTTGGAACTGCAACCATTCAGGCAAGTGAAGAGTATTCCATCACACTCCTGACTTGTGCCTTGTAGATGATGGACAGGCTTAGGTATGAGCTACTTGCTGCAGTGTTCCTAGCCTCTGACCTGCTGTAGAAGCCAATGTGATCATTTGGTGAGTCTAATTGAGTTTCTGGTCAATGGTAACCTCCAGGATGTTGGTAGCAGGGATTCAGTAATGGTAACACCATTGAATGTCAAGGGTCGGTGGTTAGATTGTCTCTTATTGGTGATGGTCATTGCCTGGCATTTGTGTGGCATGACTGTTACTTGCCACTTGTCAACCCAGACTGCAGCATTGGAGGAGTCGCAAATTGTGCTAACATTGTACAATCATAAGTGAACATCCCCACCTCTGACCTTATGATGAAGGAAATGTCATTGATGAAGCAGTTGAATTTGGTTGGGTCTAGGATACTACCCTGAGTAACTCCTTCAGAGATGTCCTGGCGCTGAGGTGGCTGACCTTGAGCAATCACAACCGTGTTTCTATGTGCCAGATATGACTCCAAGCAGTGGAGTGTTTACCCCCGATATCCATTGAAACACAGTTTTGCTCGGGCTCCTTAATGTCACACTCGGTTGAATGCAGCCTTGATGTCAAGGGCAGTCACTCTGACCTCATCTGTGGAGTTCAGCTCTTTTGTCCATGTTTAAATCCTGACTGTGATCAGGTCAGGAGCAGAGTGGCCTTGGCAGAACCCAAACTGGGTGTCACTGAGTTTATTATTGCTGATGATGATGACACTGTTGACGACACCTTACATCATTTTACTGACAATCAAGAGTAGGGTAGTTGGAAGGGTTGCCTTTGTCCTCCTTTTTATGTACAGCACATAGCTTGGCAATTTTCCGTAATGTCAGAAAGCTGCCAGTGTTATAGCTGTACTGGAAGAGCTTGTCTAGGTGAACGGCAAGATCTGGAACTCACATCTTCAATACTACTGCCGAATATTGTCACGTCCCATAGTCTTTGCAGCGTCCAGTTTCTGGGATACTTCTTCCTACCATTTCTTAATAGAGAATAGAATAGCAACTTATTGTTATTTTTTTCCAAAAAAAAAATTAAAAGTATTGTGAGTTGCCATACCATGGCACCTAAATTAACGACGGAAGTCCTAAATAAGAAAGCGAAAGCTAAAGTTCAACACAGTTCAATTAATGACTCCTGGGTTCAGCATACACCAGAAAACTGGGCTGAAACCGCTCCATAATGCCGAAATGAGACCTCCATGTCATTACTTGACCTCCATGCTGGACAGCTAGAAGACCTGGAAGTCGCCTCCAAAGCAAGGACAAAC
The DNA here is from genome assembly GCA_024137785.1 of Ginglymostoma cirratum. Taxonomy (NCBI): domain Eukaryota; kingdom Metazoa; phylum Chordata; class Chondrichthyes; order Orectolobiformes; family Ginglymostomatidae; genus Ginglymostoma; species Ginglymostoma cirratum. Next base: position 59,856,314 of record JAHRHZ010000020.1, on the reverse strand, counting down.
CTCGTTCCAGTACTGGATCTTCTGCTGAGGAGGGTAGCCAGTGGAGTTCCGTGAGTGGCTGGGACCGTTGCATTTTTTAACATCCATGAAAGACTTGGACTAAGGACTAAAATTTCAAAATTTGCCAATGATGTCATTGCAAATAGTGAAGGTGTGTGAACAGACAAATGGAAAATGGAATTTAATGGCGACAAGTCTGAAATGATGGCTTTTAGCAGCTCCGGGAAAGGTAAGGTAACACATGCAGGGACAGACTACCTGCAAGTCAATATGCATAGATCTTTGAAGGTGGCATGACGTATCGAGAAAATAGTTAGCGAAACGTAGAGAATCATGAGCTTCATAAATAGATGCATTTAGTACGAAAGGAAAATTATGTTAATTTTTTATAAAGCTTTGTTTTGGCCAATTCTGTTCACCACACTTTAGGAAGGATGCGAGAGTCCTTGAGAGAATACAGAGAAGATTTACTAGAATGTTTCCAGTGATGAGGGACTTTAGCTGTAGGGGTAGATTGGAGAAGTTAGGGCCTTTCTCCTTGGAGCAAAGGGAATTGAGGGGAGATTTAAGAGGTGTACAAGATTATGATTAGTGTAGATAAAGTAGACCAAGGCTGTTCCCCTAAATGTTTTTATTTATTTCATTCAGGCAGGTGGCCTTTGTTGGCATGTATTGCCCAGCCCTAGTTGTCGTTGAGAAGGAGGTGAGTTGCCTTCTTGAACCACTGCAGTCTTCTTGGTGCAAGTGCATTCAATGCTATAGGGAGGGAGTTCCAGGATCTTGACCTCATGACAATGAGGAAACAACAATCTGTTTCCAAGTTAGGATGATGAGTTGCCAAAGAAGAAATTGCAGCTGATAATGTTCTCATGTATCTGCTGCCATTGTCCTTCTAGATAACAGAGGTCATCGGTTTGGGAGATGCTCTCTCAGCAGCCTTGGTGAATTTCCAGTGTGCCTTGTGCATCAGTGCTTGATTAAGTCAATGTTGTAGGTAGTCAATGATGCTAATCAAGCGGGTTGTTTTCGCATGGATAGCATCTAGCTTCTTGAGTGTTGTTGCAGCTAAGCTTGTCCAGGCAAGTGGGGAGTATTCCGTCACTCTCCTGCCTTGTGCTTTGAAGATGATGGAGACAAGAGGTGAGTTGCTTAATGCAAGATTCCTAGTCTCTGACTCCCTGTTTAGCCACAGTATCTTCTTTCAGCTAGCCCAGTTCAGTATCTCGTCAATAGTAATCCTCAAGATGTTGATTAAAGGAGATTCAGTGATAATGTCATTGAATGCCAAGGGGCACAGAGTTGTAGTTTTGCACTACGACAAGAAGTGCAGCAAGTTAGAATTGATGTCCCTGTTATAGAGGGTATGTGATTCTAATTTATTGCTCAAATTTTAACAAAAATCAAAACCTAAAAGTTAACTTTACTGTAAGGTGAAGGGAAACTAAAGCTGCAGAACACAGTAGATTTGAAAAACGCAAGATTTGCTTACCATCCAATAATGAATTAATTTTTCTGCTTTCTCAATATTGGTTATTTGTATGTGTTTGCTAATCACACCATACTTTTCCGTCACTTGACAAGTAGAAAAGCTGATTTTTTTTTTCTCCCTGTAATTTCAAGCTTCTGCAATTTTGATGACCTGACCCCCTCTCATTTCTTATTCAGACGATTGATCCACTGTCTCCTTGACTTAGCATTCCTGTCAGCTGAATTATAGTTTATATTATGGGTATTTTTACCTTCTGTCTGCAGGTAACACTTGGAATCGGGCCTGACCAGGATCTTGCTATCCTTCATGAGGTGCGTCGAACAGTCAGCCAGTCAAGGCATATCCAAGGAGAGCTTAAGAATCTGAAGGCAAAGATTTATGGCTTAGAAAGTCAGTTGCGATTTGGCTAACATTAACGCATTGACAGTTCACCACATTGTTTAAGTGTGTGGTCTGGCTGTGTCAGTAGCAGTAAAGTGATCCACCGTTGGACAAGATTTATTTGTAGCCAAATAATATAATGTGCTTCTGCCAGCGTTGCAGCAAGACAGACAAGGGGGTGTCATGTCCCACTTTGTTTTTTAAGATATGAGTCAAGGATTGCTTACAATTGTTTGAATGTTTAGTCAAGCTTGTTAAACTTCACTTAATTTCTTTTTGTTTCCTTTTTTTTGTCAATTCCCATAAGTGTTGGGAATTAAAGCAATTTTCCAGGACATTCAATGGAGATACTTTAGTTTTCCCTGAACTACAACTCTCCACATAAAACAAAGGCCTAGCAGCATCTACGGAGAGAGAGAGACAGAGAAAGCAAAATCAATGTTAGCGCTTCAAGTTCAATATGACATTCTGCATGTTCTGGACTCAAAATGGTAATGCTGTTTCCCTCCCTGCAGAGACCAGTTGAGATTTTCCAGTACTATGTATTTTTATTTTCGATTTCCATCATTTGTAATATTTTGTTTTTATTTACAGCAGCTTTCAAGATTGATGTTTGGTGTGAAGACTTTGTGTTTGTTAATTTGAAATGTCTTTAATTTGCTTGGTAGTGTTACATACTTAGTCTCAGGTCAGGTGACCTCCACACAATGTGGTACAAAGGCTGCAAACTCCTGGTGTGGGAGCAGGGTCCTGTTCATGTTGGTTTGGAGCGGTCAGCCGTTGGGTTTGAGGATGGAGCGGGGCAGCCATTGGGCTTGAGGATGGAGTGGGGTCCTGCTGGTGTGTGGGATTGGAGCAGGGCTCCATTGGGGTCCTGTTACTGTTGGTATGGTATCAGTTACCGTTACCAGTCCCAGAACACTGAATCTAGTTCAGTCCCTAAAATGTTCCCATTCTGATGAAGTAGTTCAGCCCAGATTAGAAACTGAGCTACACTTCAAAATATGTGACTTAACACCACACTGGAGTAAATGCATTCATCCACTTAAAAAAAAAAAAGGCAATTTTACATTTAACAAAAAGTATCACTTAAAAAGCCACTCAGTTGTCAGGGCAGCATCTGTTTGCAGCAGAATTTGCTGACTGATTGGTGCACAAACCTTCCATATCATGTCAGTCTCAGCATAAAGAGGGGGCTGTCTCTGCATTGGAGCTTTCTCTTCTCACAACTTGAACAGGAGCACAGGCTTGTAAGGACTCAAAACTAGTGCTGTGAAGCTTAGTGCATAGTGAAATACTACTCTCTGCGCTTATCATATCTCCATCTCAGTATGTTTTGAAGGAAAGGATGATATTTTCTGATAAAGTGTATATGCTGGAAATTTCCATTTAAGTGTGCAGATAAGGTATCTTGGAAAGTGACATTGTACCCTTAGTGCCAATTTGATTGAAAGCTGTTTTAGTATCAATAATGATGGAAGGTTCAGTGTGTTGTCAGAATTTAATTGATTTCAGTTGAAATGAATGTAATAGACTGGGTGCAGTTTTGTGATTGTGTTCATAAATTTGAGGGAGCTGAATATACATTTGGCAAGTGAAGCAGTTTTGAGAGTAAAGGTTGGTACATGCTGCCAACTATAGACTTGACACAATGCTTCTTTTCTTATCTCTTGTTATTGCTGTGCTCTGAATTATGTGATTTTGTGGTGTGATCGCACTGATTCAACACATTAGTATATTCAAGTGGCAGGAGGGAAAAGTGGTGCCTCTGTACTTGTGACCATGTAAAGTCAGAGTCATTGTGGTTCAACTGTTGGTACTTCTCTCCCCCAGACGAAGGTTTGGTGTTTGAGCCTTGGCTGACTTTGCATTATTGAAGTTGTCCACAAGAATGGGACCTTAAGCATGATCCTAAAATTTTGTTCAGGTGGATACAAAAAATCTGGTGACACTACTCAAATATAAGTAGTCCTCATTATTTAGAAATAAAAACTGACACCACCAGCAATTGAAAAATTTATTATTCATCTTATTGCTGTTTTCACAAATCTTTGTGTGCAAGCTCTGTTTGCCAAGTTAGCTCGAAAAGTAATTCATTTGTGTTTTCTTTGGCTCGTTGAAATACACTGTATTTCTAAATATAACCTCGTTCTTTCTTTTGATATTCAGTTTTGGAGTACCAAATAAAGTTTTTTTTCAACATTATTTGTGGTTTAAATCTCATTTCAGGATTTTACATCTTATACACAAATGTCTATGTCTTATTAAGTTTAATACTTTTGTTATCTCAAAAATAAAAGGAAGACATTTCAACTTGATTAGAGTTACAAGCCTGACACCCCTCAGCCTCTTGTGATACATAAAGGCCTTCAAAGTCAATATTGGTCAACTGATCTTCTGTCTGAAACAGGGATCCCCGTAGACGAGGGAGCCATTCAGAACACATTCTAGTTGATGCCTGTATATTTGATATTATATATTTAATTGTCCTAGAACTCCAACGTAATGCACTAAATGCAGAGTAATTCATTCATTCACTGAAAACAACAAATGCTGGAGTTCACAGTGGGTCAGACAGCATCCATGGAGAGAGAGCAAGCTAATATTTCGAGTCTAGATGGCTCTTCGTCAGAGCTGAAGTGATATGTGGAGGAGACAGTATTTATGCAATATTTTGGCGGGGCCAGTAGGGTGTCAGGTGCCGGTGGAGAAAAGATGTTGATAGTTCAAATTAAGTGATAGGAATGTGAGAATGCAGAACAATGGTGTGTCTAACTGTCAGACTTGAAAGGGTGGGGAAGGGGAGAGAGGACATGAATACAGAATGTAACAAGCTAAACAAAAGGGAAGAATTGGGAATTGGTTCACAATTTGAAGGTGTTGAACTCAATAAATATTAAGTGCAGAAGGCTGTAAAGTGCCAAATCTGAAGATGAGATGAGGGCGGTACGGTGACTCAGTGGTTAGCACTGCTGCCTCACAGCACCAGGAACCCAAGTTCAATTCCACCTTCGGGCAACTGTCTGTGTGGAGTTTGCACATTCTCCCCGTGTCTGCATGGGTTTCTGCCGTGTGATCCAGTTTCCTCCCACAGTCCAAAGATGTGCAAGCTAGGTGGATTGACCATGTTAAATTACCCATAGCGTTCAGGGATGTGCAGGCTAGGTGGGTTAGCCATAGGAAATGCAGAATTACAAGGGAAAGGAAGGGGGATGAGTGTGGGTGAGATGCTCTTTGGAGGGTTGGTGTAGACCTGTTGGGCCGAATGGCCTGTTTCCACACTGCAGTGATTCTACGATTCTATGAGATGTTGTTCATCCAGTTTGTGCTGTGATTCACTGGAACACTGCAGCATGCCAAGGACAGACATGTGGGCATGCAAGCAGGACACTGTGCTAAAATGACCAGCTATGGGAAGGTTAGGGCCCTGCTTGCCCACAGAGCAGAGTCACCCAGTCAGTCAGTGTCTGGTTTCTCCAATGTAGAGTGGCCCACATTGGGTGCAGCAAATACAATCCATAAGATTGGAGGAGGTACAAGTGAAATGCTGCTTCTTTGCCCTTGGTGAACAGGGAGGAGGTGAAGGGCATATGTTGCATCTTCTGGAGTTATATGGGGAGGCGGGTGTGGTGTTGGTGGTTGTGGAATGGACTAGGGTGTCCTAGAAGGAGTGATCACTGCGAAATGCAGATGGGGGTGTAAGGGGAAGATGTGGCGTTCTGTGGGAGTTGTCTGAAATGGTGGATAATGATCCTTTGAATACAAAGGCTGGTGGGATGAAAAGTGAGGAGAAGAGGAACCTGATCAGGCTGTTTTGAGTGATGGGAAGGAGAAAGGGCAGAAGCACAGGTGATAGGTCAGATGTGTTGAGGGCCATGTCAACAAACCATGTTTGTGAAAGAAGGAAGCCATGTCAGCAGCGTTGGAAGGTGGCATCATTTGAACAGATGTGACATAGGCAAAGGAACTGGGAGAATGGGATAGAGTCCTTGCAGGACATGGGGTGTTACGTGCTGTAGTGAAGGTAACTATGGGTGTTAGTGGCTTTGTAGTGGATGGCACTGGACAGTTTATTCCCCGAAATGGAGACAGACATCAAGGAAAGGAAATGTTGGAAATAGATGTGTGAAAGTTATAGTGTGTTGGAAATTGGAGGCAAAATGGACAAATTTTTCAAGATCCTGGTGGGAACATGAAGCAGCACCAAAGCAGTCATTGATGAAGTGAGAAGAGAGTTTTGGGATGTGTAAGACTTGAACAAGGATCATTCCACATAGCCCATAAAGAGGCAGGCATAACTGGGACCCATGTGGTGCCCATAGCCACTCTTTGATTTGTCAGAAGTAAGATGAATTAAAGGAGAAATTGTTCTGTGAGAGAACAAGTTCAGCCAGGCAGAGGAGAGTGATGGTGGGTGGGAGTGTTCAGGCCTCTGGTTGAGGAAGTAGCTGAGAACTTGCAGACCGTCCTTGGTGGGGAAGGAAGGTATAGAGAGATTAAACATTCATGGCAAACAAGAGGCAGTTAGGGCCAGGGAACTGGAAATTGTCAATATGGTGGACGGCATCAGAGGAATTGTGGATGTAGGTGGACAGGGTCTGGACAAGTGGAGAGAGGATGGAGTCAAAGTAGGAGGAAATAAGCTCAGTGGGGCAGGAACAGGCTGATAAATTGGGCCTACTGGGGAAGTCTGGTTTGGGAAGGAGGTGGAAGCAGGTTTGAGGCAGTGGGGGGAAGATCTCCAGAGGTAATGAGGTCGGTTAGTCCTGGCAACCATGGCTTAATGTTTGGATATGGGGTCAAGGTCCAGAGTTGGTGTTGAGCCTCCACAAGGTAAAGATCAGTGCACTAGACTACAATGGCACCACCTTTGGTGACGGGTTTGATAACAAAGTTAGGGTTGGATTTAAGAGACCGAAATGCGGCAATTTCAGAAGGGGACAGGTTAGATTGGGAGAGAGGAGCAGAGAAATTATGACGGCCAATGTCATGTTAACAGTTTTCCAATGAAGAGATTGAGAGCAGGTAAGAGGCCAGGGGAAGGGGTCGTAGTGGAGGGTGAATACTGGAAATGGGTGAAGGGATAAGTGGAACGTGGAGGGTGGGGGGCAGCGGGGGGGCCTGCCTGGAGAAGTGAGCACAGAGACAGTGTCAGCAGAAAAACAGTTCATGATGGACCCGAAATTCATTAAGGTGGGGGCATAAGGGTATGAAGCTGAGTCCTTTGTCGAGGATAGTACATTCTCCCTCAGAGAGGGGAAGGTCAGGAGGTGTGGTGAACACACTGCAAGTGCTGGTGCTGGGGGGAAATGGCCTCAGGGGGATAGAAAGTGGGCTGGAAAGGGGCAGGGGCTGAGGGATGGGCATTTATTCATTCAGTTGCCTTGACATTCAAATGCTTCTTGTTAACCCTAACCAACATGGGTATTGGAACTTTATTCATTAAAAGATAGGATGCCAGGCATGAACTCATTCCCCTATCAGATGTGTATATGCATTATAGTCTGTAGTTCTCATTTTAGTTCTTCTGCAGATCATGAAGCAGTAAGGATATCTCATTATTTTGTTGTGCTGAGCTTGAATATTTAGGTACTGTTGAAGCTTTTTGCCTTGCACTTATCGGGACAGAAGCAAAAATACCAATTTTTAAAAGGAAAATTAAATTACACTGCATGATAAATAGGATGCTGATTGGTTGGCAAGAAGGTTAGCCCAGAACATTTGTTTAAAGTCAAAATGATAAATAAATCCCAATCAGTACTCCATCAGTCTTCTTGCCAAAGCTAATCTAACCTGGATTTCATTCTGGGGTATAATTTTGGTGTTTATCATCAAACCAAGGTACATGAACTTGTCCACTGCCACTATCTTAGTTCTTCCAATAATGACTTTCCTGTTGCTGTTTAGAATCATAATGTGGGTCTTTGTCGCCTTTATCTTCAGTCCCTTCTAGGCACTCAAATATTCAACTCTGGATCTTCTGTAAATCACAGCTGAGGACAAGGCCTGCAGTTATCTGGCAGTCAATTCAGTATCAGACCCAGTGTGGAAACAGTTCTGAGCAAGACAATATAAATGACAGCAGAGGAGCAAGGCCTAGAGTTACCAGACCCTAGGTGGGAGCAGCAACCGAGGATCAAGGCCTGCACTTACAGACTGGTCACTGACTGATCTTGGAAAACATTTGCAGGATTGGTCAGAGCAAGGATTTATGCTTGATAAATCTACGGAAATTCTTCAAGGATATAGTTCATAGAGTTGATAAGGTGGAGCCGCTGGATGTGTTATATTGGCATTTTCAAGAGGTTTTCAACATGGGGAGGCAATGGCCTACTGGTGTTATTGCTGGACTATTAATCCAGAGACCCAGGTGATGTTCTGGGGACCTGGATCAAATTTCACAATGGAATATGATGGAATTTGAATTCAATAAAAAGGAAAATCTGGGAATAATAGTTTACTGATGACCATGAATCCATTGTCAATTGTTGGAAAAACCCATCTGGTTCACTGCTGTCCTTTAGGGACATCGTTATTTGGTCTGGACAATACGTGACTCCAGACCCACAGCAATGTGGTTGACTTTTAACTGCTCTGTGGGATGGGTAATAAATGCTGGCCTAGCCAGCGATACCCTCATCCCATGAATCAATTTTTTAAAAAGTCCTGCAGAAGAGAATAGTTAGATAAGATTAGATAAGACTTGGTGGTAGTGTGTTGGAATGGATAGAAAACGAGTTGGCTGATAGGAAAAGGAGGAGGAATAAATAGGTCTTTTCCTGAATAGCAAACAGTGATTTATGGATCAGTGCAAGGATCAGTGCTAGGACTCCAGCTTTCCACAATTTCCAATAACATTTTAGTTGAGGAAATTAAATATAATGTCTTCAGATTCGCAAATGAAACGCAGCTGGGCACAAGGGTGAGCTGTGAGGTGGATGCAAAGAATCTTCATTGTGATTTGAACAAGTTGATTAAGTTGGCAAATGCAAGGCAGGTGAAGAACAATGTGAATGAATGAGAGGGTTATCCACTTTGGTAGCAAAAAGCAGGAAGGCAGATAATTAGATAAATGGCCACAAGTTGAGAGAAGGGACTGTACAATGAGACCTGACTGTTCCTGTACACCAGAGGCTAGAGATAAACATGTAGGTTCAGTTGATGGTAAAGAAAGCAAAAGGAATGTTGACATTTATCATCAGATCATTTGAGTACGGGAGTACGGATGTCTTCTTGCAGTTTTACAGAGCCTTGGCAAGACCACACCTGAAAAATTTTGAGCAGTTTTAGTCTTCTTATCTGAGGAAGGATGCTCTTGCTATAAAGGAAGGGAGGCAAAGGTTTACTCGGTTGACTCCTGCGATGGCAGGACTGACATATGAAGAGAAGTTGAATTGGTTAGGATCCTATTCATTGGAGTTCAGAAGAATGAGGGAGGTGTCATGATTGTAATGAAATCAGCCATCTGGACGTCATAGAATATGAGTTCCCTGATCAGACCCAATCAGGGAGCCCTGGCTGACATATAAAAAGGGGAGTGTCAGAGATGCTGACATGCTGGTAGCTGATTCTGAATGAGGCAGCACTAAAGTCAAGAACTGTTTGTGTAAATAAGAAGTGACATGGTGACAGATTCTGGCCTATGTGGAGTTATTTCGGGTGTATCTCAGAGGAATGTATAAAATTGCAACAGAACTGGACAAGGGAGGAAGAATGTTCTGATGGTGGGGGCATCTAGAACCAGGGATCACAGGATACTGTGTAAACCATTTAGGATTGAAATAAGGGAAAAACATTTTCACCCAGAGATTGGTGAGCCTATGGAATTTACTACCACGTTAAAGTAGTTGAGATCAAAATTTTGTACAATTTCAAGAGGGAGTTGAATACAGCACTTGGGCTATCAACTGAAATGAAGGGAAAGCAGGAACCTGCTACTGAGTTGGATAATTAGCCATGATTGTAATGAATGAGAGAGCAGGTTTGACTACCTGGAATATCGGTGCTGGGACCCTTGCAGTTTGTTATGTACATTAATGACTTGGATGTGAAGGTAGAATATATAATTAGTAAGTTTGCAGTTGACATGAAAATTGGTGGTGTTGTTGACAATGATGAGGATGGTCTCAGGCTGCAGTCCGATATTGATTAGCTGGTAAATTGAATAGAGCAATGTAGATGGAACTTACTCTTAATAAGTGCGAGGTGATGCATTTTCAAAGATTTAATGAGGGGAAGATTGGAGTTCAGAAGAATGAGGGAGGTGTCATGATTGTAATGAGATCAGCCATCTGGACGTCATAGAATATGAGTTCCCTGATCAGACCCAATCAGTGGCAGATCCCTAGGGAGTATTGGGGTGTACAGACCAATAGAATCCTGAAGGTGTCAGCACAGGTAGACAGCATGGTGAAGATGGCATATGAAATGCTTGCCTCATTAGCCAGGATGAACATAAAGGAGCAAGGAGGTCTTGTTACAACTTTATAAACCTTTGGTTGGCCACGATGAAATACTGTGTGCAGTTCTGGTTGCCACACCATCAGAAGGTAGTCATTGTGCTGGATAGGGTACAGACGAGATTCACCAGGATGTTGCCTGGGATTAGAAGTCTCAGTTATGAGGAGAGACTGGATAGGCCGGGTTGGTTTTCCTTAGAGCAGAGCAGGCGGATTGGCATATACAAAATTATGAGAAGCATAGACAGGAGATCATGAAAATCTCTTCCCCCACTGTTGACATGTCTAAGACCAAAGGGCAGAAGTATAAGGTGTGGAGTAAGTGGTCCAGAGGGAGTCCAAGGAAATTTTTTTTCATCCAGAGGATGGTAGAAATATGGAACACGCTGCCTAAGAGTATAGTGGAGGAAGGTACTCTCACAGCTTTAAGAAGCAACTGGATGAGCACTTGAAATGCTAGGCCATATAAGATCAAGTGCAGGTAAAAGGGATTTGTTGGTTAGCAAAGATAGTGGGCCGAAGGACCTTTTCTGTGCTGTATGTCTGAGTTCATTCATTGCTCAGGTTGTATTATCAAATTAATCAGTTTATTACTTTGAGGTTCTGATTTTCAATGTAGCAGTAGATGGTCATACTCCTTCAGCAGAATCTTTCTTAGTTGTACCTCTGACGTATGTACATCACAACAAATTTCTCTTACCCTGACAGTCCACATTCCCTTCCAGCTGGAGGAGATGGAAATTAAGAACAAGAGTAAACCAGGCTCCAATCTGCTCCAAAATAAAATGTCAGACTCTCCTGACTGAGCTAACCAAGCATGCTTTTATCTTAGTACTGGATAGTGAGCATGACTTTATGGGACTCATGCCTTTGGCTGCAGTGAACTGTATCTATTTCCCCATTGACTGTCCCCTAACATTCCTACTAATACCCCCAGTGTAAATGGTTCCCTACACCATGGTCCAATGGCCTGTTTGCTCAAACTCCTGCAGTCCTTGTTCTCATCCACATGCTGCAAAAACATCAAATGTGTCAGATAATTGAAAGGTAGGTTTCAAGACCAAAGATAACAAAGCACAAAGAGCATTAAGACTGTGCTGACACAATGCCTTTCTAAACTAAAACCTTTTGCCTCTATGTGGTCCATATCCTCCTATTCCCTGCCTATTCACGTATCTGACAAGGTGACTCTTAAAATTTGTTATTGTATCCACCTCCACCACCTCCTCTGGCAGCACATTCCAGGCACTTACCACCTTCTGTACCTCCCACATAGCCTTTAAACTCTCCCGCTTTTGCCTTAAACCTGTGTCCCTAAGTAATTGACAATTCTACCCTGGGAAAAAGACTCTGACTATCCATTCTATCCGTGCCTCTCAACACTTTTTAAACTTCTATGAAGTCACCCCTCATTCTTCAATGTTCAAATGAAAACAAATCAAATTTGTCCAATCACTCTTCATAACTAATAGCCTCCAAACCAGGCAACATTTTGGTAAACCATTTCTATACCCTCTCCAAGGCCTCCACATCCTTCTGGTGGTGCAGCGACCAGAACTGTACACAATACTCCAAATGTGATCTGACAGTTCGATTCAGCTGCAACATCACAAGCCAATCTCTTATACCCTATGCCCCAACCAATGAAGGCAAGCATGCCAAATACCTTCCTGACCATCTCATTGTATTGCCACTTTCAGGGAACCATGGACCTGTAAGCCAAGCTCCCTCTTTATGTTGATGCTATTAAGGGTTCTGCCATTTAATCTATTTTTCCCTCCGCGTTAGGTATTCCAAAATGCATCAACTCGCGTTTGTCCAGATTAAACTCCATCTGCCATTGTTGTCTGCAAACATATGAATTAGGCCACCCACATTCTCCTCAAATAATTTATATATATTAAAAACAACAGGGGTCCCAGCACTGATTCCTATGGAACACCACTGGTCACAGGTCTCCAGTGAGAAAAACACCCGCCACTATTCTCTGTCTTCAATGACTAAACCAGTTCTGTATCTACCTTACCAGTTCACTGCGGATCCTATGTGACTTCACCTTTTGAATCTGCCTGCCAAGAAGGACATTATCAAAGGCCTTGTTAAAGTCAGTATAGACAACTTCTACTGCCCTGCCATCATCAATCATCTTCATCAGTTCATCAAAAAACTCAATCAAGTTTGTAAGACACAACCTCTCCCACAAAAATCCATGCTGCTTGTTGCTAATAAGTCTATGTTCTACCAAAAGTGAGTAACTCCTGTCCCTTAGAATCTTGTCCAATAAATTCCCTGCCACTGATGTAAAGATCACAGGCCTGTAATTTCCAAGATTATCCCTGTTGCTCTTCATAATTCATTTTTACATGATGGTAGTGGAGTAGACTTATTTTCTTTTACTTTTGCACTTTTTTCTTTTTTTCCTCATTTTCTTTTCTTTTAAGCCTCCAGTGGCAGCAGCGCCTGGACGAGCTAGACACGGCTCCTGAGATCTCCCTGCAAGCAGGAATTGGTCCCAGGCTGACTCTCCAGCCTGGACTCACAGGTTAGGCTGAAGCTCCAGGTCTGCAGCTAAGCCTAGGTCCCTGAAGGAGGAGAAAGGCAGTCTTGGCCCAGTGTGGCACTCTCCCTGTGTGGTGGTCTACTGAAATGGAGGTCTTATACCTGTGCGGAGGTCTTCTTTGTCTTTGGCATCCAGTGGCCTGGCAGGTAGTCTCAGCCTGGTATGGTGTTCTTCTTCAGTGCAGGCTTACAGCCTTGTATCCAGCAGCCCGGTGTGACTGTCTCATCCAGGCTGCATTTTCAGGGTATTCCATCATTCCTAAATTGGCTTTTCCCAAACCCAGGAGTCTTTAACTGAACTGATGAACTTTGTCTTTATTTTACTTTTTTTATTGTTATGTATGACTTCTGTCATGATGTAGGTGCTGTGCTGGGGGCGACTTATAAAACGTTTCACTGTATTTTTCATGTAAAAGTATGTGACAATAAATTTCTACTCTATTCTATTCTAAACAAAGCAATAACATTGGCCATTCTCCAGTCCTCTTGGAAACCTCTCCTGTGACTAAAGTGGATACAAAGATTTCCTACAAGGCACCAGTAAATTTCTCAACTGCTGCTCTCAGCATTCTGGAATAGATCCCATCAGGTCCTGGGGACTTGTCTACCTTAATGCATTTCAAAACATCCACTGTTTTCCGTCATTTACATGAATGATTTGGATGTGAACAGAAAAGGTATGGTTGGTAAGTTTGCAGATGACATCAAACTTGGAGGTGTAGTGGACAGCGAAGAATGTTACCTCAGGGTACAACAGGATCATCAACAGATGGGACAATGAGCCAAGGAGTGGCAGATGGAGTTTTATTTAGATAAATGTGAGGTGCTGCATTTTGGAAAGGCAAATCAAATTATACACTTAATGGTACGGTCCTGGGGAGTGTGGCTGAACAAAGAGACCTTGGAGTGCATGTTCATAGTTCCTGCAAAGTGGAGTCACAGGTGGACAGGATAGTAAAGAATGTGTCTGGTATTCTTGCTTTTATTGGTCAGTGCATTGAGTATAGGAATTGGGAATCAGGTTGTGGCTGTACAGGAAATTGGTGAGGCCACTTTTGGAAAACTCTGTGCAATTTAGTCTCCCTGCAATAGAAAGAATGTTGTGAAACTTGAAAAGGTTCAGAAAAGACTTACAAAGATGTTGCCAGGGTTGGAGGGTTTGAGCAATTTAGGACACTGAAATGCTGAATAACCTGGGGTTACTTTCCCTAGAGCATTGGAGGCTGAGGGGTGACCTAATAGAGAATTTTTAAATCATCGGGGCATGGATAGGGTAAATAGACAAGGTCTTTTCCCTGGGGTGGGGGAGTCCAAAACTATATTTAAGGTGAGAGGGGAAAGATTTAAAAGGGATCTAAGAGGCAACTTTTTCACGTAGAGGATGATGCATGTATGGAATGAGCTGCCAGAGGAAGTGGTGTAGGCTGGTATAATTACAACATTTAAAAAGCATCTGGATGGGTATACGAATAGAAAGGGTTTAGAGGGATATGGGCCAAATATTGGCAAATAGGACTAGATTAATTTAGGATAGCTGGTTGGCATGGATGAGTTGAAACGAAGGGTCTGTTTCCGTGATGTAAATCTCTGTGACTCTATGACCCAAAACCATTCTTTTTAATATTGACCATCAAGATTCACCATCCACCATATCCTTCTCCTTGGTAAAAACTGATGCAAAATTGTGGTTGGTTGGCTTGCTGAACTGGTTCATTGTTCCGCAGACGTTTCATTACCCTGTTGGGTAACATCATCAGTGCAGCCTCCGATGAAGCGCCGTTGTGATTTCCCACCTGGTTTTTAAACTCTGGTGTCCGTTGAGCTGGGTTACCTCACTTCCGGTTTTCCTTCACAATGGAGTATATATGGGGTCTAGCTCTATGCGTTTGTTGATGTGTTTGTTTGTTGAAAACACAGCAGCGCTTCATTGGATGCTGCACTGATGATGTTACCCAGGAGGGTAATAAAACGTCTGCGGAACAATGAACCAGCTCGGCGAGTCAGCCAACCACAACACTCAGAACCCGAGCTACAAATCAAAAAACTGATGCAAAGTATTCATTAAGGACCTCATCCACGCCCTCTGATTCTATGCATAAATTCTGTCCTGCATACTTCAGTGGACTTACCCCTTCCCTAACTGCCCCCTTGTTCCTTATATATGCATAAAAAGCCTTGAGATTTTCTTAATCCTGTTTCCCTTTCCATGGCCCCTCTTAGCCCTCCGAACATGTTCTTTGAGGTCTTTCCTGATGTCTTCAAGGCCTTCTTTCTCTTTTTGACTAAGCTCTCAATTTCTCTTATCATCCAAATTTCCCAAATCTTGCCATCCTTATCCTTCATTTTCACAGGAACTTACAGGTCCTGAACTCTCATCAACTAGCCTTTAAAACATTCCCACATACCAGAAGTCGATTTAACCTCAAACAGCCATCCCCAAACTATACTCCACAGCTCCCAGGCGAGCCCAGTTTTCTCATTTCACTTTAAGAGTAAAAATGGCAGGAGATCCCAGACCCGTGTTATGCTCCTCTTCCTCAATGTGGGAGCTCAGGGACACGGCTGATGTCCCTGACTCCTACGCTTGCAAGAAGTGTGTCCAGCTGCAGCTCCTGTTAGACCGCATGACAGCTCTGGAGCTGTGGATGGACTCACTTTGGAGCATCCGCGATGGTGAGGAAGTCGTGGATAGCACGTTCAGCAATTGGTCACACCGCAGATTAGGATTGCTGAGGGAGAAAGGGAATGGGTGACCAAAAGGCAGAAAATAAGCATGAAGGCAGTGCAGGTATCCCCTGCAGTCATCTCCCTCAAAAACAGGTATACCATTTTGGATACTGTTGGGGGAGATGGTTCACCAGGGGAAGGCAGCAGTAGCCAGGTTTATGGCATTGTGGTTGGCTCTGCTGTACAGAAGGGCAGGAAAAAGAGTGGAAGGGCTATAGTCATTGGGGATTCGATCATAAGGGGAGTAGATAGGCGGTTCTGTTGTCGAAAACAAGACTCCTGAATGGTATGTTGCCTCCCAGGTGCACCGGTCAGGGATGTCTCAAATCGACTGCAGGACATTCTGAAGGTGGAGGGTGAACAGCCAGCTGTCGTGGTGTATATAGGCACCAATTATATAGGTAAAAAACGGGATGAGATCCTACAAGCAGAATTTAGGGAGTTAGGAGCCAAGTTAAAAAGTAGGACCTCAAAGGTAGTAATCTCAGGATTGCTACCAGTGCCACGTGCCAGTCAGAGTAGAAATGAAAGAATAGGCAGGATAAATGAGTGGCTTCAGATTTGGTGCAGGAGGGAGGGGTTCAGATTTTTGGGACATTGGGACCGGTTCTGGGGGAGGTGGGACTATTACAAATCAGTCTACACCTGGGCAGGACTGGAACCAATGTACTAGGGGGTGCTTTTGCTAACGCTGTTTAGGGAGGGTTTAAACTAATGTGGCAGGGGGATGGGAACCAAATGAGGAGGTTAGTGGACAGTAAGGAGATAGTAACTAAAGCCTGTAAGGAACTAGATAATGAAGTCAGTGTGACTAAGGGGAAGAGTAGGCAGCGAGCAGATGATGAATGCAAAGGGACAGGTGGTCTGAGGTGCATTTGTTTTAATGCAAGAAGTGTAGTAGGTAAGGTCGATGAACCTAGGGCTTGGATTCGGCCATGGGAGTATGATGTTATTGCTATTACTGAGACTTGGTTGAGGGAAGGGCAAGATTCGCAACTAAATATCCCAGGATATAAATGCTTCAGGTGGGATAAAGCGGGAGGTAAAAGGGGTGGAGGAGTTGCATTACTGGGCAAAGAGAATTTCAGAGCTGTGCTGAAGGAGGGCACTATGGAGGATTTGAGCGGTGAGGCAATATGGGCAGAGCTCAAAAATAGGAAGGGTGCGGTAACAATGTTGGGGCTGTACTACAGGCCTCCCAACAGCAAGCGTGAGATAGAGGTACAAATATGTAGACAGATTATGGAAAGATGTAGGAGCAGCAGGGTGGTGGTGATGGGAGATTTTAGTTTTCCCAACATCGACTGGGATTCACTTAGTGTTAGGGGTTTAGATGGAGCAGAATTTGTAAGGAGCATCCAGGAGGGTTTTCTAGAGCAATATGTAAATAGTCCAACTCTGGAAGGGGCCATACTGGACCTGGTGTTGGGGAATGAGCCCGGCCAGGTGGTTGAAGTTTCAGTAGGGGATTACTTTGGGAATAGTGATCACAATTCTGTAAGTTTGAGAATACTGATGGACAAAGATGACAGTGGTCCTAAAGGAAGGGTGCTAAGCCGGGGGAAGGCCAACTATAGCAAAATTAGGCAGAAGCTAGGGAATGTGGATTGGGAGCAGCTGTTTGAGGGTAAATCCACATTTGATATGTGGGAGGCTTTTAAAGAGAGTTTGATTAGAGTGCAGGACAGACATGTCCCTGTGAAAATGAGGGATAGAAAGGGCAAGATTAGGGAACCATGGATGACAGGTGAAATTGTGAGACTAGCAAAGAGGAAAAAGGAAGCAAACATAAGGTCTAGGTGACTGAAAACAGACGAAGCTTTTTAAGAATATCAAGAAAGTAGGACCAATCTGAAATGAGGAATTAAGAGGGCTAAAAGGGGTCATGAAGTATCTTTAGCAAACAGGGTTAAGGAAAATCCCAAAGCCTTTTATTCGTACATAAGGAGCAAGAGGGTCACTAGGGAAAGGGTTGGCCCACTCAAGGACAAAGGAGGGAATTTATGTGAGGAGTCAGAGAAAATGAGTGAGATTCTTAATAAGTACTTTGTGTTGGTATTCACCGAAGAGAGGGTCATGACGGATGTTGAGGTTAGTGATAGACGTTTGATTACTCTCGGTCAATTCAGCATAAGGAGGGGGGAAGTGTTGGGTATTCTAAAAGGCATTAGGGTGGACAAGTCCCCGGGTCTGGATGGGATCTATCCCAGGTTACTGAGGGAAGCGAGAGAGGAAATAGCTGGGGCCTTAACAGATATCTTTGCAGCATCCTTGAGCACAGGTGAGGTCCCCGAGGACTGGAGAATTGCTAATGTTGTCCCCTTGTTTAAGAAGGGTAGCAAGGATAATCCAGGTAATTATAGACCGGCGAGCCTGACATCAGTGGGGGGGTAGCTGCTGGAGAAGATACTGAGGGATAGGATCTATTTACATTTGGGAGAAAATGGGCTTATTAGTGATAAGCAGCATGGTCTTGTGCAGGGAAGGTCATGTCTTACCAACTTAATAGAATTCTTTGAGGAAGTGACAAAGTTGATAGATGAGGGAAGGGCTGTGGATGTCATATACATGGACTTCAGTAAGGCGTTTGATAAGGTTCCCCATGGTAGGCTGATGGAGAAAGTAAAGTTGCATGGGGTCCAGGGTATACTAGCTAGATGGATAGAGAACTGGCTGGGCAACAGGACACAGAGAGTTGTAGTGGAAATGGAGTTTCTCAAAATGGAGAACTGTGACCAGTGGTGTTCCACAGGGATCCAAGTTGGGACCACTGTTGTTTGTGATATACATAAATGATCTGGAGGAAGGTATAGATGGTGTGATTAGCAAGTTTGCAGATGACAGTAAGGTTGGCTGAGTAGCAGATAGTGAAGGGGACTGTCGGAGCATGCAGCCGAATATAGATAGATTGGAGAGTTGTGCGGAGAAGTGGCAGACGGAGTTCAACCCAGGCAAATGCAAGGTGATGCATTTTGGAAGATCCAATTCAAGAGCAAACTATATGGTAAATGGAAAAGGGAAAATTTTCCCTGGGGAAAATTGATGCACAGAGAGATCTGGGTGTTCAGGTCCATTGAACGCTGAAGGTGGCAACGCAGGTCAATAGAGTGGTCAAGAAGGCATACAGCATGCTTTCATTCATCAGACGGGGTACAGGAGTTGGCAGGTCACGTTTCAGTTGTATAGGACTTTGGTTCAACCACATTTGGAATACTGCGTACAGTTCTGGTTGCCACATTACCAAAAGGATGTGGATGCTTTGGAGAGGGTGCAGAGGAGGTTCACCAAGATGTTGCCTGGTGTGGAGTGTGCTAGCTATGAAGAGAGGTTGAATAGATTAGGATTATTTACATTGGAAAGACAGAGGTTGAGGGGGGACCTGATTGAGGCCTACAAAATCGTGAGCGGTATAGACAGCGTGGATAGCAATAAGCTTTTTCCCAGAGTGGGGGACTCAATTATTAGGGTTCATGATTTCAAGGTGAGAGGGGAAATGTTTAAGGGAGATATGCGTGGAAAGTTCTTTACACAGAGGGTGGTGGTTGCCTGGAAGGCGTTGCCAGCGGAGGTGGTAGAGGCGGGCACGATAGCGTCATATAAGATGTATCTAGACAGATATTTAAATGGGGAGGGAGCAGTTGGATAC
Organism: Ginglymostoma cirratum; assembly: GCA_024137785.1. Classification (NCBI taxonomy): domain Eukaryota; kingdom Metazoa; phylum Chordata; class Chondrichthyes; order Orectolobiformes; family Ginglymostomatidae; genus Ginglymostoma; species Ginglymostoma cirratum. The sequence continues at coordinate 59,837,053 of JAHRHZ010000020.1, read as the reverse complement.
AGATCCTTGGAAAACAGGTGACAGGTTTAGATAGAGGATCCGGATCGGCGCAGGCTTGGAGGGCCGAAGGGCCTGTTGCTTTGCTGTAATTTCCTTTGTTCTTTGTTCTTCGTTCCTGCATAATATTGTAGTAATTAGCCTTTTCCCAATTTAGTGCTTTCACCGGTCGACTATTGTTATCCTTATCCATAAGTCACTTAAAACTTACAAAATTATGGGCAATGTTCCCGAAATGCACCCCCACTGAAACTTCGATCACCTGGCCAGGCACATCCCCCAATACTAGGTTTAGTCTGGCCTCTTCCTTTGTTGGACTGTTTGCATTATGTTTCAAAATCTGTCCTGGACCACCTAACAAAATCACCCCAACCAAGCCCCTTGCACTAATCAAGTCCCAGTCAATATAGGGGAATTTAAAATCTTCCACCACAATAACCCCGTTGGTTTTATGTTTTTCTGGAATCTCTCCATATATCTGTTCCTCTATCACCTGCTGGCTGTTGGGAGGCCTGCAGCATAATCCCACCAAAGCAATTGCTTCCTTTTTGTCAGGTTGACCCATATGGTCTCGCTCACATCACATAAAGCATCTAAATCACAGGATGTTAAACTGCTAGTCTTGTCTGTCTCTCAACCAAGTCTCTGTAATACCTACAACATCATAGTTATATGTATTAATCCAAGCTCTACCTTCATCTGCCTTGCTTTTCATATTCCTCGCATTAAAACAAACACACCTCTGACTGCCAGTCCCACCATATTTCTGTAACCTATCTGTTCTTCCTCCTAGTCTTACTGACCTGAGTCTCTGACTGACTGCTCCTTGGTCATTTTACTTGCTGGCCTACTGACCTGGTTCCCACACCCTGTCATATTAGTTTAATCCATCCCGGGTAGCTCAAGGAAACAATCCCTGCCAGGATATTCCTGTCCTTCCAGTTTAGGCACAACTCATCCTTGTACAGGTCCCACCTGGCCCGAAGATATCCCATTGATTTAACTGTCTTTTCTCCCTAGTCCTCACCTCATGGCTCATGGCACAGGAAGTAATCCCAGGATAAAACCATAGAGGTCCTGCTTTTCAACTTTTGTCAACAATTGGTAGAGTTGGGGACAATTACAACATTTAAAATAAAACATTTGTACAGGTGCATGGATAGGAAAGGTTGAGAGGAATATGGGCCAAACACTGGCAAATGGGACTAGTTCAGTTTAGGAAACCTGATTAGCATTGGTGAGTTGGGCCGAAGGGCCTTGTTCCATTCTCAATGACTCTATAACTTTCTGAAATCCCTTTGCAGGATGTCATCTCCCTTTCTGCCTATGTCATTAGCACCAAAATGGATCACAGCCATCAGAGATAGTAGGAACTGCTATTGCTGGAGAATCTGAGATAACAAGGTGTAGAGCTGGATGAACACAGCAGGCCAAGCAGC